>CM055976.1:49705000-49950000 GCA_029531755.1 Holothuria leucospilota
GACGTCGAGTCGACGTCGAGTCTTCAAGTCTCAAAAACTTGAAAATGGTGAAACTTGACCTAAACATTTTCCAGGGCAGAGTGAAACTTTACCTATAAAAAATTTTGGAAGCATCGAATCTTCAACGAACGATTTCCGTAATAATGGTGAAAATGCGTCGAACAATATTTTTTTGATGGTCGAAATTGCATCGTAAGTCTGCACATAATTTTCACCATGTCGGGAAAATTCTGTTTTGAAATGTGGAAAATTGACCGCATGCTTTGGTCTCCGCAAGTATTAAAGCCAAATGTACATACGTACGCACACCTACTGTAATACACATGGAACGTGCGTAGCGTCACAAATATTATGTGAAGACAAAACGGGCCAAACGCTACCCAACGAATGAATGCATGGTATTCGCACAGGTCTGTTTACAACTGTAC
Source organism: Holothuria leucospilota (assembly GCA_029531755.1). Taxonomy (NCBI): domain Eukaryota; kingdom Metazoa; phylum Echinodermata; class Holothuroidea; order Aspidochirotida; family Holothuriidae; genus Holothuria; species Holothuria leucospilota. The sequence continues at coordinate 49,705,429 of CM055976.1, forward strand.
ATGCTTTCGGACCAAGTCGTCTCCATTTCGTCAAACTCAATACGAAGCCAAGTTGGCCCCAGGAATCCCCTCGCAACGTTTACAGAACAGGGTTCCCACGAGGTCGGGAATTGGGGGAAAAGTAGGGAAAATCAAAAGGGGGTATTCCAGGCCTATTGGAATTTGCCTACTAGGTCTGGAAATTTTCTTCATCATGTTGTTCACTATTTTTCTTGCGGTAAATTATTGCAGTGGTCAAGGAAGTAAGTGAATGAAGGCTGAACTGGTTCTATAAAATTAGAGATTATGCCGTAAATTCCTGACGTTAATTTCAGTTTGCATATGTCACGATCATGCTAGCTCTGCTGCACGTTCCAAGCCATGTATTAACCAAAACTGCCACAGCCTGTCACTCAGTCTTACTTTGAAACACGAGACTAGGCTAGGCTTGATATATCTCCATATGTAAACCTGTTAGGACAGGATAGCAGCCAAAGCAAGTAACTCTGAAGAAAAAAGTATCGTACGGGAAAATTATGCAAGAAAATTTTTCGAAACCATTAAACAGGGCTTAGTTAAAGTATTTTACACATGTGTTGAAACTATTTTATGAAATGAATGCCATCTGGATAATTTTGGCTGGCATTCACTTTTACGTTTGAGTTGGCTACCCTGAGACTGAAACATCTACACACTATGTGTACTAGTACAGTATCTTGAATTGAAATATCAAAGGACTCGGAGGGATCGTAGGCACAGATTTTGGACAACATTTCCAGGGTTAAAGAAACTTAGAAATTACTTATCATCATCGATTTTAAAAGATATTACAATAATTATTGATAACCTCACTTCTTTCTAGCATGTGACAGTTAGGTTAACGGGTGAATGGTGTGAATTTTTGTCTCATACCAGCAAAGCTGGTGTAATTGTGATCACAGACCTGTACATACTGATCTCTATCGGTCTGTCTGTTGACATTGGCAAAAGTGGCTGTTATTTACACATCTTTCAAGGGATCTCGATGAAACTTGCACATAATGTCCCTTGGGTGGTGGGCCATGTAAGGTGTTCAGAAAATTTTGGTCTATGGTCCCATGCAGGCCCTATGGCCCATTTTATAAAATTTAACACAATGCTTCTCTTGCAGATATTCTCTTGTACAATGTTGATAGTTTAATTGGCATAATGATACTCCGTAAGCGGTACCGTACCTGCAGGGTGTTCAGAAATTTGGGGCCTAAGGCCAAAGATGGGACGTAGGGTCCATTTTGTGAAATTTTGCAAAGTGATTAACTTTTCCACCTTTTAAATTTAAAGAGAGTTGATGGGATGTTATAATGTTGTAATGGTGTTATAGTGATCTGTGTAGTATTCCAAAATTTTGGTCCAGGTCCCATGTGGGCCCAACGACCCCATTTTATGAAAAGCTGCAAAGGACTTCTTCAACAACAGATTCTCTTGTACAATGTTGATGGTTTGTCATAATGATACTCGGTTAGTGGTATCTTCAGGTTGTACAGACATTTTGGGCCCAAGGTCCAAGATGTGCCCTGGCATCCATTATGTGAAATATTCCAAAATGGTTGACCCTAATTCCTTCAGTCAGAGTTAAACAGTTGACCACCTGTCATAAGGATGCTTGATTAGTGACCTTTTTATTTTTTCTGGATCTTTGGGTCCAAGGTCCCATGTGGGGCCTAAGGCCCTTTCTATGAAATCCACATTTCGGCTTGCTGTGGACAACAGAATAAGAAGTGGAGGTATCACAACAGATTGTCACACATGGTCAAAACGTCATTTTCAGTGGTTGGGGTTATTTTGGTAGCTAGATATAAGACCAAAGTTAGTATTAGGTAAATAAATTTAGGGCTAGCATATGCCCAGGCCTATACCTCGTTGTGGGTATGTTAATTTGTCAGCTATAGTATGGACCACAGGTGATACTTTGGGTCTGGAAAAACTATGTAAAGGTCAGGAAAAGGTCTTGAAAAGGTCTGGAATTTCATTCACCAAAAAGTGGGGGAATCCTGACAGAATTATATAAGCTTTTTGAAGGCTTTTTTATGCTATCCCTGGTACTCTGTTTTGTTTTTCTGATCTCCATCTTTTCCTCTCTCTGTTTTGTATCATATTTTGAGAGGTGTCGAAATACAACACTTGTGTCATGACTTTTCTTTTATGCTGGGGAGGACTTGGATGTTGAACGACTTGGACTGGGTACGACTTGGTTTGCTGTCGCGTTGGTTTGTGCACGACTTGGACTACCCCATGTACATAACCAGAATGGCTGCTGTACATTAAAGGTACAGTTTGAATTTGCCCAATATGTCAATGGAAGTGTAGCCACCAATGATGCATTTATGCCACCCTGCAGTCCCAAAGATATTTGGGGTGATGCAATAGGTCCTTTAAAGGTGTCATCTTTCTCATTAACATGTGTAAAATTAGTCTTAAGCTTTGTAAACCAATGTTCATTTGGTGGTGAATCTTGAACTAACAATCATTTGCAGACTGGTGAATCTCTACCTAAAGGAAATAAAAGCCTTGGCGAATCCTCAGCTAAAAGATTTATTGTGATTGGTGAATCTGCGCCTTACAATTTTCAATACAGAGGTGAATCTTTGACTAATTATTTTTCCATAAAAGGTGAAAAGAAGTGAAGGCTTGAGGGGGGTAGGGTGAAGATAACGATTGACCGCTGCATAAATCTTGTGCATGCGTGATTGATTACTTTATAGATCAAAGGTTAAATTTCAAAGGTAAAATTTACTTAAAAATTGGTTTTTTTCATCACTTGCCTATCAGCATGTCAAAAAAGCAATAAAACCACATGACATGTTACAACTGATAAGATAAGATTTAAAACAGAGCATCCTTGTGACTTAGGATGGGGTACACTTCAGCTTAGGTAAGAGTCTAATTTGCCAACATTTTGTCCCGAACTTCTCCTTAAACGTTAGTCCGTCCAAATGGCAAACTTGGTTGGTAAGTTCCTAATCATATAAACTTGTGCATGCATGACTGATAACGTCAGCGGTCAAACATCATAGGGTCACATTTTAAATGGGCTAGAACTGGTTTTTCCTATTATTTGTATATCAGTGTGATAGAAAAGATGCAATCCAGATGATTCGTAAAGAGTGATGATACAGTTTGAAATGGTACATTTCATTTGCTAATGTTTGAGATTGAAATTTATGTAATATACTAATGTGTCAATGTTGTCTACACCCTTACCCCACCACCAGAAAATAAACAATATAAAATATGGCTATGTAGTATCACAGCACGACCATGCGATGGAGCATGCGTAGAGTAGGAAGGCGGGCTCATTACCAAATTTGAAGGGCGGGCTTCGTGCTCAAGTTGCGGCTATTTGTATACACGGCCAGCCATAATAGCTAGTTACCGTAGCTCGTCAGTTACAAGACTGATATTTTAGATCCTGGGGTAAAGGGAGACATATGCAACTACTCGTACTACCACTTAAAGAAAGTATATGGGTTCTTGTAACCATGTAGATAACTGATCATAAACACAAATGTCCAATAACAAAACTAATGTACAAGTAACGCAATGTGAAGGATCGATCCTGTAAATATAGGCTACACAGCCTTTCTGCTTTGGTGATACGGTTCACTTGCCAGTTCGACGTCTATTACATATATGCTAAATTTGGGAATTTTCATCTCAGCTGGCTGATAGAATAGATTAAGCATCAGAGAACACAGACTAATCTCCTCCAGTCTGGTCCTGTACAAAGGTAGTGGTTTACATATTGAAACCATTTGTAAGTTCAGAATACTTGTGTTAGGTATACTTGGAACTGGATAGCGTTCTTGAATCAGGGGCGGATCCAGGATTTCTGAAAAGGAGGGCCGAAGTTGTTCGACCTGTGATTGATGGCACTACTGTATATCATCTAAGCGGAGCGCCACCATCAGTTGACGAGGAACGTACAAGAAAATTTTTGACAAAATAGACCTCCCAGATCGCCGGAAATAGCACTTCCCATGTCTTATTTTTGCACTTTCTGCTTCATATAATTTCATGTCTCAACTCTCAACACATTAATTTTTACACAAGTTATTAACAGAAGACATATCATGGGTACAGTGCCTTACTACAATGCATCCCGTTCAAGGCGTCTAAACCAGGTGCGCCGCCAGAATTTGGTGATGGGGGAGGGGGGGGGGCAGAACGTCGTAATGCCACCACAGCCCCCCAAGTCTGGGTAATTTGTACCTTTTTTGTGCGCCCCTGCAATCATATATCATATATGGCTGGTAAATATCCATAATTTAGTAAATTCTAATTTTTGGTTAGGTGAAAGAGGAGAGTATGTTGTCTTAGAGAAGGGTTTGTTGTCAACAAACTTCCTGAAGCCCCCGTTGGCTACTTTAATGCCTGCTATTTAGGAAAAGTTTTTAGTAAACATTCGTGGAGTCCACAGAAACATTCTTGGACTACTCTATTACGAAAATTTTCCTTTGCTTCATTGTGCATTATAAAAGGGTATCTAGGCCTAAGGCTGGCAGACACCTGTATAGAAGCAGTAGGTTAATTTTACAAATTGGGGCCCTGATATGATGATTATTACCTGACATCCAAATGATAGTATGATGCCGAGCACTTTAGAACTATCGTATTTTAACTAAGCTTGAAGAAAAATCCAGACGAACAACTTCCAGCAATGGGGAATTGGAGGGAGAGTATAGGTGCATGGTGGTGATATTAGACCTCCCTGATGGGTAAGGCAAAACGGGGTAAGGACTATAAAAAGCGTTTCAGAATATTTTGTCGTCGTAAGTGTATTAACAACCGCCATCTATACCGGTAATGGCTGCGCGCGAAGCTCTCGGTAAAATTTTGGAAAAATGTATAACAGCAACCTACGTACTTTCAACCTCCCACATCATGTTACAAATTAGATTACAAGATCCTCTACAAAAGTTTGAGATGTACTTCTGTTTTTCGGAAAGGTGTTGTGATCAGAATAGTTGCATGTATTATGATGGTCATGAGATGGAGAGAAAACCTTAACGAATGCGCGCAAAGCTCGCCGAAAATTTCATTAAATAAGATAACTATGACAAAACTTGCATTCATGCTCTGCATCGAGACACTTTTAATCCCCCTACAAACCTATTTGCCAATCACACAGCCAATATTTTACCTGAGAATTCGTAAACAGCTTTAAACTTTTGTTGCTGTGCTTCTGAGGGAGTTGCTACCGGAAATTATTGTTAATAAGGACAATATTGAGGTAGGGTTTGAAGCGCGCGGAGCGCGCGAAAATTTTAATAGTTTGCGAAGGATATTAGATAATTCTAATAGTTTGCAAACCATTTGTGATAGAAAATGGTTACAATAAATCCATCACTTGGTCGAAAACACACCTCACCCTACCCCCTACACAAATCTATATCTTAAACGCCTTTTGGGATGATTTTAAAATTTAAAAAACTTCTGAAATCGATTGAGGGCACGCTCCGCCTTCGCCCCCCTTGCCGGCGCCACTGGTCTAATGAGACCTTTAGTAGTCATGTACTAACTTGGTGAATATTGAGGGACTTCCTTGAGAAATTTGTGACGCATATCTTAGTTCGACTTGATGCCAGGACCCAAGTACCTTGCATTGACATGCGGGCGTAAGTGTACGTTTTATCACGTGCATGTTCCTCTCTACCTCTACCTGTTTTGCGTGGACCTCAGTGAGAAAGTGAAAATAACCCAAACTGCACGAGACTTGGCAGCCCTGTCATTGTCTTGGGGGTACCAGGCAGTGTAATCATGGTATTATTGTAGGTCTTTTAGGCCATAGTATCAAAATTGAAACACCGAATTGTATTGATACCTATACCACTATATTTCTAAATAAAATTTTGCTGATGTGTGCACTGTAGGCCAATCTTAACGTCTTTCAGAGAAAAATCGAGGGATTAATTAACTGACAGAACAGCATTTGGCCATTTAGTTTGTCATTGATTATGGTTGTACTTGTTGATTGCTGATTTTTACTTAGTTTATAATACCTCATTTTTCTCCTTAGGAATTTATTTATGGAGGGACGTCCCCCTCACTGAAAATTTTAGGGAGGGACGTGTCCTCCCCCCGTTCCCCCGCGTTGGCTGCCTATGCGCAGCATACCAGAAAATTTGGGTAAAAACGCATTCCAGATAGCTGGAAAAGACACTTCCAAGGCCTTGTAATTCGCATGGTTTTCCATTTTAACTCTCTTTTTCTGAAAACTGAGTACTGAAGAGACGACATAGAAAGTATTATTGTAAGGATTGTTCTGTCGAATGATACCAGCAGCTATATGGGAGTATCTAGAATGATGGTAGCCATAATCAAGGCTTGATGAAGGCTGTGTTGGTACGGCGTGAAGCCTGGAAACAAGGGTGCTGTTACTTAGGGATCAAGTTGCGCTGTAGTGTCTGGTCAAGACGTCAAATACAGGGTACCTGTATTGCCCAGCGGCAAAGGCCCTGGTAAACGGACAAACTGGTGTCTCATAGAGGTATCACATGGCTTAAGACTCAGTAAGTCACTTAGAGTTTGCAAAAGTGTAGGCTATCATATTTTGAGCAATCATTATATGATGGTATATACTAAATCCTGAAGTCATTACTGATCTCGCAATACGCGATTACTCACCCAGCCTTACCATGAGTACCTCACTTCATGCTGTGTGTTCGAAGTGCCGTACATGTGTTCCTCTTGAACTCTCTGCAATCTGTCCATACCATGTTCCCCTTTGACCGGCATGAACCCCCGACCACCCGCAACATGGGTTTTAATCCTGGTTCACGGACCTACTTAAAAAGGATGACCAGATTTCCATTCCAATGATATTTAAAGTCGGGAGTTGGGAGGAAATGAGAAAAGGTTTGACGCATGGGCCGCCTGATTTTTTCCCTCTCCGATATGGGCATTTCGTATTTTCAAAATTCCACGAAAACGTGTCAAAATAAAGGTTGGGGTTAGAATAGGTTTAAAGTTGGCCTCGAAATTGCGAATGGAGCATAGTATCTCATATTCCAACCTCAAAATTGGGAAAAGACAACCATAAGTATGTTAGTGAAAAAAGGGAGCGTGGTTTGATTCTAACAGTTTAGTTCGTCGACGGCCCTTCTTTTCTGTCGAACAAACAAAGCTAGATTTTGACAAACAAGTCAAGGCGTGGCAAACACAATCATGTGTAGAAAGATTGCATGCGTGTGAATTGTCCCAACCGACGTTCAAACTAATCTGCTGTGTGCTATGACTCCCATGCTTCGAGGTTGTTAATTGCAGCTTCATTCTCTATCACTCCACTCTCTGTCCTTCTCTCAATCTCTTCTCCTTTCCGTATTTTTCTCTCTCTTTTTTCCCTTTCATTTTTTTTTTGCATTTTAAGAAAAGGTGGGGGGAGGGCCGGGTCGGCCCCCTAGATCCGCCCCTGCTTGAATAGATGATGTTTTAATATAAAACAAGTTCATGGCAGCGGGTGAATGTAGAATAATATTAGATTCACATAATCTCAGATGAATGAAATGTTCAGAACTTGGAGAAGAGGGAGGCACTTATATAAAAACATCTTATTACAAAAACGTCAGAGTTGGTCAACTTGAACAAGGACTATTAAACTTCCGCCTATGTCTGCTAGTAACTCCCAAGTTAGCACCTCTTCATCTGGTTGCTTCTAGGTCTCCTGTTCCAGAGCAAGGGGAAATGCCCAGGTTTTATTCTAACTCTAAATCGTATCTTCTTATTTGTTCCAATTATAAAAAGTTTTTCATCTACCCAACAAAGATACTCTAAAGATCTGTTTAGTATTCCTTAGAAAGTTTAACACCTTGCAAAGAAATAGAAGTTTACAATGACATAATAACTCTGACTTCATTTATCTTACAGGAAAACTCCTGCGCAGTAAACAGATCTATCTCCTTGGAGAAGCCTCTCAAGGTAAGTAATGTGACCTCTTGCACACCCCAATGCCCAGGAAAGATTACGTATATCACAAGTGGATAGGAAGCGTAAGTAGTACTTTGGAAGTTGTGGATGTCAAAGGTGAGAAATTCTGACTCAAAGGAGTCTAGAACAGAAAATGAAAAACTGTAAGGACAAATGATAATTAACTTTTTATGTATAAGATGCTTCCACCTTACATTCTGATGATCTGAAAGTGATATTTTGTCTTTATACCTTATCAGTGCGTGTGCTGGGAACTTAGTTTCTTTTACCCCAAGGTATGTGCAGAATGTGGGGGAGTTGAGATTTGCAACTCCATGGAATACCTCCCTGTTTTCGTTTTAATGAAAGTCGGTTACTTAAGGCGATGTGCAAGCTGCAATTTCACATATACTCAAACAGACCACAAAATATATACTGGCAAATATTCTTTTCACGTACTCTGCACTTCCAAGAACTAGTTGGCTGAATATTTTTAGAATTTGCTTACACTTAGAGTGGAAAAACCATCAAACAGTACATTTTGGCGGTCATTTTTAATTTTTGCATTTCAGCAGAGATGCTCAATAGTTACGAACTGCCACCCACCGGATTTAGAATCGTCGCCTAAAAACTGACCAGAAGCCGTTAAACATTGTATATGTCGAAATGCAAGGTTGAGCTAGATTTGTATGGAGCGTATCCTGGACTAATACATAAATGAAAAATAGAAGGAAGTCAACTATGTTTATTCATTAAATAAAGTTTTAGAGATTTCTTGAATGAGTCTCGAATTTTGGGGGAAAACGGAGTTCCATATGGAAGGACCGGTGTTAAGGAATTGTTTTTTGGGGAAGAGTTGAGCCTTAAAACGGGAGTAGAAAGGGAGTTTCTGGTGAGTGTGAGGTGAGTATGAGTGTCATGACAAAACTGAAAAGTGGACCAAAAGATATTGGGAAGGGTATTCCGTATTCATGAGTATATGAAAATGCCAACTTGACCAAACGATAAATATCGAAAACAGATAGAATATTAAGTTAAGCGGAAGATTCCCGAGACAAATGTAACGGCTGATAATTAAGCATTAGACTAATAGCTATCTTCTGAAGCAATCAGAGGGGCTAAATCTTAGAGCAGTAGAAACCACCCCAGAGAAGAGCAAGGAAAGATAAGTACGGATTTATTGCAGTATTATTCAAAGTAACAAGGGCGTTTCGGGGAAGATAATGACACTAACAGGAAATGATTCTGATATTTTTTAGACATTGCATTAGAGATGTATTGAATGTGATCATGGGCGTCCGCAGAAAAAAATTCAAGGGTGGGCAAAATTTTTTAGGGGCCAACTTTTTCCATGGAAATATTTTACTCCCAGAAAAGAGTTTAGGTGCTACTTTTCACACAGTATTGACAAAGGTGTAGCCAGGAATTTGTCAAGGGGGGGGGGGCCGAAGCGCATAGACAGACTCTCAGCGCTCCCCGCCACCATGGGTTGGCGCGGAGCGCAAGAAAATTTTGGCCCAAAATGCATCCCAGATCGCTGGAAATGGCACTTCCAAGGCCTTTTTACCGCATATAAAAAGGTTAAACATAAGCAATATCATAAATTATAAACTTTAAAAATACCAAAATATGCTCGGGGCTGCTGGGGCCTGAGTGTTGATATTTTTATTTAATTCCTGTTTTGAGAGTAGAAATTTACACTGATTGAACTGTTGAAAAATGTTAATGTTATATTTTCTTCGTTTTTTTTTTCTTTATTTTTTCTTCGTTTTTTCAAGTTTTTGATTTTCCAGGGGGGGGGGCAAGTGCCCCCCCCTTGCCCCCCTCCGGACGCCCATGAATGTGATCATTCTAAGTAAGATGCTGTCGATAAAAACACCAAGGAAGTTGAAGGAGTTTCAAAATGGAACATCATTTCCACAGAAATTAATACCGCTAGGAATCGATGGGTCGGGCAACATATGAGGGGTACAGAAGAGATAAGAGGCCGTTTTGCTTAAATTGAGTAATAACGTATTAACACAAAACCATTCTTGAACCATGTGTATAGTTCATAAAGTACAATTCCTCTAAGTTCTTAAGATCTTTATGAGAGCAGAAACTAGTAGTGTTAGCATATCAAACAAAAAGAAGCTTGTCACTAGCCTTAGGCAGATCATTAACATATATACATAGGTCAAAAAAGTAGTAAAAAATGCTAAAAGTTTGTGAAAAATTCCACGACGTTTCGGGTTTAAACCCTGTATCAGGTAGCAAAAATGCAACTGATTGTTGACACGACTAACGTACAAATTAGAAAACACACAATAAAACCCTGTCCCCACATGGTCTGAACGTTAGACTTGAACTTTCATAAATCAGCAATTCCTGCATTGTTGTTACCTGTGTTAACCACTTAACACTGTGTGTTTTCCTGGCCGGTTTTCAGTGCCCAATTTTGTTATCTAATGTTCTTTATCTAATATGTACGTTTGGCCGTGCCAACAATCAGTTGCGTTTTTGCCACCTTATGAAGGGTTTAAACAAGAAACGTCGTGGAATTTTTCACAAACGTTTAGCACTATTACTATCTCTTTTTTGACCTACTTACATAATAAGTTACTCAGTACTATATATATATATATATATATATATATATATATATATATATATATATATATATATATATATTATGAAAAGTAGTGGTCCGAGAATGGAATTCTGTGGGACGCCAAAATCTATCGGTAAGAAATCCGAGTTTAAGTTGTGTATTATAATGTACTGCTTCTCGCATTTAGCTAACTCCTAAACCAGTTGATAAAGCCCTCCCCCTCGTATACGTAGTGCTCGAGTTTACTTTGCAGAATTTTATAATAGTGGCAGTCAAATGCCATGAAGAGGTCTAGAAAAGTTCCTGAGACATAACGTTTCTATTTAAACGCACCTGTCAGTATATCATGCAGTGAAATATAAAAGAGCATGTACTGTCAAGCGCTCAGGCCAAAAACCAAATTGAAAACCATAAAAATTTCATACTTAACAATGACGCTATATTACAAACAGTAACTTCTCGAGAATTTTCGAAAAACAAGGCAATACAGATGCAGTCTATAGTTAAGCATTAACAGGATTGTTGCAGTAGAATAAAGTGTTTTACTGTCTACAAATGGTATTAATAGGTACTAAACAAACTATAAAATGGCAGTGTCTATATCTTTTCAAAATAGCGAAATTCGGTCTAACCACTGGTCGATTTCTTCAAGATGCCAAAAACTAACTTTTGCCGACATTTAAGTAATGCTTGTCTTCATTTACAAAGCAATACTATCAACAAATTTCACTGAATACACACTAGACAGACCTAAAGATTGCAATCACCTCCACTGAATTTGTTTCATAATAGCCAGGACTAAAGGCCACTCGATTCCTTTATGATGCAGCAGGTTTGAGAGTTGGGAGCTAGGGTAGACATTCGTGAAGGTTTCACGGAGTTTTGCAATAATTCAAGGTTCCAGCTGCCCTTCTTGAACTATTAATTGGATAATTAGCACATACAAAGAATATGCGCGAAGCGGGCCAAAAAATAACTTTTAAGGCTTTTTATTAATATTTTTAGGCACTGCATCTACACAAGGAGTCAGGATATGAACTTCCTTTGCAATTACCGCAATTCGAAGTATACGTATATACTTTCAAGTGTTTACAGCAAACACAAAAAAGTGGCGTGTCCGGGGACAGCGGGCCATGCTCCCCCGGCATTAAAAAATGAGGAACAGTAACAAATGCAAAAAAAAAGGAGAAAAAAAATGGAAAGAGAAAAGAAAAAGGGTTTCCTGAAAATCACAGTGACCGTACTTCATTTACCATGGATGGCACAAGCCTCTATACTTCAGTCCCCCATCACTGCTGCTTTAGCAGCCATACGCCATTACCTTGATCAACGCCAGGACCCTAACATCCCTACCACCACTTTTCTTCGCTTGACAGAACTGGTCCTCACAAAAAAATTGCTTTCAGTTCAATGTTCGTTATTTCCCGCCAAATCAAAGGAGTGGCTATGGGTACTAAACTGGGACCTTCTGTGGCCTGCCTCACCATGGGCCACTTTGAGGAACAGATGTTCTCTCGTTTCACCGGGGTCAAACCCATACTTTATAAAAGGTATATTGACGATATTGTTGGGGTCGCAGTGGCTCCTCGAAACGATTTGGAAAAGTTCATTAACTTTACTGAAACATTTTGCTCGTTTTTGAAATTCACTCACTGTATTTCCAACTTCTCAGTAGTGTTTTTAGACACGGAATTATCCATCTCCGGCCGTAAAATCCAGTTTACACTTCACTTTAAACACACTGACTCTCACAACTACCTCATGTACCTCTTCCAACAACCCCAGATCTTTTACCAATTCGATTCCTTACTCACAACTTTTACTGGCTAGACGGATTTGTTCCGACAACCAGGATTTTACTAAAGAGTCCAAGCAGATAATTTCTTTCTTTGAACAACGCCAGTATCCACGAAGCGTTCTCTTTAATGCCCCTAACCGCATACAAGAAATTGATAGAGCCTCTGCCCTTGCCCTCAAAACGGACCAAACACCCACCAGACGTATTTCGTTGGTCCTATCCTTTCACCCATCTGTAACTCCCATTGTTCGTGTCATTTACAGGAATGTAGAGACCCTCCGTCATGACCCATCCACACGTGACCATTCCCCTGAACCCCCCATGACAGCATTCAGAATTGAAAAGAACATAATTATCTAAGCACTTGGTCCGTGCCTCCAAACCTCAAGCAGTAGTGCCTAACACCCAGGAACTTTTCCATGCAACCTTGGAAGATGCAATACTTGCCCGGTGGTCAGTCGTGACAAAATCCTTTCCATTGTAGGTCCCCAAAACAACCGGTTTTACATACAACAGCATTTTACCTGTACTTCAGCCAATGTTGTTTACGTTCTCGTATGTAAACGCTGTAATATAGGTACTTTATGTGGGAGAAACAAAACGTCATCTTGCTAACCGAGTCACTGAGCCCCTGAAGTCAATCAAACAGAACCTCCCAGGGTTCCCTGTAGCCACTCACTTCAATCCCCCGTCAACATGCTCGGTCCATGACTGGATGGTTTCGGTGGCCATCTCGTGTCTAGGTTCCAATCATGACCGCCTGGCTGCCGAAAACCGTCTGATCATGAAACTTGGAACCCTGTCCCCACATGATCTGAACGGTAGACTTGAACTTTTATAACTCAGCACTTTCTGCATTGCTGTTACCTGTGTTAACCAGTTAACACTGTCTGTTTTCCTAGCAGGTTTTAGCGTGCCCAGTTTTATTGGGTGTTTTTTAATTTGTACGTTTGGCTGTGTCATCAATCAGTTTCACTTTTGCCACCTGATGAAGGGTTTAAACCCGAAACGTCGTGGAATTTTTCACAAACTATTTACTACTTCTGTTTTGACCTACCTACTTCACAAGAAGAGTACTTTGACCTTACACACACACACACACACATATATATATATATATATATATATATATATATATATATATATATATATATATATATAGATATATATGATCGAAATGAGTTTTAAAAATTCAGACTTAAGGACGGGTCCCACTGCAACGATAACTGATCCTAGTTTGTCTCACGACAAACTGTTCTACTACCATTTTATCACTTAACGCTCAACAGAGCGGTATGACGTCACGAAATAATTAGTTAACATTTCATTTTCATAGTCTTCTGATGCAAATCATATATTTATACAGATTGGCAAATATTTGGCTCTTTTCGACCAAGGATGGACAAGATTTCAACTAAAACTCACAAAAATCGTAATCCTATCTGAAATCGTTAGTGTGGCCTACGCTTTACACTCAGCTCTGCGTTCTCCCAAAACCAAAATATTTCAGGTACATCCACAACTATAAATAACATTATTTTACTTCCCTATAAATAACATTATTTTACTTCCCTTGATCGTCGGAAATTTAATTACTTGTAAGTGAGACTATTTGGAAATGTCACCATCATTTGGGATATTGCCCTCAGAGATTGGTCACTTGTCAACCGTCCAAACCTTAGGTAACTAAAGACTTTCATTTCCCTTTATATCGCTTACAGAAAGATCAACCTCCAAACCAAATTTCTCACTACTTTCTTTATTGATAGTAGTGAGATGATATTTGTTAGAAATGTCTTGTACACCTAACACTACCAATTTTCTGTCACATAAAGTGAAGTCACTACCTTCGACCAGTAAAGCCCATGTTTGTATCTCTTGGCCTGAACTTTACTGGCACCACCCTCATACATACTTTTCTACATGAGGCTATGTTTGAATGACATGCAGTACCTGCAGAGCTAGGTGTCTGTCCTTGCTCTGAATTATCTTCAATTTTACTCTTGTACATTGATTCAGAAGAGGAACCACCCCATAGGCGTAGGAAGCTTTTCGAGACTGGGGGGGGGGGGCTGAACCTTGTTTCGGATCGCCGTCCTAGGGGAGGGGTCTAAGGGGAGGGGTATTTGAGGTTCCTCAGATGCAATTTGGTGAAACATTTTGGACAAACTTTAAGGAAAAGTACTGCAAAGTTTTGACATTGCTTACAGAAGAGACAAATAAGGGGTTTTTGCCCTTGGATCTTGGGGGCGGAAGCATACTTCAGCCCCCCACATTTTTGACTGGGAGGCTAAGCCCCCAAGGCCCCCGCTTCCTACGCCCTTGAACCACCCTGTTAACTAACACTATCTTTTGTACCCTCCATTACGATTAACCTTCTTCCCTGCACTGCTGGGTGATTTGTTGGTAAAATGTAATAAGGTATAGTGTCTTCCCTTGCAAACGGCCCCGCTTATTTTGCACTTAGGTTCAGCCATACAACCATTAGCAAAATGCATAGGCACAAAGCAATTAAAATATAATTTGTTTGTCCTTACAACTTTACATCTCTCATCAAGAGAACACGCCTTAAATTGTTTGCATGCTGTAAGCCGTTGCGACTTGCGACAGAGAATGAAATTTTCCCTTCCGAAATTACTAGAATTTACAATTTGAGTAGTAAGAGTCGTCACCTTACTTGGCAGATTCCATTGGAGTTTTTCCTACTGCCTTTGACCGTCTTGTCCATATTCTTGTAATTGTTTCCCGTATTTTGACCGTACATATTACTTGCAACATGAGCCGCTTGCTCCAAAAATTCGGTCATGTGAGTGAAATTCAGCTCAAATTGATTTTCGTCATAGAATATCCTCTTTTTGCCCATTCTGACTGACGATTAATCGGTAATAATCGTTGAATCTTTACCAATGTTTCCGTAGTATTCATTTTTGCAACGTAACCCAATTGTTTCAGAGTTATTTCACATGTTCGCCTTTGACGTGCGAGATCCCATAAACCCTGACGGCGTTAGGCTTAATAGGTACTCTGTTTAGTATTTTGCCTTTTAAAGCATGATTAATTCTATGCGGCTGACCGAATTGATCATAGAAGGTCTCTCCCTAGGCTTTTGTATACTGCGGCAGCATTGATACCATGGCATCCCCTTGAAACGAGAGTCCCAAAACCATGACTAAAGAAAGATGGTCCCCGTCATCTCAGCTTAAGAAAGAAAGGCGCAAAGTATGTCCAGTGGCCATTTCTCCTGTTTTAACAGGCTAATAAATTATCTATTGGAACACAATGCAAACCTGAAAATTACTATGCGGAGTAACTTACAGCGTACTTTTGAGATTATAGGTCTTCAAAAACGTACTTTTTCCTGTTTTTCCTTCAAGAAAGCAGATTTCCAGCCTTTGGTCCCACCTGGACTCTATTTTGAAGCATCCGAAGGCCTTTAAAAGTGAGATAATAGTCTGGCTACAGGTCTGTCAGTAATAAGAAGCATAGCCACGTACCATTTTTAATGATTAATTGGTTGGGGTCCTAAATGATCCTTTGGATACTTCAAAATAGGACATAATGGAATAGCCCTTCCATTGTCTCACTTACACTTTAGAGAATAAAGTTCAAATTCATGTCATAAGTTTCTTAACATTACCTGTCACTAAAATATAGCTCCAGAGAGGGTGGCTCCTGCATTACAGCTTAAGAGGTATTCAAATCGCCAAACAGGGCTCAAAGCAAATCCAATGCATAGCACCGACGTTACATGGGTTTGCAGTCTAGTAACTTTCTATCGGACCAAGATACAATGCTTAGAAATTGTGTGATGAGTCAAACCTAGCCAGATGAATTGAATCAGTCATTTTAACTGCAGAAGTTATTGTATTTCTGAAAATGTAGGCCTTCAAAAATGTAATTTTGCATTGCCAGGAGGAATTTTTTTCACACTTTGGGCTCACCTGGGTCGTATTTGAAGAGTCCACGAGCCCTCATATTTAAGCTAATAGTATTCTGTCCTTCGTTCTGTTGGAAGTAGGAAGTATAACTACGCAATCCTTCAATGATTGATCGACTGGGGTCAAAAGAGGGTCCCATAGATATTTCAAAATTGTACGGTACTTTATGGAAAAGCCATAACATTGCATCACTTATACTTTCGAGAAAAAACTGAAACTGATGTTGTGAAATTCTCTTACATTACCTGTCACGACAGTTTGGCTTAATAGTGACAGTTTTGTTAAGAGGGACTTCAACAGCCTAAGAAGGGTCCAAATATAGGTTTACATAAAAGAAACAATCTTCCTAGCTTTTTATTCTAACATTTTTTATTTCAATTTTTGTCGTTGTAATATGAGCCACATTTAGCCAAATGAATTCAATCTAGTATCAAAAATGGAGTAGCCATCTTAGTGTCGATAATATGGATCCTCAAATATGCCTTTTTTACATCCGGGGGCATTTTTAAAACTTTGGGCTCACCTGAGCCTTGTGCAAAATTTCAGATGACCTTCAAATTTGAGGGGAAAATGTCTGGCCACAGTTCTGTTAGCAGTAGCAAACAAATAGACATTTTTTGCAGTGATCGGTTGGCTAAAATCCAGAGTTGGTTCGCTGAGACGTTAAAAACGAGACTAAGGTCATTCAATTGTCTCATCTTCACTTTGCAGAGCAACACTGGAATTGATTTAATAATATCCCCTAAAATTACCTGTCATAGATATGTAACTTAAGAGAGATTGGTCCTAGCAGGTATTTTAGCTTCCTAAGGATACAAGTGGGCCCCAAAATAGGTCTGATTGAAGTTGTCACACTTTTTAAGTTGTACCGATTTTGCAGGCTCAGTACTGTCATTACACTTCACAGGATTGAGAAACAAAGAAATAGCACTACGATTAGAAAACACGCAAGTCATTCTAGGGTCAATACTGCAGTATCTACGAATGGAAAAGGTAGGTACTTCAAAGGCATTTTGTCACTTCCTGAAGTATCTTCCTCTCAAACTTCAGACCCTGGATTCAGAGGGGTCTTAAATGTGAGTATTTTTAGACACACTTATCTATGAGCAGTGGCAATCATAGTCATATACCTTTTCCAAATACACGACTGGGGTTCACAATCGCTCCTTCGAAAATTTAACCACCGATGGAGCCTTATACAAGGAGAGAGATATGAGGTAGTCTATTAACACTTTTGAGAATAAGGCTCTGATTCCTGAACTAGCTGATGAGTAAATGATTAACTATTGAAAATGGAGGTTCCCTGTACGTAGATTCAGGGTCTATGTACGTAGTTAGGGTCATATGTTTTTGGGGGGGGGGGGGTGGTGTGAAGGTCCCAAATTCCGACCGTCTGGATGTGTTTTCGAACTGAGTGGTGGCGCGTAAATTGAACTTTTTTATGCACCCTGCTTTTCAATAAAGCAGTGGGATTCTTCCTTAGTCACTAAATAAAGGTGCCGTCTTAGGGGAGGGGCCTAAGAGGAGGGGTCCCTTTGAAAATATTTGTTAATTTAAGGTTGCTTGGATGCAAAATGGTGCTTCCTTTGGGATATTTTTGGAGCTGATCATGTACGACTGGAAAAGTCGAGATAGTCCATAATTTTGTAAATTCTAATTTTTCCGACTGGCTGGATGTTTTTTTCCAACTGAGTGGCGATCGCGTAAATTGCAACTTTTTGTATGCGCCCTGCATTTGTATACAGCACTGGGGATCCTTCCTATGTCACTACATAGAGGTGCCGTCCTGGGTAGGGATGTATAAGGAAGTGATGTCCCCCTGCAGCTTTGAGAAATTTGTGTTAAATTAAGGTTGCTTGCAAAATGGTGCTTTGTTTGTGATATTTCTGGAGCGGATCATGCACGGCTGGCGAAATGTTCATTATTTAGTAAATTCTGATTTTCGCGGGGAAATGACATACTGCATTTTAGCTGACATCCAAACGACAATATAGAGTATGACGCCAAGTACTTTACATCTATCGTATTTTTACTAATTTTGAACGAAAATCCAGACAAACAGCTTCCAGCAATGGGGAATATGCGGCAGGGAGAGTATGGTGCAGGAAGGTGATATTAGACCTCTCAAGCGCGTTTCAGAATGCTTTTTCGTAGTAAGTGTATTAACAATCACCATCTTTACCTAAAATGGCTGTGCGCGAAGCGCCTAGGATGCCTGAGACCATCTTTTCTTAAGTCATGGTTTTGGGACTCTCGTTTTAAGGGGATGTCACGATATCAGTTGCAGCTCTGTTCTCAAAAGTGTCACTGACACCCCCTTTGGACCCCAAATTGGGCCTTCCTTTAGCAGTAAATGACTCAGAAATTCTTTTCTTGAGTTACATATTTCAAACTAGTGGTTTAAGTAGTTATTTTATACATATATTAGCTTTGTTCTCAACAATGTAAACAAGGTGACTTTTGGGAACATTAAGGGCCCCACCTATCCTTATGGCCCCAGATGCTGCACTTAAGAAATGGGTTTCATTCGTCCCCACTGTGTTCTTGATAGAATGAGACTACCAAACCTTTCGTTCACAATACTGAAAAGGATTAGGGGTTAACTCCTTGACTTAATCTAAGGATCTCTGTCCAAACCATGTTGACCTTGGTTTCAGATGGTTATTGTTGTGACGTGTGCAATTGGCTATACTGTAATGTACATAATAACCAATATAAAAAGATTGCTCTACAGCAACCAAACCCCAAGCTAATCAAACAAGGCAGACATCACTAAAGAAATCATTGGTTTAGTCCTCGAATATTCCTAACATCCCTTACATTTTCGGTACAGCTCGGCTCAGGGATGGAAGCCAAACATCTGGTCGGGTGGAAGTGTTTTATAATGACCAGTGGGGGACCGTGTGTGATGACGGCTGGGACAAGACGGACGCTAAAGTAGTTTGTCGTCAGCTTGGGTTCTTTGGATCATGGGATGCCGATCGGAAATTTGGTGAAGGAGAAGGGCCAATTCATTTCGACGAATTGGCATGCAGTGGAGATGAAGCTACATTGCTTGAATGTCCTCGAGCAAATGGACATGATTGTCAACATTCTGAAGATGCTGGAGTTGAATGTTCAGTAGGTGGTAAGTGAAAAGGTCATCAAAGGACGGATCTTTAGGGCTATGAGCCACAAATAACTGAACCAAATTGATTTTCCGCGATAGGTGAATCTCCTTGGAGTGTCGTAATGTGAAGTTCGGAAAGCACCTTTGAGAGAACCTGACTAACTTGATTGACATTCAGGAACCCATAAGTCTCAGACTGCTGCCTCTTAATGACTATATTCAAACCGACCTGTGAAATACTACAGAAAACATGGGTCCAGTATTAGGGACTTTATGGGATTCCAATATCAGAAAAAAGAAATATGCGTGGTAACAAGTCCACGACGACTGTACTATTTGATATTCTACAGAATGAGAGTAAAAAAGTTTTTGCTTTCTGTTGTAGCATTACAGGTAGTTTTTCTATCAGAGTAAAATTTAGTTTCTTCGAATTTGGGTGTGTGGGCTCTTAAAACCATCCCGTTGCCTAATACAGGTTTCAACTTTAGTACTGTAACTAAGCCGATATGAAAAGTTGGTGTTCAGTTAGCTTTCACTATATCTTAATATTTTAATTGTTTCTCCATTACATATTCTGCAGTTCGTTTCACCGGAGGTAACTCAACAGCAGGGCGAGTGGAGGTCTTCTACAATGGCGTTTGGGGATCAGTTTGCGACGATTCATGGGACATTCAGGACGCCACAGTAGTGTGTCGTCACTTAGGATATCCGGGAGCAGTTCGTGCAACGCGTAACGCAGAATTCGGCGAGGGACAAGGACCAATTTATCTTGATGACGTTGCTTGCACGGGAACAGAATTTTCAATACTTCATTGTGAAAGATCTCGTGTCGTTCATAACTGCAACCATTCTGAGGATGCTGGGGTTGTTTGCTTACCTAAGGTCTAATATCTTTGGAAGCTGATGATAGATGAAGTCTTCCCTCTTCATGAATTTTGTAGTTTTCTGTGGTACTTTGAATGTCTAAGTAAATGAATGCAGGAAAATGAGGAAGACTAATAAAATTGTAATCATTGCAAAAACAGGAAAGAGTGACAGTATTTCATCAAGGTATTATCACAGCTAGTGTAAATAATTACGTTAGAAAATCAGGAATTTTCCATTAAGCTTGAAACAAGGTGGCAATATCAAAATGTTTGTTGCACTGAATTTTTTTATTTGCTAGCATAAGAAAATATACTCCACAACGTTTTATATCCGTTTCAATAATTCAGTTTTTTAAATTTCTAATGAGGACAAATTCTTTTCAAACGTTAAGTAAATTACTAACAAATCTTTGACAGTACCATCAAATAATATTATATAAAAATAATAAAAATATACTTGAGTGTCAAAATTCTACAACATAGCAATCTTGCTGTTCCTTTCAATGAGATTTTATAAAACTGAAACTTTAACGAATATGGTATTTCTTTTATGCACGAAAATTGGAAAGTGAATCTTAGAGCCGAAGTAACCTTTAATTACATGCATGTAAATTGAAATGTGAAGCAGAATAAGCGTACGCAAGCAAATGTTTTGGTTATCATATTTTTATGTCTTTTCCAGTATTGCAACTTTTCAAATCTTCTCTGCTTGCACTGTACCATGAAATTTCTTTGAATCAACTCTTATGTTCCGGAGTGGAGACTGATAAAACACTTTTTTGTAAAAAGAGATTTGGCCCGGTCGAGAGCTGCTCAAACTCATTATTAAAGTAGTGAACGCGCTGAGCGGGTTGGTGATATATCTTGTCATAGTTTCAAGTTGGACAATCCGTAGCCCCTCTCTTTTAAGGTATCTACCGCCATCAGTTTCATTATACCTTGCAACTGATGTCTTTCATCAAGCTATAAGACAAGCTATATTCTTGTATTTCTGAATAAGAACCGAGGTATACTTCCAAAAGCCATTTTCTTAATCATACCGTGATAAAGATATTACCAACCTTTCGGTGATGTATCGATATTGCCCAAATGAATCCTTCTTCAAACAAACTTTGATTATACAGTTTCGCCAATCAAAATTATTGCGTCTTTGGATGCTCGGTGACGCGGATAAGAGTAAATAAATTACGTTTCATGTAAAAATGTGAACATGATTCAATACCTGGCCATTTCAAGAAACTTCCGGAAACTTTCTGGATTGCTGTAAGAAATATTACACTGGTACACTCTAAAAACGTCTACTTCAAATTGAACCAAAAACGGATCAAACGGGCACTGAAACGAAACAAAGGATCAAATATTTGACTGATTTTGGTTCAAAACTAACCTTTGTTTGTTCAAAATGAACCAAATCTAGTCAAATATTTGAACAGATTTCTGTTTAGTGCCCATTTGATCAGAATCTGTTCAAATTTGAACATGACGTTTTTAGAGTGTGTCTCTGTAGCTTATTTGCACGAGATTCGTTCTTTAGGAAGTGGCATACCGTCATTTATTTATTTCAATTAAACAGTCATCTCAACTTTTGTAGCTCCTGCCCATAAATTGTTGGCGGGGCCAACCTGTACTCATCAAACAATTGTTCTGAGTAAGCCACTTGTGAGAGGATTACTAGACGCAAATGATGTTGCTAGCTTAATTTTATCAAACTGAAGTTAACGAATAAAAGAAATGAATCTCCTTCAGCAGAATAAGTAGCAGCTTATTGCTGATAATTTTCTTGAGATTAAGTGGGCCTTGGACTTTCCGTTCAACCTCCTTCCAGAGTAACAGCTCCCTACGCTTACCTAAACACAGCTAGCTAGGTTGCAGCAATACAGATGCTTTTTCAAATTTGATACAGATACTTGTAAACGAACCAGAATCATGTGCCCATCTATATAGCAGTAAGCGTTGCGTAATCGGCACAAAAGGTCTTAAGCCCATGTAGCGTTATAAACTCTATGTCAGGACTGCATTTCCCAATAAAGACACAGTAGGTATTGTGGAAACTGTGCATATGACCGATGGAGAAAATGAGGGGCCAAAGAAGAGGTGAGAAAATCTACTTTCATTTCATTTCATTTATTTGTTTTCACACCATACATGTATAGAAACACACACACACACACACACATATATATATATATATATATATATATATATATATATATACATATATAATATTTACATCAATCTTGAATAAATCCATTATGATGTGAAGGAAGTAGAACAAAAAATCCTCATGGGCTTGACCAAGTACTCTACTGACTAGTTCGATAGCAAAAAGCAAAGAAAAACAACAAAAACTTTACAAGATACTTCACTTACCCCCCCCCCCCCTTCAAACCACATCACCATCATTGCTTCATACATGGCTACGAGTTACGGGCCTGCTTTCGCACAATAAAGTAGAGTAAAGCATGGCTCCTGAAAGTTGAACGTCAATAAGTACTTAGATGTAGTTTACTTAGGTTATATCTGAACGATCTGAAGCTTGGACTATCAATTACAGTCTTGGGGAGGGTATTCCAAAGATTAATAGCACGATTCCGAAGGCTCAATTGAGAATGAGATGTGGGATAAACAGTATGTAGAAGAAGCTGAGGATTACGTGTATTGTATCTGTGAACATTGGTACTGGTGAAAAAGTTGGAGAAGGCGGATGATAACATGTTGTGGGTTAAGCGATAGGTGAACGACGCTATTCCTAGATTGATAATATCGTTAAGTTTTAATAAGTTCAACATTTTGAAAAGAGGATCAGTGTGATCACGTAGACCAGAGTAACAAATATGTCGAACAGCCCTTTTCTGTAAAAGAACAAGACTATTTAAGTTGACTTTTTGGTGCTAGACCACAGGCTACTGCAATATGTGAACAGTGGATAAACTAAAGTCAAGTACAAGGTACGAAGGACACTTCTGGGAAGGATGTTTTTGAGCCTAATGATAATATCGACTCCTTTTGCAACATGGGAGGATAACTAATGAATGTGTTCATGCCAGGTTAGTTTGGAGTCAATAATTACTCCCAAGAATTTAATTTCATTAACTAAGTCAAGTTTGTCACCGTTTATATCAATGTTGAAATTGTGATGATTGTTACACTTATAATTATTAAAAACCATAAATTTTTGTGTTACTGATATTTACGGATAGCTTGTTTATCGAAAACCAATTACAGTAATTTCTAGGTTTAGTACGAACAGTATTTTCCAAGCGATCAGGGTCGTCATCAGAAAAGAAAATATTTGTATCATCAGCAAATAAAAAGTCTTTCAGGTCTTTGCCAGAACTTGTGAAGTGTGGCCTACGGAAAAGTCAGTCCTGGCCTGGCTCCAGCTGATTAGGTAACTCTTGGCAAAATTAATAAAAGGTCAGTTTCACTTACTTGGACATGAAATTACTTAAACTGTTAAAACTTTATTTCAACCATATGCAGCATGTAGCACATTTATTGGTATACACAGTCACTTTTAAGTTTTTAATAATAATATTGTGTGAATGAAAGGTTGAGGGAAAGGTTAGAAGCTATAACAACTTTATGTATGATCCCCTAGCGGTAAACCCACCCCCTCCTTTTCCAAAAAAGGCATTGTTATGAAGTTACAACACAAAGCTATCAACTATTGGACACGAAAGAACTCAACGAGTAGAGTACATAATAACAGAACGCTTTCACTGAATTTTGGAAGTTAAGACCAGTTTCTTCTTCTTATCGTAACAAAAACATCTTTCCCAACATTTGGACCTGTGTATTTAAGATGTAGCGCTGACCACTCAATGGAATTACTGAATTACAATGGTGTTTTTTATGAAGCTAGAAGGGAGAAAAGCGTTAAGTAAAGGCTGCGATTGGGGTACGTATATAGAAATATCGAATATTGTGTTGGCTATGGTTACATGCCAACAAACTGAGCTGTTTAAACTTGGCAGTTAAAGATTTTTCTAAGAATTTAGCTCTTAAAAGTTCGATGGTCCCTGAAGTAACAAGTCTCCTGTTCAACACAAATAATGTGCAGTGTTACCCAGTGTAAGCATTTCTTTTGTTCACCCTTATCACTTAATTACTCTTCAGATAGTCCAGCGTTTGATCAGTGATATTGACCTTTCAGATGGCTAGGTAAAGTTTCAAAACAAGTCCTCCAGTACATACCTACAATAAAAATTGTTTTTTTTTTAATGAAGGTTGAAAAAGGAAGGATAATTTAGACGTATTTAGTAATTCTCTCTTTCGACGTCACAAAGCTGCACATGATGTTCATGTGTGTTCATGATATGAGGATAAATAGAAATAACCATGTAAAATGGTCAATAATTGATGGATGGATTTTGATGGGAATTATTTCTACTTTCTAGATTTTTAGTTCTTTTACATCAAAACATCCAACTAGGTTATGCTTATGCCACCAGCCTTGAATATTCAGATGTGAGTATAACAGGTTGGCAGAATGGGCATGAAATAGAGCATTACAAATATTGCACACAGTTTGCCTTTGCAATGTTCGTGCTTTTGCTTTCACTGAGGAGGGAACAATAAACCCCCCAAAAAGTGTACCATACGGCAAGTATAGAATAATCGAAGTGCTAGATTTAGAGAAGGTAATTTTTGATAAGATAACCCCTCCGTTCTGTATGGGTGGGATACCTAGTCCTTTGGAAATTTTATCAAAAACAGACAATAATGAAGTAACCTGGAAAATTATTTTTAATGATAATACGGAGGTATTTCTGAAGAATGGAGAAAAGGGGGTCACACACCTGCGGAGTAGTGTCATAATAGCAGTTTTGAACAAATGTTTGGCCGGTATGAAAAAGTGCGTCCCCAGGTTTTCTCAGTAAGGTGAAGTTTGCATGCTAAAGACCACCTATTTGGACTGAGAATAAAGTATTGATACCAGCAAATACAGTATTGATACCAGCAATTACACTCTGTTTTAATCCCCTTATAAATTGAAGCAACATAATGTCATTGTCATACAAAAGAATTAGCTTGGAATACAGGTAATAATAATGATGAAGAGAAAGCGAACTAACACTGAATCGTATAGTATGCTAGTATAATCTGAGACGAAGAACAAATATTAGAGTTAGATCAAAACTGAGAACATTCATACGGGTTAAGAAAAACGTTCATAGCCAAACCACTAGTACCATAAACGACAAGAAAAGCTTTGCATAGGAAAGTACTAAGAAATGTAATGATGTGGATCGGCTATGGAACCTTAGGTACATCTAGAAACTTACACGTAAGGGAAAGCAAATTATATTGTGTAAGTGTACGTTTCGTGATGTATATCACTTAAGGGGACTTATCCTATCTACACGTTCGAGCAATTAGAAATAACCCAAGCTTGGTTCAGTCTGCGTTTCATTTCTGTATTTTTTTGAAACGTTTTGACCTCATACCCTCCCAAATGTTGAGAGATGATGAACTAGAAGTGCTTCGAACCTTAATTTGTGCCTTGAAACTTTCCCCAGTCTGGCTTTGACCCTACAACTTTTCTTTTCTCTAACTTCAACAGCAAAAATAAAAGAGCCATGATATAAAGTGGCTTTCGTGATTTTGATAAATTTCACATTAGTTGGTGGGTTAATGAAGCTTACATTACATTCTCACTACAAAATTCCTACTGAATATCTGGTTTAATCCTTAACTTTCGACTATGTTATAACTGTGTTCCAAGTGGACAATTTATTCTAAAGCTTTCCTCTCATGACACTGAGAAGACTTCGTTATACTAATTTTCGGCTGAGCTCGTAACAGTAATCATGCTTCAAAGTGAACTTCGGTCTGAACAATGGCCGATGCCTCACAAATAGGCCTTATCGATTTGTTCAATTTAGAGACATATTTTTTTTCAAGGTATGAATATTGAAAAAAGCAAACTTTGTAACATACAATCAAACAATTTTGCATGTAACTGTAACTCTGTACTCTCACCTCATGGAATCAAGTCCATATGCCAATTACAAAGTTACTTCAACGATGCAGCCCTAAGGTTGTTCCTGACACCTTAGGGCTGCATCACAAGAGAAAATAAATAATGGATCATATAATAACCATATTTTTGAAATTTTAAACAGACACTATGACATGTACTGTTGCAAACATGAGAGTGAAGGGGTGTGCGTTTAAAAGATGAATGAATTAGAAGCTCGAGAAGTCTGCATGCTGGGGGTAAATTTTGAAGTTAGCTTTCGTTTTTAATGATAATTTCTTAGAAAGTCGTAAAGCAACGACTTTTGTTGTCAAATTAGTCAAGAATAATCATGCTAATCTGTTAGAATCATTAAGGATTTTCAAAAAACAAAATGAATGTTGAAAGCTCACGGTTAGAGAAAAATGTGATCCAAACAAAGGTAGATAGTGACGTTTTCTTTGTTGTTGGTTGTTATTTCGCCATCACAACATTTGTAGGAGTATTGTGCTAGGTTTAAATAAGACTGCTTCAGGCTGTAACTTTTTGAAAGTCCTATACAAAAGAAATAAGTGCCTCGCTCTCATGCATTGAATGATACCTTTTACTTTCAAGTGGATGAAACAGGAACATTATCAATTAGATGTACTATTGTATCTTCTTTAAACAAATACCGGTATGACCTCTTTTGATGCTTCATGCTTCATGCTTTATTAATTTGATTCCTAGTTTTATAAATTGCGGCGTTTCAATAGACCTGATTCAAGCGACGTTTTATTTACATCAATCGGACAATCGTACATGCAGAAGAATACTTGGACTACATTCGTGTGCTGAGTGTCTATACACATGCCGAAATAGTAGTGCGCAACACACGGTCTGTAGTATGCGCATTTCTGACTGATTTCGATTGATTAGTCAGTGTGTGCATGTGTGCACAACTGCGCCACCCCGTGTTATCGAAATGGCGACCATTACTTTTACTACAGGAGACGTGAAGTCGGTTAAATGTGTCTGTTGTCATTCATCCTAAATTACGAAATGTATTTTAAGCTCTAAAACTAGTTTCTGTTTGAGTGTTAGCAGCTTGATGTGAGACACCTTAGCCAGCAACCTTTTAGAGCACAAACAGTAAAAGTGTATATTTTATTTCAATCCCGTAAGATCCACCCGACATTATTGTAATTCAGCAATTGTTACTTTTGTCTAATACTTTTCACTTTCATTTATTGAACGCAGCATCATAGTTCGTGCCTTTTAACACACTCTAACACTCTAACAAATAACTCATAGGTTGTTCCAAGTTATAGGTACCTTCCACAAAAACCAATGAACATTTAAAATAAAAAAGAAACAAAATTTTGTTTTAGGAATCAATCTTTTTTAACTTTCATGTATGGCTACTGCAACACTACAGGGTTCTCATTAACAACCCCATCGGTTCCCATTTCCTATCATAAACGCACTTAAAAACAACATTTAAAATTGGAAATGCCTATCCTTAAGTTCTACGACAAAAAGATATCCCCTTCCTTTAGTTTACCTGGGATGTGGAATATTTTCTGGAGACCACACATTATACTAGGCACATTCCAGTCAGATGTGTTGTATGGTGTGGTTTCCTGCAACATGAGGCATTCGGAATGCCATATTTTCTGACTAAGTCCTAACCTGAATGGGGTTGAGGTCGGCTTTGGTCCCGTACGGTAGTTTTTTCATAGGACGGCGATGGAAAAATCGGTTTTTCAAAAACTTTTAAATTTGTTTCAAAATCATGGTTAGGGTTAGAATTAAGGTTAGGGTTACATGGACAATGGATATTTGACCTGTTCTTTCATAATCCGGCGTCAGAATTACAAAAAAAAAATAGTCGAAAAGCTGTTATTTTGGAATTAGGGGTGTGACCAATTTCCAAGAAGCTAATTCGTCCATTGGCATGATTCTTCCATTTCCATCCTACGAAAAAAAAAAAAAAAACTCGCGTCCCGTACAGCCCCCTTATTAAGGAATCACACCTATGACAAATTCCTGAGCCCGCCACCATGTAAGTTTTATCGTCGGTCCATTTGCTGTTAGGAATACATGCACAATGTGTTATAGTTGTGTACTAAATGAACGGGTCGTTCAGTCAGGGAGTTGTTACTTGTGTTATGTAATAACAACTCCCTGGTTCAGTTACAACGAGACTTGTTGAGCACCTTCTTCTCTATTAACGGCACAATTGACTGAAATAGCCCTTCTGCTAGGGAGTAAAGAGTGTTGAAAGTAATACACGTGAGAATTAAACCTACCCATTTTACTCACCTATCACGAGAAACCAGATCTTTAATCGGGTGAAATATTGTTCATTCTTGGATATATGTTTTCGAAGATAATTAGCTGGCTTCTAATTAGCCTGCACTCTCATTCATTGACATCGATCTTCAAAGTCTGGAACGAAAATAAATCCCTACCTATCAGTCTATAGATCCTCTAGAACCAATTTTCGGCCGTCTAGCGCTTAGCCCCCTGGACCCCCACCGGGTCTCTTCCCCTGTACCCCGCCAAGGGCCCTGACGCAGGCCCCTGGACCCCACGCGTGCAAACTCGCGTTTCGCGCTCGTGTTGCACCTAAGGTACACTTGTTACACTCCTTCATATCAGTCGCTGGCAATCACAGGTTGTGTCCCCACCTTAGAAATCCTAAAAACGCCCCTGCCATCGACCATCAAACACAAGTTCCTTGTCTTAACTTTTGTTATAATGCATTTAAAGTAGCTGACCTAGTACATTCTTATGCCTAGCCAATATACCTCTACAACCTCTAACGTTGTTTAATACATAACATTAACAAAAAGTATCTCACAGAAAATAACGCCATATAGGCCTACCTGATGCGACAAAATTTCACCCTCGCTGTTTGAACTCCAGTTCATTAGCAAGTAAATAATACATAGTTAAATACTAAAGCTGGAATAAGAGACGGGAATACCGTAACAATTCAAACTTGGCACATTTTTCTTGGTAAGTTCTGGATCATTCAGCACTTGTAACCTGTAGCTAAAGACTTTCTTAGTTCTAGCTCCCTATAGACAGGTCAGATGTAAGGGTATATGGGGCTTGGTTTATCAACAACCTCCCCCCTCCCCCTGAAAGTAATCTTTTTCGCTAGAGCCGCTCTAATGACGGTGATGGTGGTAACTATGATAGCGATGGCAATGACAATGGTGATGTTGATGGTGATAGCGATGGCAATGATGATGTGCCCAAGTACACACAAAAGTTTGTGTAATTAAAATTGGATTGCTGGTCATCAAAACTTACTTTGGTACTTAATGAAACAAGAGACGATTTATGGTCTGATATATTGGTGTTAATATGTGACCATACAAAATGGTACTTCACTAGGACAATAGTTCATGCAATGTTATTAGTGGTCAAATACCCGTCAGTCTAAAAACTGTCTAGTCATTAAGCAGAGCTCATAAACGAGGTGTTCCCCAGCTGCGCCTACTCCCTCACTTAAGTTTTATTGACCTAGCAGATCGTTTTACAAATATTCCATTTTATTTACCAAGTCGTTGCTAGGCACAGAATTCTGTGGTGCCAACTCTCTTGACGGCAGGGGGTAAGTTTCATATCTGTCAAACAGGTGTAAATTTATTGTGATTTATTGCTTACCTTTCGTCTATCTTTTATAACGTTCAGTTCTGGGGGATTGAATTTGACAAAATTTAGATCGAGGAAAGTGTAAATTTTCCATACAATCTGATGTTTTTAATAACATTATTGACAAAGTTGTTCTTTTGAAGAAACCCCTGTGTCATAATATACCCAGTACCAGTCAACCTTGAGACGTCCATAAAATAAAGTGGCAGTGAATGGCATATCCTCCCAATTTGATGCCAGACTTTCCATATTCATTGCCAACTCTTACGACCGTCAGTTCTGTGGGATCATCTTGGCATGAATATTACGAGTTAAACTTGAAAAGTAGAAGCACCACTGACTCTTAATTAAAACAAGGAAACGAACATAGAACAATGAAGCCAGAAACAATATTTCTGTTGGTTTTTGCCATTACAATAAGTTGATTACCAGCAGAAGAAGGTGAGGCACTTACTTTATTTGTGTAAATAACGTAACAGATATAAAGTGATAAAAAGAGGAAAGTAATTAAGCATCGAGGCGGTTGAATCGATGTGAAACTCATTGGAGATAATACTTTGTTATGTCCATGATTTTAATGAAATACATTTTCTCTCACAATACCAAAATTGTTTTATCTTTAACGAAGGGTCACATCGGTTTAATTTGAACAGGGAGCTGCCAATGGCAGCTTCCTTGTTTTAACTAGTACACAATATCTTCCATTAACCATATGCACAAAGTTACAACATGCGTGCACTCTGTAAGACGCCCACCTAATAAGGTTTCTGCTTCCTTTTTTCCGTTGACTTAATCAAATTCATATAACCAGAAATGAAGACCGGCGATGTAACTTTAGGTAGTGGGAATGCAACGGCAAGTCGTGTGGAACTTTACAACAATGGTCAGTGGGGTACCGTCTGTGACGACAAATGGGACATAGATTATGCGAGAGGTGATATTAGATGGAGATCCTTCGAAAACGTTTTCTTTGAATCCTACTAGTTGCCGACAATAATTTCTTTTGTGTGTTGTTCTTGATGATTCAATAGACTTAACCGGTGTTAAGAACTAACTATAGGTGGGGTACTTCGTCTCCTACATCTTGCCTTAACATTGCCAGTCGCTTAAGACCGTGGTCGGCAAACTAGTGGTCGCGACCCTCAAAAGGGTCGCGAAAATATTTCGGAGGGTCGCGAAAAAGATCCGGAGGAGAAAAAAATAATTGCCAAATTTCTCATTAAAAAGAGGCAATGGGAGTGATTCTAATCTAAGAGCCAGTGATTGACACGCGTCGCGGATACTTCATACGCGACTTATCGGTCAGATGTTCCGGTCCCGGCCAAGCAGTCGCGTTTTCCATTGTAACAGACTGATCTTGAGGTATAAGTACTTACACCAAGAGAGCCCATAATAATATTTGTAACATCAACAAGATGCTTTGAAAAATGTTAAAGTTGCCTATCTACCTCTCAATAAATCGAGGCGTGAGAACGCTGGGAAGGGTCGTTTCCGGCGATTTGAGGAGTAGTTTTGTCAGACCCCAAGTTCCGACAACCCACTATGTCGAGGAGGGCATGGTTAGAAGGGGATTTAAAGGAGCCTATCCCATGCCATTGCAGGGCATATTTTGCATGATATCACTTAATAATTCAAGAGCCAAGTTGCGTACTGATATCGTTCTTTTGAATATGAATCGTGAAACTGCAAAACGCAAGATTTTTGGTATGCTTCCACAAAAACATATGTAATCATTAACAACAAAAAGAAAGAAAGAAAACTGCAGGGGTTGAAGACCGTATCGGGGATAACATACTGTACATTGTATCGACACACATTAGAGAACAGCAACTAGGCATTGCGATATGGGATGAATTTACGACCTCTACAAAAGCTGTGTACTCTGCCTACATGTTACTTGGTAAGGTGGAGAGGACTTGTGCTAACTAGCTATGTGGAATGGAAATGTTGAAGAAGAGGGAGTGACCCTACAGCGCGCGTAGCGCCCAGAAAATTTTGGGTTCTTATTAGAAAAATGGTCCTCTTGAGAGCAAAAAACAGGTAAACCGTCGGGGCGACTGTCGCTTTCGGGGACTGCATGCTTTATCGTATCGACTAAGATTCCCCGACGAAACTGTAAAAATTCCCCGACGGGGGGCCATGGCCCCCTGCCCTCTCCCCCACCTGGCGCCACCCCTGGAGGGACGGCCCGCCCTCCGAGTGAAAATGACATTGATAACCAATACTTTTTCGGGATTTATTTATTTTGTTTCAAAATCAGGACTAGGGTTCGAAAAAGGGCTAGGGTTCAGTCCCTAAGGCATAACCTGTTGAAAAAAGGAGAAAAAATCCGAAACACTGTTTTCAGATGAGACGACATCATTAACATTCAAGGTTTTGATTGACTTTTCGGGGGTCTATTGCCAATGCTTCCTGCATAAAATAAATATGCCGTCCGTTCTGCTGCGGATTCCACCGTCATTACTCATCCCCGAGACCTAGATCCCTACCCCTCCCACTCCGCCTAACCAACTTTCCATCACTCCCTACTCTCGTCGTTTTCTTTTCGTTTTTTTTTAGAGAGGTAGAGGGCCCCCTACCTCCCTCTGGCTTAGAGACCCAATAGTGGGAGAGATTGGCCAACTTATTTCATGGGCGCCATTTTGGAGCCAAAGTTAACTCATTGGCCAGATATCATATACACTGTGTGAGTACAGTTTTCCTTACAAAATGTAAAACAAAGTGAGTTACAGCGTTCTGTTCTCTTGTGACAATCATTCGCATTGGTTGATTCTGGCTGACACTGTCTGTCGGATCCTTTAGTTTGTCACCCGGTGCAAGAAAAGTCGTCCTGGGAAGGGTCTAGAGGGAGGAGATAACACCCTCCATTTTGAGTAACTTTTACTAATAGAAAGTGACGAAAATGCAGAATGGTGTATGCCAGTTTTAAAAGTGATTTTATTTAAAAAAAAATCTCATTTTAGTGTGTCTTATTATTGTGCTTGTAAGAGAGGGGGAGGGGTGGGTCTATTCTGGACTGGGTCTACCCCTTCTTTCTTAGAAAACTACTAGTACGTAAATGCAGGATATGGCATACATGTAAAATGGTGCTTTTTATGGAAAGTTCAAGCAAGTTGAAATAATCATTTCAGATTTTTCATTATTTAGTGAAAGATTCGGGAGAGATCTGGGGGAAGGGGTAAATATAGGGGAGCAGTTCGTAGTGAGACTTTTTATTTTATGGAAAGGCCTAGGCATGGGCGTCATTCTTTACTCGAGTGTGGGGGGACATGGCCACTTCTGTCAAAAATTTAATGTGTAAAAATCTTAAGTCAATTGGTGTATTTCCGAAATGTGGGGAGGGGGCGTGTTCCCCTGTCCCCCAGGATTGACGCCCATGGGCCTAGGCCTAGGTTTTATAAAATTGTGACTGACCAGGGTGTATTCCATGTAAAAACCTTGATCAAAGTCAAAGGTACGCAAATGTTTTAGTTTTCTCATGTTACTAATAGATCCAGGAGCAGTGTTTGATCTGTTATTGTGTCTTTCTCCCCTATGAAAATTTTCGAAAAATTGGGTGTCCTTACATGCAATTATGTGCCACATAGGCTACATTTTGAAGTAAAATTTGTGTTAAAAAATTGACGTATTTTTAGGAACTAAAACAAAAACATCGGCATCAGTGAGGGGAACCATGGCCCAATGGGGTGCCCCCTCCCCCTTTGAAAAATTTTGAAAAATTAGGTGTCCTTACATGCAATCTGGCGCCACATACGTTACCATTTGCAGTAATATTTGTGTTAAAAACTTAACGTATCTTTAGGAAGTAAAAAAAAAATCAGCATCAGTGAGTGGGTGGGAGTATGGTTCAATGCCCCCCCCCCCCCAAATACGCCACTCCTACACCTATGACTGGGGACTGCAGCTCTGGTATTCCAACGTCTCTATGGGGATGTTCCGGCGACTCTCCAATAGGGTTAGTACTAGGATTAGGGTTAGCCGGTTAGGCCAAAGGGTTGTTCATTAGCAGCTGTATTTGGGTTTATGTGTTGGAATATCAAGCAGTCGGAATATAGGCCTAGAGATGGAACCGCCGTGTATAGGCTAGGCCTTGTACCTAACTTCGTAATCTAACTCTAAGGCTAAGCCTACTCTAACGTCAGGCCTACATGTATTACTGAGTTATCATACTGTAAAGTTACGTCGCATAAGCGATCACTATTGATGGATTCCAATTGCACATTCTAACTTTTACAGCCCACCGAAGCCTTCTTTTTGTACAGGATAGGAATCTATACAACTTGTAACCCTTTCTGGTCTGTTCGTGCATCCAAATGCAGCACAACCTGGCCGCAATTTTGGAAACCAAACATGTCTATCTAACATAGGATGCGTACGTCCGGCACAACTTCTCGAGTGTAGCCTACATAGGCTACACATGATCTTGCATGCTCTTACTTTGGCTCCAAAATGGTGCCCATACATTTCGTCCAATCAGAATGCGTATCTGAGAACAATGGTTGGCCAATCTCTCCCACAATAGGGTCTCTCCTCTGGCGACGCCACTGGTTTTGAGGCGTTTCGAAGCAATTTTCTAGTTCTCTATAATTTGCTCAATATGGGTTGGCCCTTTAAATCTTGCAAGGAAGTGCAAAAATTAGTCAAAATCCGAAAGCAAAGTTTAGTCTTATACTTTTTTTGCTCATTTGCAATGGTTTATTGCCAGCATCATTAGGTTCATTGGCAATAAAAGGTCGTTTTGAATGTCAGAACAGTGTTTCGTAATTGACTGTCGCCAACTAGTTAGACATAAAGGCATTGTTCCAAATAATCCTTTTCTTGGGGTCGGTGTAAGGTATGAATGAGGTTGCCTAGATATTAGCCAATAGGAATTCAATGCCCTTTAGTTCAATAATCCCCAATTAAAAGGATATTGTCTCCACTCTTTCGTCAAACCTTGTTGGAGAAGCATAAATTAAAGTTTTCGATGGATCTCCATCTCATATCACCTCCCTGGATGATACAGAGAGGTCTGTCCTCAGCCTGGATTCCCTGATGCCATCAGTACCCATGGAAATGCATAATTTGATTGATAGTTATCTATGTTCCTATTCTTTAGTCTCAGGTAACTAAACCCATTTAATGATCTCCTTTCTTTTCCAAGTAAACCCAAGAAGAAAGCCATTGCTTATATATGCTTTGAAGTGAGGTTTGTTTCCGTCAATAACCAAACTTTAATCGTGATTCTCAGAAAAACGGCTGGCAACATACGTTTTAATAATGTATTTCAATTGTTCCCCAACAATTTAAATACTTCATTCGCAGGAAACTTTGTTCAAGCCTATACAATTCTCTCAGTTTTTAGCACATTTTCCCATTATTAAGAAACACATTCGAAAAGGAAATTATAAAGAAATTCCTCGCGCTGACTTGAAATGATATTTAGCGTGACGAATAACGACTAAAGGTTAAAATTTCACGTTTTTGCATGACGGCTAGCAACGAAAAGGTAACGAGTTTAACATAAGGGGTCTCTCTTCTCATTGTCATTTTGACAACGTCTCACTAATCCTAGTTAATCTAGGTATTGAGATCAGAATTTTGAGAAGAAAAGCAAGATTATTGTCGGAAACAAACATTACTTCAAAGAGTCTATAGAACGTTGGATCTCCTTCCTAACAAATCTAACGTCATTGGACAGCTACACAAGTGTAACACCTACATTAACAGTGCTAATAATTGAGTAAAAAGGTGCAAACGTGAAATTAAAGCGTAAATGCACAAAAGAATATGTACAGTTTATTTTGATGATTTAATTTTAAACAGCATTAATAAGCGAATCCAAATTATAGTGGGGATAAAACATGTATCATAAGCATAACAATAACATCGAAAAACTTGCTAGCCTTTTGTGGCCTCCCCGAATTAAACCAATCGGTTAGAAACTGAGCCGTAGAACCTCATCTAACTAACTAACTCTTAGAGATCATTTTTATAAAGTATAAGGGGGAGAATACTAAAGACA
The DNA here is from genome assembly GCA_029531755.1 of Holothuria leucospilota. NCBI lineage: Eukaryota > Metazoa > Echinodermata > Holothuroidea > Aspidochirotida > Holothuriidae > Holothuria > Holothuria leucospilota. The sequence goes on from CM055976.1 coordinate 49,741,264, forward strand.
CCGCGGATATTGCCTGTACAAAATGTTTCCTTGTAACAAACTGGGAACAATCAGAATCATAGATCTTTTGCTAGATAAATCTGGGACCTGGATACCAAAGTGATCACGTTTGCTAAGAAGGTCATCACAATACGGAGTATCGAAAGCTTTTGATATATCAAGAAGTGTTCCTGACATATAGCAATCCTTTTCACAAGCATTTGTAAGCACATCAGAAAAATGTAATAAGGCATGAACAGTCGATCTTCCAGGCACACAAGAAATATAATAATCACACAAAATTTTATGTTTATTCTTAAACTCGAAGACACAAAAATAACTCTTTCGAAAATCTGGAAAAACATGGGGCACATACACTGTTCCATAATTACTAACAAGCTCATTGAAAAAAGAGCACAAAGGGGGTATTTTTATGATACATCAGTACATTGAAAAAGGTGAAATATACCAATATAAATGAACGCTTATACGTCCGTGATAAAAGAATAGCATAGTTTACAACATTAAGAAGGAAACCCAAGTGATCATCAACAGATATTAAAACATAATAGGTATCAATACTTCATCGTTATTAGATAGGTTGGTTTCAAGAACAACTAGAGGGGAAGTAAGACAATATAGGTACACAGGTAGTGGAACTGACATTTGGGATTTTCTGTAGGGTGGAATGTGCAAACAATACCATTGCTGTTGGACCCTTTACTGCAAAAAATTTCAATTTTACCAGGTGAGGTATCTCCCTCAAATTCAAGTTTTCACCCCCAGCCCACCCCACCCCGATTACTTTATATGCACCCTTTTTCAATCATTAAAGGTATCTATGTAGCAAGTATGGTTTGCATAATTTACAAAATAGTAAGAAGACGGCGGAAATGTTCATATTCAGTAAGGTATTTATTACATGGCTTCCTCAAACATATTTTGAGTAATTTCATTTTGGTATTACAGGAACTGAGAACACCACGGGTCATCCAGAACCATAGGTGCAAATAAATAGACCTTAGCCTATGCATTGATTTCACGCAACTTCATTTTGGCGGCAAAATAATGAAGCACACTGCAAGCACTACGTAGACTTCACGGGATCGCGTAATAGACTCACGTGCGTATCGGACCGGTATCCACATCGGCTGTCCGTATTTGTTGCTGTAAGTTGTAATGATACGCACTCACGTCCAAAATGACGTCTAATGCATAAGATCTATTATCCTAATTGGAAGGGAATACAGAGCTTGAAAGATTACACCGAATTGTAAGGTTACAGAAAATTATAGAAGGTGAACCTCCTTATCAACAGGTTACAGTTGAAATCACGCATAATGGAACAACTTAATTTCGAGTTGCTTATTCACCTAACAATGGAGACCATTATACCAGTTACCCTATCATTAACCAGTTATCATCCTTGGGTAAGTGAATGAAAGCAACCAAACTTTGTGAACCGGGAGAGATTTCAGGATAGGTAACCTTAAAAAAAAAAACATGCAAATAAGTTTTTGTTAATACCGCAAAAGCAAATTAATGTAAACTGCACTACCATGACTAGTTTTAGACGTACTATCTGGAAAATACACCACAGTATTGAAGGGTTTAAGAACAGTATCAGTAAACTTTATCCTGTTTGTCGTAAAAGCCTAATGGACACAAGATATGTAGTAATGGGTGTGGAAATAGTAAAACCCTATGTTTTGTTCAAATGTCAGAGGTGGTTAAAGATTAAATTGTCCGAGGTTGATATTTGGTAAGCAAATGCAAAACAACACTAATTTGGTCATGTATGAATCTTGTTATAGATCACAGGTCACCGCTCAAAATTCACAAAACTTTTTACTGAGCAAAAAAAAAAAAGCTTATTTAGTACGAGTACAAAGAAAAGTACCTTAAATAGCAACAACAAAAAGGTAGTAATATATATATATATAATATACATATATATATATATATATATATATATATATATATATATATATATATATATATATATATATTATATATATATATATATATATTGTAGGTTAAAACCGTTTATCTACTTCTAATCAACAGTACGTGTAACACACAATTGCGGTATTAGAATCTTCCTTACATAAATTTATGTACAGAAATTCCTCCAAAGCAGATCATATACAACTGCAATTATAAATGCTTAGATGTTGGTAAAATTCTTTTATCACGAAAACATTGTACAAATGCAAGTTTGAAGAAGTAAATAAATCATTAAGCTTTACCAACACAATTTGTTTAAATCTTCCATTACTTGAGCAATGTCTTCAAGTGCTTGAGGAAACTGTTCTTTGTCCTTTTTTGTAAGATCATAGGCTGCCAGTCCCAGAAACCCCACGTCTAAGACTATTCCAGCAGCATTCAGAACACACCCAGCTAAGGAGGCTGCTTTAGCAGCTCGCAAGACATTGGCTGCGATCCTAGCAGTATCTTGGCCAACCTACGAAAAAATTAAATACGTCGTAAAGCTTGTTTGTCATAGGTTAGTAATATTTTTCGGTACTTTGAAATTAATTCAAAACAGTGTTTCATCACGTTCAAGTCTGTGACTTCAACATGTGTTATATTACATGGTCCAATTGCTTGATGAGAGCTTGGGGCTAGCTTGCTGACGTTAGGAATACATGATCCACATATATGAAACAGGTCTGGTTTGATTGGCATTGATCTTCATGTTTTGCAGGTCAATATAACCATGAAAATTTGTAGCACGATTTTGCACTTAAGCTAATTAGACAGCAGGTACCATATTGCTAAGAAAGAGATGTCATGAATCAAAAGTCTATTGTCACGCTCCCAAGTCCGGGGCCCATTGCCCAACTGCCGGTATTTTCTCTGTAAGTTCCCGATCTCAAGAGTCTCCGACTTGCGCATGAGTTGATGCCAGCTTGGTTCAGTCATAGCTGTTATGGATATGGACTTTGTATAACCCGGGTTTGATGAGCGTTTTAATGTTGCATGAAACATCAGTATTAACCAAAAAGAACTTTGAATGGACCGATTAGAGGAACAAATTCATCTCATAAATCACACCTTTTCAATGATGTGCAAATAGCTTTGCGTGTGGTTAACTTTCTGGGCACCAAAGGATCTAGAACAATGAGCACAAAACTGACACCTGAAAACATTTGTCTTCAAATGTCTCAGATCTACATGACCGGTAAATAGATCTTTCAATACATTTTTTTCTTTCACTTTTTATTAGTGCAAGGAAAGATTATCTTACGATCTAATGCGTTATTGTTATAGTAAATCCTCTAATTCTTGATGCAGGCAACTCAGTGTCTTATCTTCTTACACGGTAGACATGGTAGAATGGAAGCTGCCCGGGGAGTCGAGATAGTAACAGTATAATTAATTTGGGACGATGTCACGAGTTCAGACATCCTTGTTTTGGTGACTGTTACAAGATAACTAATAAATAATAGTCTACTTCGTTTGGAAAGTAGTCAAAGATAACGCCCTATAACAGGTTTACACTGTTTCCTATGTTTCTTCTTCGAAAACCGTTAACAACTGTTTACTTGATATGATTTTGAATTTGAAAAATGCAATGGATAAATGAAGCTAATGTAGTTATCCTGGTCAAATTTAATTCCTTTGTATGATTCTTGAAAAACAAGCAATTCAACTGCTACAATTTTGTAACAAAACAATCATCTCCTAAAAGTGATGTGAGAGTTTCTTTTACTCAATCTATTGATTCAGCCTTGAAGTACACAATGTACCGTAACAGATATTCTTAATAAAATTTCCACCTCCTTCATGCATCTTGAAATCATCTAAGTATAAAGAAACATGTTTATGTAGATTAAAAGTTAAAAAGCTATGGCAGGAGTTACATTAAACAATAAAGTTCTAACATTTTTTTGTTTCCTTGCCGAAAGTGAAAGGAATCTACGCAAAACTGTTACAACCGTTTACATGATATGATTTTGAAGTTGGATAATGCAATGATATGGTAACAAAATACTTCTCTACCTGTAGTTTGGTTTGTGTTACACGAGTCTACATGAAACCGGCATTTGTTTCCAAAGGTAAAAAAAAGAACCTAATAAGAGTTTACTAGTAAAAATTGCATTTAATTTCATTTTATTATTTTTAAGAAACAAGCAATTCTACTTCTACAATATTGTTACACAAACCTCATCTCCGAAAACTGATTTGTATTGCTTTATCCACTCAATCTATCGTTCCGTCTTAAAGTTAAAGTACGTAAAACCGCGTTAACATAAAAATTGTGCAAATTTGTAAACTTCCTTTCACCTTCATGCATTGTGAAAGCATTTAATTATAAAGGAGAAAATTTATGGATCTTGAAAGCTTAGAAGTCACAGCTGGAGTTACCAGTTTCATTAAAGTTCTGCTATTCTAGTTTCCATTCCCTGCCAAGGAGAAAGGAATCCAAGTAATAACGCTCGCGACTGTATGTTTCTGTTTATATGTGTGTTTATGAAGCTAAACTTGTAAACATAGTATCTCAAGATAGTAATAAAAATACTTTTCACACTAAATATATATAGAATTATCATTTTAAGAAAAAAGACGCTACTGGCTTTGGTCGAGGTCAAACGTCATTTGACGTCTCCAAAGGTCAAAGTAGAAAGCACAAATACCTTGATTCGTACTCATACTGTGGACACGTAATGGTCAGTACATAAAACGTATTGTTTTTGGATTGGCCAATAGTTATCTGAGGTCACCGGAGGTGAAACTACGAAAACGGTGGAATTGCTTGTAAGTACGTTATCTCAAGAAACTCATTGTTTTAGGTGAAAGTCGAAGGTCATCTGAGGTCACTAGAGTTGAATTTTCGAAAAAACTTTATCTCAAAATAGAAATGATGGATGCTTTCATACTGGGTCAACAGACTTGTGATATTGCAAAAAATTTTTTATTTTTTGTTTTTGATGAAGATCAGAGGCCATTTGAGGTCAACAGAGGTCAGAACCGAAAAAAATTAAGTATTTCAAGATAGGAATGATGGATACTTAGACTTCGTTTATTGATTTGTTATATTAAGAAAAAGGCCCCGCCGGTATTGACGGAGGTTTTAGGTCATATTAGGTCACCAGATGTCAGTATACGAAAATATTGTACACTGCTCGTTTACAAGGAATCTCAAGAATAAACTGTGGGTCGTACCTCCAAATTGTGTCATTTCTTGGCCAAAGAAATGGTGTGGCTGAAATTTTACTTCATCCCTAAGAAATAATTATGGAGAACAGCGTGTGTCTTATCACAAACATAACTATGATAAATTCATAACTAATTCCAATAGGTGCAATAGATCAAAAGGTCAAACAGTAACACTTTCCTGTGTTGTAACGATCGACCATGACATAGGACTCAACTATGGGGTTTCGTTTGTAAAAAAGTATTAGGATACATAAATTACCGAGACCATAGCAATACGAGGGCCGATCACCTAACGCAGGATAATGGTAGGTTATCTATATTCGCAGTTGTCTTTGATGAAGATGGAGAGTTTGTTTTCAGAAAATAATATTAAACTATGAAGTGTTTCTCTATTGACATTTTATTTGCATAATGGGCTTTAAACCTGCTAAAAATTACATATTCAGGAAACTAAATAAAATGAAAGCCCATCCCTCAACGATAAACGGTATTCACTGCAAAAGAATCAACTTAAATAGACGCAGTTATTATTCATGTTAAGTATGGGAGACGAAATCAACTCACTGCTACAGAGATGTGCATGAAGTCTTTTTGTCCTTCCCACCCCAAAAAGGGTGCATAAACTTGACAAAGGATCACAAATTGAACTAAATTAGTTTTCATCAATAAACGGTTTCTGGTTCAACTATCTAGTGAGTTTTATTCAGTAATGGTTATAATGGCGCTATTTCGTCTTGGAAATCTTAGCACCTGGATTTCCTTCCCCGTTGCTTTAGAGTAGAGAGATGCGATGATCCATTGAAACCATGGTTTTGTCGATAGTCTCTATTGAAATAAAGCATACAATGGCGATGAAGCTAGCCTGGAAATCCTAAAACCTTTCCTTCCTTATCTCATTCTTCACTGAATATGCTCTTAACTTGTCGCCGTCAAGCTTTAATATACTTTCTATTGGGTTCAAATCGGGATTTCATGAGGACTAAATTCTTCTAAAATGCTTTTAAGATGGGAGAACAGAATCTCAATAGCATGTAGCATTTGGAAGATAGAAAGTTTTAATGAAATGTAATATTTCTCGGGATACAATACATTATGGGAAACTTGTGATGGCATCGCGACATATTGATTAGATTTTGCATTGTATTCCTTTATAATATTGACATGTCACTGTATGGAATACTAAAACTTTGGTCCTTTACCCTGCATATTATGCAGTTTTATGCCTAATTTAATCTACATGGAAATATATTGAAACTGTCCAAAAGTATTAAATTTTAAGGACAGGCAGGACATTTAAATATAAGAACATAAACCGTAGTATGATGAACTGGACGACTAGCAATGAGCGTCACGGTAGTACGACTAATCAGATGACCAATATTGTTCGCAGTAGGCTTAACTAGAGAGCCAGCAATGAGCCTAGTAGAACTTCTCAGACGAGCAACAGTAACCGTAGTAGAATTAAATCTTACGAGTAAAGCCAAAGCTTCCTTTGTACCCACCCAGACTGAAAGTGCGGCAAGGCCACTTCTTGTCCCTGAAAGATGTCTCAATCCCCTTAAAACTTATTACCATCCCACAAACTTTGATATCTTTTCTATGGGCCTAACCCTATGGGCCTAAATTTAATAGGGACCAGAGCGAGGATTGGACGGGCTGTAAAAATAGAATGCCACATGAACCCCCCAAAAGAGATAAAAGTCAAAAAAAATAAATTGATAAATATAAGTTGTGGAGTTTCACCACTTATATTCGAGAAATATTTACAAGAAATTCAACAACTTACAATCAAAAAACAAGTAACTCTACAACTCTTTTCTGAAGTAATTGACCACATAAACTGCCAAACAGGTGACACACAACGCAAGAGATGCCACACTGCAGGAGACCTACGACACTGTGTTCAACAGAGCTTTTTACTATTTTTGTTGGCAGGACACATTTTTCATCTTGAAAATCTCACTAGCCACAAACACAGGCCCGTAAGGTTTTCCAAAAGGGGCAGTCTCATTTTGAATTGAATCATAGACACCACGGGAACACAAAGACTCCAGCGTAACAGCGTGTTGTCCAGGAACCCTTTAAAGGTCCCCTGTGGTGTAGTCCAGATCACTACTCCTACTTACAAACGACCCGGAAGAATCCCCAGAAGCAATTCATTAACTAACAACTATATAGCTGAAACATATAATTGTCCCTAAATTCTGTTTGAGGCGCACTAAAAAGATGATCGCAAGTATCACAATTTGACCATTACCTTTTTTCTTTTTGTAGTACCGAAAATCCCCAGAGACGCAGAGCGGATATTGAAGTGTTCCGGAGATAGGCTCAGATAGCCGCTTTCAGGTGAAAATTAGAATTTACTCGATCGGGGAAAATTTGCCTGCCCCAGAAAATGAATATTTATAAGCACATAGTGTCTACCTGTCTACCTCTTCGCTGCCGTCGATCTGTTTAAATCATGTGTGTGTATTCAAGCATAAGATAACAGTTCACGCCCATAGAGCGAATTACAAGGAACCTTCCACAGCATGATAATGAACACAAGGTTGGTATGATCCACATGCACACCCTTGTGTGATAAACAGTGCACGCTACAACCTGAGGCTGTGTCCAGTCTATAAATTAAGCTAAGGGCAAAGGGCTTAGCAAAATTACTCATTATCTCAAATAAAAAATTGCGCGGTGAACTACAAAACATGACTGAGATTTTTGTTCTCTTAGCTACAGAGTTTTAAGTCAGTTTCTCTTTTTTCCTGGAATCGACGAAAACTTCTAGGTTGTTTTAAACATTCTCCGTTGAATTTGCGCGGTAGGATCGCAATGCAGTATGGGAGGAATTTGAAAATGGCGCCACCCTTAGCAAGATTTTCCCTCATTCGGGTGAAAATGAATTTTCACCCTAAAACGGTTATCTCCCGAACTGTTAAATAAAGACATGCCATATTCGAGTGTTGAACATCCACCTTGAAAGGAGCATGTTCGGTTGAGGACAGTGGATTTAAAAATGACAGCATAGTAAACTTTTCCTAAACCGATCAAGATTAATACGAGTTCAAATTTTGTAGGTAAGTTCCTGTCCATGTCATCTTGCAAACCTTATTTATGGCGTCATAGGTTGCTAATTAGAGGTCAAATGTCAAATAACGTCTAAATTAGTTATTGACGATTATTTGCATGCCAGAATGTGGGAAATTTTGAAACAACCGAGTACGAAAAGCATCATTTGAGTAAGCCTATACATTTTTAAGTACGCTAGTACTTGGTGGTTGGTAAGAAGAGGTTAAACGACAAACGTAAGACAAAAGTGAAAATGGCATAAACTTTGCGAGAAGTGTCACAAACTACTCCTTAACAGTTAGTCTGATCTAGTATAATTTTGATGGGTAAGTGTACCAGAGCATTGAACTCGTTTATGGTTAATTTTGGTTAATTTTGCGTCACAGTTGGTCATCATGTGCTGCTAAATCTGTTGAAATGTCATCGAAACAAGATATGAAGAGAACGATGAGTTTAAGTTGAAAAAGAGATTTGGGGTAGTTAGGGGTTCAAGAAAAGGGTCAATATAGTTTTAGGGTCGATGCCATGCCTTAGACTCCTTCTTACTGGTATATGGTTGCCTGTTATTGCGGCTTTAAAACTTATCATTTCACTTAACAAATTGAATTCCAGGACAATGGCGTAGCGTACGCTGACATACAAATTAGTTCAAAGAGGAAATATTTGCTATAACATTATGTTCGTATTTGGTAACCCTCTTTGCTGTCCATATGCATATCAAAATGTCTACACATAGCTTACACCATAAAAGCACGAAAATAACAGCTGCCTTAATTCGCATATACTTGGAAAAATAGCCGGAAAGCTCAATTTAAAAAACATTGATAGTGATAATTGCATCAGTTCTTCCTTTATGTAGAAAGCACACAATATAGTTAAACTTTGACTATCTAGTGACTATACTTACATCAGCCGTTCGCATAGCCACTCTTGCTGCAACCATTCCGCCTCTCATCAATACACTTCCAGTTCCGTCTAAACATACCCCTGCTGGAAGTATCAAGTTTCCTTCCAATCCCTTGGGAGAGGACTTTTTGAAGATTTTCTTGATGAAACCGTAGAACGTATTGTCATCTTTGTTGTGGTGCTTGTCCAGCTCTTCTATGGCAATTATAAGCAATTCAAATGGCTTTTCGCTGGCAAGTTTAATTTTCTCTTCGAACCACGGACCTTGTAAACGGAGGGACTTCTTAAGTGGCTGCATTACAGCTGTCAAAGCGTCTTTGCTGAGATCACCCGCTAAACTGGCTATTTCGTGGATTATTTCATGGGTATGGAGTCCGTCAGACTGACTTCGAAGCTCTTCTAAACTTTTCTGCAGTTTTGACAATTTCTGTTCTACTTCTGCACTAACCCCACCATGTATAGTAATATTGTGTTCAATTTGGTCGCCAATGACTGATACAGTGGTGTGAATGGCAGCAATAGCAGATGCTAAGTCCTTTTGGAAATTAATGAACTTTCCAAGTATGGGTTTAGCCAGTTTTGATCTATCCTTATCCCCAAAGTATTTGTCAAGTGTAAATCCCACACTGATACCTGCACCAAGCATGCCGATACCTCCCCCAGCGATGAGAAGGCCAATACTTGCCCCAAAGGTAACTGGGATCAACGCAGCCCCGGCTACAGCCAGTCCCCCACCAACGATACTTGTTAGGGCGCCTCCCAAAACGCCCCAACTTTTTTTACGTCGATTAAATTGCATTTGATCTGAAAGATTTCGAAACAATTGGATTCCATCTTCTGAAAAGACTTCGCACCTTTTCACTCCCTGCAAAGGAAAATTCTGAAATAAAACAAAAATCCAGTTATTATCACTTCAGTTGTTACAGTGTATTTCCATACCCATTAATTTTACAACAAGAGGAAAGTGTGTAACAAAGTCAAATGAAAAAGCGGAAACCTATTTGAAACCATACAAGTAGCAAAAGTCTTCTGGCAAACCCAAATAAAGCTAAGTTTTAAAAATACATTGCATCCGAAGATAATTGTCTAAGTCCTATCTATCCAAATCAACCCTTCCCCCCAATCAAGCCCGTAGCCAAGTGGAGGGGGCAGGGGCGTGGTAAAATTTTCCCCGTTCCCCCGAGGATCTAAATGATAATTTCAAAGATTGTCGTAAGTAGCATTTTCTGTCCCTTTCCGTGAGTAATCGTTGTCGCAGGCTGCACTGAATTTTACGATGAATTTGTTAACTTTGGTTTGAAGTTACTGTCCTGCAGAGCGTCATCTTGTTTGCAACGGCATTACTTAACTTAATTCGTTTATCGAGAGTAGGTAGTTCTTTCATGTGAAATTATGTGATCCTTTATGTGTTTAAATTTTTTGCAAGTTGAAGGGAGAGAGAACGTATTTGTTCCAGGTCGTCACGGTGCATTATATTTATGTCATGTGTGGTGGCTACGTTCAAAATAATGTTCAAAGTAATGTATTACTTGTGATGTAAAGAGTATATTTTTTAAAAAGTGTGTCAGTCTAGTCATAGCTATCTTGCGCGCCCGGTCAACTTTCTGTCACGTTTTGCTTTCGTGCTTATTTCACTGTTATTTTGTGATTTGTTGGTCGATTTAGCTGAAACTTGGCGAGATATTTCTTGGAGTTAAGGACCCATAGTGGCAATCGTATTTGATCAATTTAATATTCATTTCAGGTCATTTCGAGTCACTTTTTAAAAACGTAAAAAGGTTTATTGTTCTCTCAGTTTTTGCTTATTTTTTTGTGGTAGGCCGGGTGTGTGAAGTCAGACCTGTCGTGGACCAGTCTTGTACAAATCGAATACGACTATCGCTATTTGAGGGCCCAAATTTCGATAGTTTTCTGCGTTGTTACATATCAGTCACAGATTTACACCAGAGACAGTGAGGAAAGGTTATGGTTAGAATTCTTTAGAGTTGCTATAATGCATGGATGGGGTGCCACTTTCCGATCTAGTTTGGTTGATCTGTGCACGCAGTCCTCGTAGCTTGTACAGTATAATTACTGGCCCGTGCTCTTTAGGAGTAGCTCTTGGTTTTTGCTATAATTTCTTAGCATGTACTACTAGCTAGTACAGTAATTACTGCTCTGTGCTGTAATTTTTTAATATTAAGACAAGGTTTAGTTGAGTGATTCACAGATATATGAATAATTTAGCACCACAAATTTCGTGTGCGACACGTTGTACAGTGGTCAAGACTAATTTGTGCAAGGTGTACATGACAGTGGTCTTGCTTCGGATTCCTAAGTAGTTTCTGTTTTTTGGATTATCTTTAGTGACAGGGTTAGGATAGGGAAAGAGACGTGATTTTTACGTTTCATACTACGAAATGACGTGAATGATCAATACATTCAAAGAAATATTCATGGCCATGAAGTAAACAAAGTAATTGGCCGAATTACACAGAAATTACTATGTAACTTTTTTTCGGTATTACTTATAATTAAATGTAAAATATTGGAAATGCGTAAAGTAATTATGCATTAATGTAATAACTTGTAAATATTTGTTTAATATTTGTAAACTTTATTAATGTCTAGTGTATATATGTAAACTATTGCATAATAGTGGCATGGTGCGGGGGTTCTTAAGTGGGTTTCGTATGTACAAATTAACTTTTTAGGGGCTAAAGCATAATGAGGAATGTATTCATGGCTGGACAAACTGTGTTAATTTGAGTGACATACAGTATTTATAATTTCTGTGAAACCCCTATAGCTATACTGTGTTAGTAAATCCACGATAAATAATGGTGCTCTGAAAATGAGACAAATCTGTTCAATATGCGTAGTTTAACAGTTTTAAAATTAGTTTAAATGTTTTGTCGAAGTATTTTATACATAATTTAGGGTTCATGTTACCGTACCATGTCATGCTAATGTAAAACACAGCACTCTGTAAATATCATCAGCTGAGCTATTGCAACATTGAGGCGCTTGTTTGTAGGAACTTCCCGACGAGTAAGATGAGCAAGCCATCCGTGATGTATGCTCAAGTCGGCTTTAGCTGATTGTTACTAACCAAGGGGTGAGAACTTTTGAATGGTTTTCAGGGTAAGCTTGTAACAAATCTGGACTTTCTTGCATGTTTCTGTCATAGGGGAAATTCAGCAGCACCATCAATAAAAAGAAGCATGGCTTTTTGTCGTGTTTAGTTATGGTTCTCCCGAGGCCTAGACTGGAAAAAACGGACCGAGGCGTAACACCAGCAAGGCGCTTTACCACATTACGCTACCAGCACATTTAAACATGTACGTTTTCATAAGTTTCCGTATACCTTTAGTTATACGCATACGTCTATGTATACGCCCACTTATACATACGCGTATACTTACACATGTAGGTATTGAATGTACGTATAAGTATACATATACTGATATATCATTTTGAGGTTTGCTACCCACGTCCCCTCCCCCTTCCCGCAACTTTTAAACCGCCGTCCATGGTGAGAGATGAAACCTACCACAACGGACACGAATATGGCATTTGTGTGGTGACCACCTAGCGCCGCTTTTTACGTGCTTGTTGGAGTCTGGGACTATTTTAAGACTGAGCACACTAATTATTTGATAAACTAGATAGTAAATAAATAGAACTTCTTAACAGCCAGTGGCGTAGCCAGGGGAGGGCGGGGGGGACAGCCCTCCCATGAAAGCTTGTCGCTCCCCCAGTCGCCCCTCACTGGCGATCTGGGCAAAAAAAAAATTCACTCAACTCACTACTCAACTTGATAATGATATACGATATACCTATTTTTTTTGCTCTGAAGAGGGCAATTTCTCTTATAAATGACCCAAAATTTTCGGCGCGCTTCGCGCGCTGTGAATTACTCTTCTTTCTCCAATATATTGTAAGTTCCATTCCACATAGCTAGATAGCATAAGTCCTGTTCACTTTACAAGTTACACGGTAGGTAGAGTACACAGTTTATATAGAGATGATAGTAAATATCATCCCAAGATCGCAAAGCCTATAGTTGCTGTTATCTTGTGTGTGTCATACGGTACGGTCGGTTGCTGAGCTACTCACGGAGCAAAGTTTGGCTATTTCATCTGGTAGTCCAGGCATGGCCGTACGGGCCGGGGGGGGGGGCAGCCGCCCCAAATGTCAGAAACCTGACTAAATCGGGCAGATATTTTGTCTCAGTCGGGCGGAAAATTGGACATTTAAATTCTATACTCCAGACTCCAGGGTCCTCCAGGGTGGCTCCAAGAGGACAATTTCTTTAATCAGAACCCAAAATTTTTGGCGCGCTACGCGCGCTTTAGATTCACTCCAGTTTCTTCAATAGTTCCATTCCACATAGCTAGATAGCATAAGTCCTGTCAACCTTACCAAGAAAAATGTAGGCACAGTACACATGTTATAGATGTCGTCAATTGCATCCCATATCGCAAAGCCTAGCTGCTGTTCTCTAGTGTGTGTCATGCGGTAGGGTCAGTTGGTGAGCGACTCACAGAGGAAAGTTTGGCTATTTCATCAGGTAGTCCAGGTGGTGTCGACACAATGTATGTTTTCTCCGATACGGTCTACAGCCCCAACCGTTTTTATTTTTTTGTCTTTGTACTCAATGATTTCATATGGGTTTTGTGTAAGCCTACCAAAAATTTTCACGCGATTCGCGCGCTTTGCAGTGTCAAAATTCAGATTCAAAAGAACACTATCAGTGCACAACTAGGCTGTTAAAGTATTAAGTAATGTTATGCAAAAAATGTCCTGCAATGGCGTTGGATAGTTCTGCTCTTTCATATTCCCTTCTCACCACCCCTCAATAAAGGGGCTGTCGGAACTTGGGGTCACTGGCATGACCCGGCCCCTGTGGGGAAAATTCTGTCGCTACCCATGGTCCATTTACTATTTTGGCTTTCAAAAGGATCGTTTCTGCAATAAAACCCAAAATTTTCGGTACGCTCTGCACGCTCTTCCTCAGTTCCGTTACTTATAGCTAAATTTAGTACAAACCCTTTCCTCCTTTTCAGGTAACTTTATAAGTAGAATACATGGATTTATGTAAATGTCGGAAATTTCATCTCATTTTGCTAAACCTATAGTTAATGTTCTTTTGTGACTGTCGTGCGGTACGGCTAGTGATTCTAGAAGGGAAGTACAATATACGTTATGCAAGATAAGGCCCAACTGCTCGGACAATTGACCTATATGAGCTTTAAATAAGTAGGCCTACAGACTTTCTAATGTAAGCTTACCCAAAAAATTTTCGCGCGCTTCGCGCGCTTTGCAATTTCAGAAGTTATTCTGCTATTGCACGTCGTTTGTTTTGTATTTCTGGGGAGTTCATATTTTCAAGCCCAGCAGGGTTTTTCGTGTACTTCCCTTCACCTCATGTACATATGTCTCTATAACCATTCATCATGTATTTTTGTATGTATGCGTGAAGTGATAAAACAAATGAACAAAACGAAACGAAACGAAACGAAACGAAAAGGGAAACGAAGTTAGATTCCGGGAGAAACATGAAATCAGTGCCTTTGCTTCTCTAGTATATACAAATTTTATGCAATATATCAGTATGGCATGGTATAGTACACAGATTTTCTTCAAATCCCCCTCACCAACCCCTCAAAAAAATCGGGCATGTCGTCACTTGGGGTCGCTGGCCCCGCGACGGGCAAATCCTAGCACCACCCCTGCTGTGAATTACAAAGAGACCAATGGTATGTGAACTTCACAATTTACGCCGAATGCAATGGTTATCATAGGCTATTAAAGTACCCACCATAGTCTAGGCCTAGGTGCGTGGCTTTTGTCACTGACAGCGAGTATCAGTATGTGCAGGAACCTAGCCCACCGCTACCTCGTGAGAATAAAATAAAATGAAACTTTACGTTTTTTCACCAAAACTGCACATCTTGATGGCTGCTATCAAGCCTGGCAAGTGTCATTTCCGGCGATCTGGGATATATTAAAATCTCAGATTTTCTTGGTACGCTCCGCGCCAACTCATGGTGGCGCTCCGCTTAGATAGTAACAAGGCGCCCTCCCATGAAATGGTCAAGCCCCCCCCAGCGCCCCCTACTAAAAAAATCCTGCTACGCCACTGTTAACAGCTTACCGCCCCTCGAGATGAAGGCTACCTATTTGACTCAAATCGGCTGATTATTCATATTGGAACACGGTTAAGTTAGTGAAGTTGGGGAAATGGTCAAAATTTTCACTTAATGAAAAACGTCAATACAACAGCGTGGCAGATGAAAAATGCTGGGTAGGTTCGTAGTAATCGTGGCCAGATTGAGAAATATCACTCTGAAAAAATTCAGACGCCGAGCTACAAAAGTAGGCACAACTTCACGTGTCAAACTGAGAAAATCCAAGCAAATCCAATAATCGATGCTGTAGGCCATAAGCGAGTCTGGTAATTGGTATGCCCCATGACATTGTGGGATACACGCGGGATAAACCTCGGCACACAAGGGCGTAGGCCGGGGGGTGCATTGGGTGCACGTGCACCCACCCGTTGAGGCAGAGGAGTTCCGCTCTGGCCTGGGAAACAGAAAAATGCAATCCTTCTGTTTTCAACAGCTGTGAAAACAAGGACGAACATGACTTTTGTCCACACACCAACCTACATCGGTAAGTTTGGTAATTGAATTACAGGATGCGCCTTGAATATATATGAAGGTCTATAGAGCCACGGTATCAGAGCCCTCTATATCAGAGCTCTAAATATAGAAGTCTCTGTACTTTAGCTTACGAAGGTCTAGTGTCATGTAAAATCTTCCCTTAAAATTATTATTTCCATTATTTTAAGGAGTGCGAGTGCACCGGGACGCTTGCACTCATACTACGGGTCACTATGGGCCAGGAGAGGTTGTCATCTTTGGCCCTGATACATATTCATTATACCAAACAAATTGATCTTGATCGGGTGGTCGACATCTACGCTTCTCTCCACCCAAGGCGACTAGAACTGAAGTCCCTCATCAAACCATAGGTAATGTACTAATTAGTCCAATGATTATCTCTCAGACTGAGAGTTACGACATTTAAGTATTTTGTAAATAATATAATTGACAGTTGCCATGTGTTATCCATGTGAACTTGAGGAAAAACCCTGTTGTTTTGTGCTTGAAGCTCAAGGTTATTTGAGGTGACCAGCAGAGGTCAAAGTCTTGAAAAACCTTATAGAAGGAATATCTGAAGAACAAAAAAGTCTCTGAAACATAGTAGGAGTGATATCTGAGGAACAAAATAGGTGATTGAGTTCCTATTTGACATGTGAGATGTACATGAGAGTATAGCTGACCTCTTAATCTGTGTCAAGGTCATTTGAGGTCAGCGGAGGTCAAAGTCTGAAAGCCTTGGGAAAACCTATCAAGCTAGAATATAAATATGGCGACATTTCAATTTGAATAAAAAAGTCATGAATTAACGATTCGTGTATCATTTAAATTGAGAAACGGCAGACAGGAGATCACTTTTTGAAGGACTTGTACATGTGGCTTAAGGCTCGGGAAATACCGTTTCCGGCCATCGGGGGGGGGGGGTTAAAACCGAAAATTTTCTTGTACGCTCCGCGCCAAACAATGCTGGCGCTCCGCTTAGATAGTCTTCCTGGTTCCAACTACCTGAAATGTGCACCTCCCCATGCCAGATTCAGCCTACGCCCTTGGCACTAGTGCACTGCGTTCCCCGATTTCCGTACGTCCCACTTTTCGTGCAGTACTGTTCAAATATATGGCATTAAGCCTAAATCTGCGTGTGGCCTAACTGCCTAACTGCACGTAAATAGTGTCTCTATTGTTCTTTACGTCAGCTTTACATACGAACTTTTACACCAAACATTTAAGAACACAAAACCACGCGCAAGACACCTCCTTATACTTACGAGTGGTTACAAAGGGATGTTCAACATTAAAGAAACTCACATTTTGGAACAAGTGTTGTAGATACGGCCGTGTAATGTTTATCCCGACCCATTTAAGAATGTGCGCATGTGCAGTCGAATGATCGAAATCGTTTATTGCAAGTGCACACGTGGGATAGTTATTTCATAGACGGACAGGCTCGTGACAGCGCCGGGACGAAAGATTGTCACTCCTGGGTGAAGCTGAGTCTCTAATAGTTTACTCTCAAGCTGATTGTATTGTACCCCACAAGTTGGTGACCCCGTCGTGGTAAGTCATTGACTCGCCATATTTCTTTCCGCTTGTATATCTGTCTATCTATCTATCTATCTATCGATCTATCTATCTATCTATCTATCTATCTATCTATCTATCTATCTATCTATCTATCTATCTATCTATCTATCTATCTATCTATCTATCTATCTATCTATCTATCTATCTATAGATAATCTAATACATAATCTATCTATTCTATCTATCTATCTATCTATCTATCTATCTTATCTATCTATCTATCTATCTATCGTTCTATCTATCTATCTATCTATCCGCAAATCTATCTATCTATCTTAGTATCTATGGCATCTATCTATCTATCTAAGAGGGCGCCCTATCTTATCTATCTATTCTATCTATCTATCTATCTATCTATACGTTAAGGCGATCTATCTATCTATCTATCTATCCGAAATCTATCTATCCCCTTAAGGTCTATCTTTTCAACTATCTATCTATCTATCTATCTATCTATCTATTAGAGATCTATCTATCTATATATATATATCTATCTATCTATATATATATATATATATATATATATTTATATATATATTTATATATATATATTTATAAACTTTGTCGAAATATAGTCATAGGCGTAGAAAGAAGGGACTGGGATGCTGGGAGGGCTGAGGATAAAGTCCCTTCAGTGAAAATGTGGTGGGTAGAAGTATGCTTCTGCCCCCTCACTTCAAGGATGCAAACCCCTTATTTGTTACCTCTTTAAAAAGACATTTTGCAGTAATTTTCTTTAAAATTTGTCCAATATGTTGCACCAAATTGCATCTAAGTACCCTCAAATATTCAAACATTTTCCAAAGGGGAAGGAGGCAGACCCTCCACTTAGACCCCTTCCCAGGACGGCGGCCCCATACAACGTTCAGCCCTCCCCCTCCCGACGATAAGAGCTTCCTACGCCTATACATATAGTTACTTCGTCCTCGTCGTATTACATAACGGCACTAGGCGAAAATTTACTGCTTCTACTTTAGACTGTTACCGTTACCTAAACGATAGTAACCTTTTTGAGAATTAAATATCCTTAAACATCTTACATCTGAAACCTCGCCACATGGAAGCCTCGAACGACATCCACTAAAAGATCCGAGGCAAGAGGTTGGAGGCCAAGGCATCATCCCATAATTAGGCCGGTCACGAGGCGAGGCACGGTCTTGAGACCACCAACACATGATAATGCTGAAAACATGTTTTAATGTGCCCATTGCAGAACGTTCTGCGTAAATATTGACATGAAGGTGGTTGTATGGGGTGCCAATGTGTGATTGCCATGGTTATATGATCATAGGGTTTTGTATAGGCTAGGTCTGTAAACTGCACCACAGCATTGTGCAACTTCCTTCTTGCCAGATTCAATAATGCTGATATCAACCTTTGAAACATGTGTGATATGGCGATTGGGGCCTGTCAGGTCTCTGGGTATCCGATATCATCTATATTTTCTCTGAGTGACTAATGGTTCAAGGAAGGTTATTTTAACGTGGCAGATTATTAATTGAAAATGTTCAAGTGGCCGCAAATTGGCACGGCGAAGGATGAAAGTAAACATGTATCCAAATTTTCATTTTCGGCTTAGTGAACCAGAAAGCCAGAAAAGGCTTAACGATTCCTTGCTTCAGAAAATATTTATAAAATACTTTCATTTTCCAAAGTTTCAGATCAACACAGTGTGCTTAACACGTACGTGTCTCTTAAGTCCTGCTAGCTACCTCCTACTGCAGACAACTTTAAAACCTGAAACTACTCTCCGAAAAAAGGAACAACCTTGAATTGACACAAGACTTTATGAAATGCCATCAGAGAGTCTTGCAATAGTTAGAGCAAAAACTGACTTACATGGTTAACAAAGTGTAATCAAGACTCATGTCGAGCGGCTTCAACAAAAGCAAGCAAAGTTAGCTATTTCTTCGGTCCTCACAAGGTGCTTCGAACAGAACTGCAATCAACTTAATCAGCCTTGTAACTCATGTGCTTGTACAGAACATCCCAACAGGAGGGAGGAAAGCTTTCCACAAAATCCATCAAGTTTACCCTCCATGTGATATTTCATTTATAAGGTTTATATTATTTGACCCCTGGTTAACCATTAGCTTTTGACCTCCATAAAAGCAAAAGTTGTTTTACTTAATATGGTGGTATCCAGCTGTGTGAGCTACATAAGTGTTATGCCTCACATTATGTTTTTATTACGAGCAGTTTACAAGTTTTCACCACTTGCTCCTCAGATAATTTTTGACCTCTACCAATCATAATACTGTTCATTTAATGATAGCAATGCACCTACATGCTTATTTTGAAAACATCTTCACTTCCTTCTTTGAGATATAAAATTAACAAGTTTTCAATCTTTTACCTCTAGAGACCTCTGACATTCTCCTAAATCTTCCTCTCAATATAAAAGCCTTTACATGCTGTATGAAAGTATCAATCCTTCACATTTTTAGTGATCACGTTTAACAGCAATTTTCAAGGTTTTCGTTCTTCCGAACATAATAACCTTTGGCATTTTTTGACAATAACGCATATACATGCTAAGCATGGCAGTATTCTCTCGGAGGTAGTACACTTCCACTTGCTAATATGAAAAGTATCCATGGTCCTTACCTTGAGATATCGTGTTTACGAGGTTTTTAGCTTCTGCCCTTTGGTGACCTCACGTGACCTCTGACCTCTACCGTACCAACAACGTTCGTTTTCCTTATAAGGTAAATCCATACACAAAATATGAAAAGTATCAATTAATCTTGAATTGAAATATCTTGGTTTCAAACAATTTCCAAGGTTTTCGTAGTTTACCCTACGGTGACCTCAGAAATCCGGTTACCTTTTCCAGACGAAATATGCTTCATTTTCTGGCTTCAAAGCATGCTCATGTCAAATGTGAAAAGCATCAGTGCTTCCTACCATGAGATATCGCGTTTTCAAGGATTTTACTTTTTGGCCTCTATTGACCTCACATGACCTACAGGCTATGCTTTTTACATGCCATAACGAGCCCACATTGAGACTTGAACGTTACATTCTCGGGCTAAAGCAAACAAAACTGACCGCAGGATGGCTTCGAGTTACCAAAGCGGCCTCACACGATCACACGGGAAATGGGCTGTTTGCCTGTAACCTACTCCCTGCAGAAATGCACGCCAATGGCCACAGTATACAATCGCTATTGTGTTAGTGTATTATAGTAAGTGCAGAGTCCTACCAGGGAGTGGTTATCCGATTCGGATAAAAAATCATGTCACAATACTTGCAATAATTTTACATCATTTTGAATGTCACAATATACGTTTCTCGGGTTGTTCCAGATATGACAGTGTACACAGTCAACACGAAAGATACAACGCAATCATCCAATGAAACCATCCTTCCCACATCATGTTTTGGCTGCCTTAACATGCTCATTAAAACAAGTAACATGTAGTATGCAAAAAAGAGAAAAACCATACTTGACACCTATACATGCCGTAATTATCGCAGTTCTTAAAATGCTTTGCGTTACAAAGTACATAGCAGCAATTGCATGTGTAAACAACACAGCAGCAACGGCAGCACATACAATGTGTTGTAAGCGTTACGATAACTAAACACCCTATAACAGTCCATGGACCGACCTGTTCCGGTAAAGGTTTAAACCAGAACTGTTATTGTTTTTCATAATACGGGGTTATAGAACTCAAAACGTATGATGCGCTTTAATCCCTCGCTTATTGTCACAATTGCCGCTGTCGCATTTCTCATATGATAAAGGAAAGCTGGATTTAGCCCACATGATAAGTACCTGATTAGTACACAGTATTGTACAATGGGACAACAGAATGTTTTGAACTAAAGGGTATCGTGGGAAGTTTATCCCACAGAAGACACAGTCGTACAAACTAATAAAATACCCGTCAGCCTAAAGTCATAAAGCAGGCTCATAAACGAGGTGTTCTCTAGCTGCACCTACTCCCTCACTTGAGTTTTATTGACCTAGCAGATCGTTTGCAACTACAGAATTCTGTGTTGCCAACTATCTTGACGGCAGGGAGTTTAATATCTGACGAACACGTGTTAAATTATTGTGATTTATTGCTAACTTTTCTTTTATCATTTATAACGTTCTGGGAGCTTGATTTTGACAAAATTTAGATCGAGGAAGGTGTAAATTTTTCATAGAATCTGATTTTTTCAATAATATTATTGACAAAGGTGTTCTTTTGAAGAAACCCCTGAGTCAAAATATACCCAGTATCAAGTCAACCTTGAGAAGTCCTAAAAACAAAGTGGCAGTAAAGGGCATATCTCCCAATTCGTTTTCCCAATTCATTGCCAACTCTTACGACCGTTAGTGCTGTGGGATCATCTTGGCATGATAGGTGAGTAGGTGGGTTATAACACCAGAGACTCGACCATCTTGCCCACCTGACTCACGGTGAAGTGTCTGTGTTTCACCTCACAGGGGACTGCTGGTTTTACCTCATGGTGGGCTGTCTATTATTCTCACGGTAGACTTCCTGTTTCCCTCACGGTGAACTGTCTGTTTCCCTCACGGTGGACTATCTGTTATACCTCACGGTGGACTGTCTGTCTTCCCTCATGGTGGACTGTCTGCTTTCCCTCATGGTGGACTGTCTAGTTTTCCCACACTGCGGATTGCCTAGTTTTCCTCACGGTGGACTGTCTGGTTTCCCTCATGGTGGACTATCAGTTTTACCTCACGGTGAACTGTCTATTTTCGATCACGGTGGACTTTGTTTACCTCACGGTGGACTGTCTGTTTTCTCCCATGGTGGACTGTCTGTTTTACCGTACGGTGGATTATCTATTTACTTCACGGTAGACTATTAACCTCAAGGTGGACTATCTATTTACCTCAAAATAGACTGTCTGTTTTCCCTGGGGACTGTCTGTTTCCCCTCACGATAAAATGTCTGTTTTACCTCACGATAGACTGTCTACTTACCTCACGATGGACTATCTCTTTTACCTAACGGTTGGTTATCTGTTTACCTTAACGTGGACTGTCCGTTTTCCCTCACGGTGGACTGTCTGTTTTACCTCACGGTGGACTATCTATTTACCTCAAGTGGACTGTATTATTTACCTCACGGTTAATAGACACGGTAAATGTTCAACAGTAGAATATTGATTGCACAATATTTTTTTAAATTTCTTAGTCAGCGTTACTTGCTTATAAAATTTTGAAATGATTGTAGCTTTACTACAGTAAGTGTCATCGGGGACTTCGGTTAACACAGTCTTTATCTTGCGGTAACATTACATTACTAAGACCAAGAACAATTTACCCACGTGAGATCACGCTTTAATATTTACTTGTTTTCACTGGTCAGTAAGCACATAAATAATAATTCTCGGAAAATGTGTGACATCACTGCTGACAGAGGCAATACCTGCTTCTTGATAATGGGGCCCGCTATTTTTTATCTAGCAAAGTTAGTAAGAGTTTTCTACAAATAAGTAAACATTTGGCTATACGAAGGGTTTTGAGCTTGCCTTAGCAGATTACACCTCCAGAGCGCCTCAGAATGGTGATTCAGAAATAGAACGGATCCTTCCTCTTGTATTTTCTGCGATATAAGAATCCCTCAAAAAAGAATCTGATGATCAAGCATATCCAGTCTTGATCAGAGTCAGAGCTGAAGCTGTGTTCATTCAGGTTCCAGACGCGTTCACTGAGAAGAAAACTTCCGCACCCACTGCGGACAGGAGTCGAAATGTACATCCGCCTGCACAAGTGATGATACCCCAAGACAAAGAAGTTCACCGCTGTCACCACCGATTCCCTGTGAGAATCCAGTGTCCCTACGAGCAACCCTCTCCTTATCCTGCCATTCCCTGTGACTCCAACCCGCCCCGCAACACCGTGCCATGATGTCAAGAGATCAAACTGTTCTAACACCGCAAGCTCCACAAGATTCGCGTCTGGTAGATTTGCCTTTACCAGTAGAGCGCTACCGCAACCCTCCCGATGAATTGATAACACCAAATAAACCCTCCCGATGAATTGATAACACCAAATAAACCTCTCATTTCCGACGTAAGGCATTTTCGGATGAGACATGTACCAACTCAAAGAGACATACAGCGTGTCATGCACAAAATATAAAGTTAGATCATCCGAAGTAATGACCTCCCAGTTGACCCGAAGGACTTGAAAATGCAACAGGTGAGAGGTCCTTTCTTCCAAGTGCTCGGTGTGCAAGGGAAGTTTCTGGTTTCATATCTTTGTTCTTCATTAAAAATGAGTACTTTCCTTTTTGGATAACTTAACAAAGGATACTTTGTTAACATTTTCAGTTGAACAGTATAAATAGAATGCTACATTGTTTAGTACTGTTTTATTATGAGGAAGTAAAGAGCTACTAGTGATACTAAGGCAGTAAAAATATAAAGCCCTAATATGCTTATTGTCCAGGGCCGATATTCATAAACCCTGCTAAACTAGCAGCCAACTAGGCCTTAACAGGCTGCTAAATGGCTAGTTGCCTGCTCCATAGTTTCCTGCTATTTTCCTATTCATAAAACCCTGCTAGGGACAGTGCCAGGTAGTTGTCAACTAGGATTTAGTTGGTTGATTTTTCAGCAGTTGGCCATGTCCAAAACCACAAATCACAACACGCATCTGCATAGGCGTAGGAAGCGGGGGGGGGGGGGGGGGGCTGGGGGGGTTTAGCCCCCAGTCAAGAATGTGGGGGGCTGAAGTATGCTTCCGCCCCCCAAGATCCAAGGCCAAAACCCCTTATTTGTTTCTTCTGTAAGAAATGTCAAAAATTCGCAGTAATTTTCCTTAAAATTTGTCCAAAATGTTGCACCAAATTGCATCTGAGGACCATAAAATACCCAAAAATTTTCCAGAGGGGAGGTCGATACCCCTCCCCTTAGACCCCTCCCCAGGCCGGCGATTCGAAACAAGGTTCAGCCCCCCCAGTCTCGAAAAGCTTCCCACGCCTATGTGCATCTGTTTCACCAGGGAGTTGTTATTCGGATAACAACTCCTTGATTGCTGTGCATTCATGAACTGTGTGTGTGCTTACAGAACCCAATGAACACTACAGTTTCGTGATCTCAGCATTGTGAACACACGTTCAGAATGGCGCATACACTAGAGGGCAAAAAAAAAAGGAAACCTAATTATTCTCAAAAAGAAAATTTATTCATAGCTGAAAAATATGACGAATTCAAGGATGTCATCGGCAGTAAACATAAAGATGCAAACACCAACCCAAAGAAAGCTAATGCTTGGCAGGTCGACTATTTACACACAATATAAGGGAAGATTTCCTATGAGCAATCGATCTCTTGACGATAACTCGGCAGGATGTTGGTTGTGAGACTTGTGTGGGGTCGCCAACAACCATTTGAAATTTTCCTGATGCGTAATACTGTAATGCAATCAGCACCTGCTGATACGGAAGTAATGCATGATTATGTCTAGTAGGATGGTCAATCTCGGGTGCTATTAAATCAGTTATTAACATGATGTCCTCCCCTGAAAATCGATATCTCTTGATCAATTCATCATCAGTAAAAATACCAATTGGATTACGCCTGTTTCTGAACACTCTTTCACTCTTCATTGCACGATGCAAATGTGCCAGTTCAAGGATCCGTCTAGCCATGATTTCACGTCAGTGTAAAACATAGAAATGAAGGATTTAGTTGCCAACTAGTGGCTTAGAAGTACCCAAGATCACCTCTAACGTTAGCACAAAACTTAACAGTCAACTAAGCTTAGCGGTATTTTATAAATAACGTATAATATCCAACTAGGCTTAGTTGGCAGCTTAGGCCCAAAATAGTTGCCCATTAGGCTTAGCAGGGTTTTATGAATATCGGCCCTGGTGTCCGGAGTTGCATATCTCATCGCCTGCACACGTGCTTCAATGTAATATTAACAGTGACAAATATCGATTCACATCACAAATGAACTTGACAAATACGAAAGAAAAAACAACTGACATTTGACCTTTTCTACCAGGGTTTGCATACCAACTTGGGACGCCTCTTCGGGCAAGTCTGAAGAAAATCAATGCAGCTGATAAGTAAGAGTTTTCTACAAATAAGTAAACATTTAGCTATACGAAGGATTTTGAGCTTGCCTTGGCAGATTAGCTCTCCAGAGCGCCTCAGAATGGTGATTCAGAAGTAGAAAGGATCCTTCCTCTTGCATTTTCTGCGGTATCCGAGTCCCTCAAAAATGAATCTGATGATCAAGCTCATCCAGTTTTGACCAGAGTCAGAGCTGAAGCTTTGGGCGTTCAGGTTCCAGACGCGTTCACTGGGAGGAAAACTTCCGCACCCACTGCCGACAGGAGTCGTAATGTCCATCCACCTGCACAAAGAAGTGATGACACACCAAGGCAAAGTAGTTCACCGCTGTCACCACCGATTCCCTGTGAGAATCCAGTGTCCCTTCGAGCAACCCTCTCCTTATCCTGCCATTCCCCGTGACTCCAACCCGCCCCGCAACACCGTGCCATGATGTCAAGAGATCAAACTGTTCTAACACCGCAAGCTCTACAAGATCCGCGTCTGGTAGATTTGCCTTTACCAGTAGAGCGCTACCGCAACCCTCCCGATGAATTGATAACACCAAATAAACCTCTCATTTCCGACGTAAGGCATTTTCGGATGAGACATGTACCAAGTCAAAGAGACATACAGAGTGCCATGCACAAAATAAAAAGTAAGACCATCCGAAATTATGACCTCCCATTTGACCCGAAGGACTTGAAAATGCAACAGGTGACATGTCCTTTCTTCCAAATGCTCGGTGTGCAAGGAAAGTTTCTGGTTTCATATATTTTATTCTCCATTAAAATGAGTATTTCCCTTCGCTGCAACTTACTTTTCGAAAACTTAAACCAGGGGTAGGCAACCTTTCGGGGGCGCAGGCCAACTTGCTATCTGGCGAAGTAACGGAGGGCCAAAGGGGTAGTTGAAATAACATTGTTACGAAGTCAATAAGCAGGCTGTAATAAGCGATGCAGGCCATAGCAAACTATGAAAACGGTTTTGCACAGGGCCGTAGCGAGCGGGGGTGGGGGTGTCACCCCCCAATATTTGGTCGCCCGTCGGCAAATTTTCGGTCTGTCGTCAAAAAGAGGAGAGGGAAAGGAAAAGAAGAGGAAAAGAGGAGAGGAGGAAAAGAGGAGAGAAGAAGGGAAAAGAAAGGGAAAGGAAGGGAGTGAAAGGGAAGACGGAGAATGAAAAGTAAAAAGAGAAAAAGAGAACGGGCCAGTCTGTTATCGGCTATTTCAATTTTCGGCTCTTTCGATTTTCGGCTGTTCATCTAATTGGCCCATTCAAGTTGAAGGCCCGTCGGCAAATTGATTATGCATGTGACGACAGTATACGACTGTATCAACGGCCGTCGGTATAATTGGACGAGTGACTTAGTCCGTCGGCAACTCGGGAAAAGAAAGGGAATTAACGGCTTCCGTATAGGTGCACTATTTCCGGTCATGTGACATTCTTGAAAAACCACTTTCTGTACATTATTCCTCACTTTTATCATCATTATGGGGAGCATCACCCGATTACCTATGGAGAGGGTATCCTTAGCCCGTCTTCTAAACCCTAACCATGACTTCGGCAAACACATTTTGCAATTTCTGAGGATCTGGTTTACTCACAAACATCCTGGGAAAAATAATGCGTGCCGCGCATTTCTTCCCTTCACTGCAATCTTAGGTTTTTGACTTTTGAACACCGAAATGGAACAGATAGAGAACCCATCTTCAGATCCTGGCGTTCAAAGCATATTTTGAACGCTTGTGCTAAGATTCTGAACACTTTTTCACCCCTTTTGAACGCCGGACGCCTATCCACTTATCGTATTTGAACGTACGACGCGCCTAGTGTTCAAATGCTGAACACATAGTGTCCCAATTCTGAACGACAGGTTCAGCTCCTGAAGTGTAGTGGCATGAAGGGAGAAATAGCCTAAAGCATTAGAATTAACCGGAATCTTTGCACTGGATAATGCATTATGAACCAAAATATACCAATCATGCATGAGACTTAATTTTTTACTGAGCTAAAACCTCAGAGCTTCCGGGGGTGAAGCCCCTGGACCCCACCGGGGGCCCTAAGGCCGGCCCAGTGTTTAAGCCAGCCCCTATTTGTGGGACAATGTCGCATAAACGGTGACAAATGTCGCACAAAAAAATCTGACAAGCAAATTCTACCCAGGTGTAAATTTTGAGGTTCCTCATTAGGTAGAAATCCACTCAAATATTGTACCACTTGCGATCTAGGCACCTTACAAATTCCAAAAATTTCCAAAGGGGAGGGGGACACCCCCTTCCCCAGGCCACAGGTCAGTAAATGTCGCATTGAGAAAACGTCCTAGTTAAAGCACTGGCGGACCTCGGATCCCAACCGCTTAAAACTATAGAGGCCTGGCGAGAGCAATAGCCTAATACATTAAAATTAGTGGGGGATCTAGTTTGTATTTGATGATGCATTATGAACCAAAATATATCCATCCTGAGACTTAATTTTTCACCCAGAGATATACCTAAACCTCAGAGCTTCCTAGGGCTGCGCCCCCTGGACCCCACCAGGGGTCCTTAGGCGGGGTCCTGGACCCCACCCGCTAAAGCTCGTTTTCGCATTACGCATTACCAGATCCGTCGGCAAAACATAATCTCCAACCCCCCCCCCAAAGATAACACCTTCGCTACGCCCCTGCCTGTTGCGACACATTCACCGGCCCTAAAAATCGTCCAGGGCAACAATTTATACCTTGTAGATCCCAATCATAAAAATGTTATGCAGTAAAATAATTTTGCAGGAGAAAACGGGATTAAAGGGTACATGGAATTTAGCTTGTAACAAAAGGTAAATCATAGGCAAAGTTACGCAGGCTAAGCATGTTGGCACCGTACTGCGTGAGAAGAATGCGTACAAAATATCTTTCTTTCAGCTGTGTCAAGAGCATCATGCATCAGAGGGAAGGTTAATGCGTCCGAGCGAGTTACTCGCATCAGGGAGTTGCAAACGATCCCTGCTCGCATAAGTGCCCTTCTGCGGTGGTGGATCCGAGGACCTTTGCGGGAAGATTTTCGAAAAAGGAAACTTAGAGCCTATGTATGCGATTTCTTGGCTCTGAGCCTAGGCCTTGAAAACATAAGAAGGAATTGAAGTTTTAAGCATTTCCAGATTTCTTTTGGTTTCCCGAAGGTACCTATGTAGTCGCCCGATGCTGACTTTTGCAAAACAGCTGCAGGGCCGTGCATTTTAATGTCGACTGTGATTCCGGTCGGTACACATTCCCCCAACCTGTACAGTATTTGAAGCCGAAGACACATTTTAACACAGTTTTCATCTAGTCTGCGTATTGGCTCATAGCGTCTTACGTCATTCAGGCCTGCTGCCTATAGTTCTTTCATAGTGACTAGCTGAACAAAAGCTTTGTTCGCTGCGCCTGTCAGGAGGTCATGTATCGGTTTGTACTTCATGGCCGTGTCATTTTGCTTGCTCTGGTGCACAATTCTAGAATACTCAAATGACTTGTTATGCAAAGGTAAACATCGCGTTTCAAAAGAGATTTACTTCACACGGACGCCGAGAAGTACGGTGGTATGGGAGAGACTGGCGTAGTTGGACTATAATGTTGGCGTCTTGGGGGAAAATTCGTTTTCAATCATTCCACGAACCCTTCGGGAAACATTTCACAATTCAGCTTTGCCTACATAGGGCTTGGGAATCTCAGCCTGCTAGGACTGTAACCACCCCTCCCGGACATTACGGTCCTCTTGTACGGTCCAACGAAGCTACCAAAGGAATATAAAGGCGGGCAGTAAAGTCACGTGAGATCGACATACTTGACGCTACCGATCAACTGCTGTCAATATCATTCAAGACAGCTTCGTCCCTAGTATAGCTGCGATGCTAGTACAATGTCCAGTCTTTACAAATATCTGTGCAGTTTATAACAATAATTTTGGGTGCCACATTTAGTCTTTCAGTGCTTCAGGAATTCAATAAATATTTGTTTTCTTACATATATATATATATATATATATATATATATATATATATATATATATATGTTAACGGAAATACTGTATAACAACAGTGCTACAGAAATGAATGGCTGGATCTCAAAGGAGATACGTGACAGCAGTAGAAGCTAGAAATTTGGTAAATACAACAGCCATAAAAGGTTTTTGCAAAGCTTTCGAGCAATACTAGCTCTTCTTCAGTGCTTGATCACAAGAGTGACAAGGAGTGTACGGGACTTACAGCTTTTAAATTGTGAGGACAATGGTCCCCACTGATAGTCAATTAGGACTATCGTTTTTGAAAGAGGCGAGACTAAGTAATTTGAGTAAGCCTATTGAAATAGGCGTGACGGAGACGGTCTAATAGGATTACTTAGGCCTAGAGTGTAATCCCTTCAATCAGTATGCTGGTAAGTCGTTTCGGATATTCAGGCCGAATGGCGACGTAGTCTTGAGTTGACATTCCCAGAAATTTTCTTTTGTCTTACGGCTTCTATTGTCCCATGAATCATTTTGTTCGATAGCAATGACACGTAAATTGTCTATCGAATGATGCGGTAAATTGAAATGGTTGGCAACAGGTTGATCAATTTTTTTGGTTTTAATTGCTGACCTGTGCTGTGTCATTCTCATCCTGAGGGAGTTTTTTGATTCCCCCACGTACTGCGTTCCACATAAATTGCAGTAGATGAGATATATGACGTTTTTGGAAAGACAATTAATTGATTGTCTAATTTGGAAAGTGCGTGCAGTTTGATAGCTCTGAAAGTATTTAGTTGAATCAATCAGAGCGCACGTCTTGCAATTGGACGGGCAAGGTGAACAACCAAAATTCTCGTTGTTAGCCTCGACTGAGGTTTTGTCCTGAAATTTTGCCCGTACCAAAATGTCCCGTAAATTTGGGGGGCGGGAAAAAGCAACAACGGGGGGAGCGGGAAAGATAGACTTTAGGCGAGCCGTGCTTTGAAGTATGGGCAAATGTTTTTGGATGAATTTGGCGAATGGTGGTAGACCGGGATGGTACTCAATTACCAATGGCACTCTATTAGAATTGAGCTGACGGTTTTTGTATGTCAGAGTTTCAGAACGCGGGGTGTCCCTTGCCTTTTTGACGACATTTTCAATTGAACCCCGAAAGTACTGTCTATTTTGGAGGTGGCTAGACAGTTCGTTAGTGCGAGTTTCAAAGTCTGTCTCAGAGGAACAGACACGTTTGATGCGAAGTGCTTGGCTATATGGAATATTTTTGGTGCAGTGCGGAGGATGGCAGCTGCTCGGTAGTAGGTAGTTGTGCTTGTCCGTGGGTTTATTGAACAAGTCTGTTTTGAGTGAACCATTTTCTATGGTCACTGTTGTGTCCAGGAAGTGGACACTGACTCTAGAGGAGTCGGCCGTGAATTTGATTGTGGGGTGAAACGAATTGATGTTTTCCACAAAAATTTTTAGGCTATCTTCACCGTGGGGCCAGATCATGAAGATATCGTCGATAAAACGTAACCAAATTTGTGGTTTTAAATTTTGTCGAGATAAGAATTCCTTCTCGAGGTTGCCCATAAATAAATTTGCGAATGAAGGAGCCATCTTGGTTCCCATGGCAGTACCATGAATTTGGAGGTAGTGCTGGTCGCTATATATATATATATATATATATATATATATATATATATATATATTATATATATATATATATATATATATATATATATATATATATATATATATATATATATATATATATATATATAATTATAGCACATACATATAAATAAAGCACAAATGAAAATAGACGGAAAATCCAGTTCGAAAAGTTATATTTCGGCAGCCAACTGGCGCCTTGGTCACAGTGGAGATCTCAAAAACCTAAGCAAATGTACAAGGCAAAGCAAGACAACAAAATGACGCAAGTACGTAAACACAGGCTAGACCCTACGAAAACTAAAAGGTAAACAATAGGAAAAAGCAAGAATTTCTTAGAATCAATTTCTTTTGATACGAATCTTACGGTTCTGAGAATAAGTCCCATCATCCACACTAAGACCCGTAGGAGCGAGCGTATCCAAGCGATAAATCCAGTCCCTTTCATAAAGGCGTAATAAGGCGAAGAGATCGGCAAGTCCACGCTTATTAGCCTCGCGCTTGAAAAACTTGAACAATTTGAAAGCTCAAACTGCTTTCACAAGCGCTAAGGTGGCTATACAATAAATGACAGTTGGTTTGAGTAAGTTTTCCTGAACGATAACCTTCTGGGGCCGACTTGTGGTTATTCATACGAAGCCTTAGTTTGTTGGTGCAGCCGGTTTACTGGCAGCCGCAGGAATCGCAGGAAATAACATAAATACACCAACGGGTCTTGCAAGACGCTCCAGCATTAACACAATTAAAGCGATTTCCAGTCACCTTACTACACAATTATATATTGTGTGTCGGAATGATGCTGGTTTCTGTGTACTATATATATATATATATATATATATATAATATATATATATATATATATATATATATATATATATATATATATATATATATATATATATATATGTATAACATAAATTCCACAGGTTGGGGGAAATCACGATAACGCGTTTTCGTTAAGGCGAAAATGAAACAATAAAATACATAGGTACATATTTCCCCTAAGGTAAAATAAATTGTTCAAAGACATAATCAACGTTATTTCAATGGCTCGCCATCAGTTACTGTTATCGGATAGATGTCCGAAAATTCGTCGACATTGAAGTAATAGTATGTAAATTGTGTGTTTGAGAGCAAGTTACCATACGTTTACGTATTCCTATATAAAAAGTGTGTGAAAACGTTAAGGGGAAACGATTTTTTCCCCGAATGTACATTTTCCCCTTAATGTATGTTTTTTTCACACGAGTTTTCCCCCTAGGTGAAAAATAGGCAAATATATATATATATATATATATATATATATATATATATATATATATATTTACCTCTCATTTACGTACTTATGGACAATTTCAGTTACAGACTCAACCGAAATACTGACTGCACATTTTTCCATTATAGGATAAGCTGAGCTGCGGCAACGTTTTTGCTCTTGTTTTAAACTTTCCAACATAAACTATCTCATAAGACGAGGCCCAACAATTTAATGGGAGAACCGTATTCCTACGGGGAAATCCCCTTTACAAAATGTGATCACACCATCGAAAGACGACTGTACACAACTTTGTCGGATTCAGTTTATCGTAAAAAACAATATTTTTTTGAAACATTTTTTGTTTAATGAATCATCATACTACTCAACTGATTGGAACCGCGCACGATTGGAACATTCGTGTGTATTAAAAGAGGTAAAATTATGGATTGGGCATGAAAATCATGATTCATTTAGGCAAAGTTAGTGCCGAAAGGCCGTAAAGTGGGCTACCTTTTCCCTGTTTTATATACCATATAAAGCTAGGACTGCCTTTGTTGTATACTTTCTAAGCTTTCCGTGTACTCATCACAGATTCATCACCAGTTTGGCCTAACTTAGCCGAGGAGTTCCTGTAAAAACGAGGGTCATCTTAGCCTTTAGAACCAGCTTAGCATAGCCAACACAGATTAGGGTCTAGTTTCCAGAACCCACTTACCTCGATTTCTCTTACAAATTTTCGTGTTTCCTGCTTGACGCCGTGACGGCCTTGACGTCCTTTTCAGAAGCTTCGAACCTAGCTTGTGTCTGAAGACTATCGCTAGTGTGTTCCGATGACCAGTAGGAGGTCTTTCAATCTGTATTCTATAATTTGAATTAATGTTTTTCTCATGGATTGAATCATGTTTTGTTTCATGTGTTGTGAAAGCGAAATATTTGATTATTGGATCTTGAGAGTGAGCCTCTTTACAATTTAGGCTCAGACTGAGCCCAAGACCTGTTACTTTTCAGCCTCGCCTACCAAAGGCCATACGCTCTACTTGTAGTTTTGTGAAAGATTTTGTTTTAGTTTTGGCATGATGTTAATTTTTACTTTCATACTCTTGTGTTTCATGTCACAACCACCGCCATTAAGGCAAAGTGACTTTTTGCCAACTAGATTTGATAGTAGCTCAATTAACAGAGATGCATGTACTTCACATTTATTGCATGTTGAATCAAAGACCCTTAAAGCGTTGATTTCCAAACCTCACATTTCTATCGTCTGAGTGTAGTATATCTATCACATTTTCAACCCCATCGCTGGAGGTCACTTATTATCGCTGTACCAAGGCTCTTTTCCACAGGTTGCAAACAATAACACGGTGGATTAGACAGGATTGTAAACAAAAATCATTCAAGCACCTGGCTGCTTTCTCTTCGAAAGTATTTCTAGTGTCTCAGTCAACTGGCTAGGGTGTCCTGGAGCTGGATTAAATGGCAATGCATGGTATATTATTGTCTGTCTATCAGCAAAATGTGTAACTGAGCAAGGAAGAAACTCAACTGGACGTTTTAAAGTGACCAATTCGTCATGTGTTATTTACCGATTATTTGGAATCACACAAGTTGAGTGCACCTGCTTCTAATGTTGAATTACAGAACGTATTTTCTATGTTTAAAAGAACCTTACAAGGTCAACAAAGGATATGGGTAGAAGATCAGGTATTCACTTCACTCCTAGGCCTTAAACAAAAGTTCATTGCAAGTTTTAGTCCTAGCAAGTCAAAGTTTGCTCTACTTAATGACTTCGCAAACCTTTCTTATGTTACAGTGCAGAAGTGCATCTTGGTAAAATTAGAGAGGTAGCCGGCAAAATTTATTATAGAGATGCTCATATAAGAGACAAATTTTTGAGTACTCTTCCGCCACAGTGCAGGGCAAAGTATTAATGTCTGCCGAAGATGATGGGTTGGAAACTTACGTTGACAGAGCCCAGTGTCAGTCTGATTTGAATGCTACCCCTACCCTAGTGGATGTGACTACGTATACTTCCACAAGAGGTAACATGACGCCCGGGTCACAGGAGAGTAGTAACCGTTCCCGTCCTCCCAAACGGATTTTCAGTATTTTAACAAGCGCAACAGGGAATTTACGCCTAGGCCTAGACCGATATTTTGTGACTTTTGCTTAATACCAGGTAACAAGTGGCGGCAATGTCGTCAAAGACAGAAAGTCTTGGAACAACGGAAGCAAAGATTTTGAAATAATGGCAGTAGTACTGGTCTGATATTGACAGAAGTTCTTTAGGTGCTAATGAAAACAGCTATCAGAACGGGACTCTTCAATAGCGTTCATCGTCGGGCGCACTGAAGAAATAAAGTTTTGAATTTCCTAGTCGTAAACCCAAATCTTTAGGCAATGTATCGAAGTCACACATGACTTAGATTCAAAGAATTGTGCAACAAATAACCTACCTCGCAACAAAAATGTTTTAATTTTGTTCAATAGTGGTGCTAGCGAGAGTATCATTTCAGCATCGTTTGTTCATAAATCACATTATTTCAAGTTGTCATCGCTTATATGTGAAAAAGTCAAACCCACACAATTCAAGTTGTGAAATGGTAATTTTTTGACTGCTTTACATACAATTGAATTTGAAATCAGAATCCAATGTCATCCGTTCAAATTAAGTGCGCTAATCGCTGATAACTAAGTCAGATTAGATCTTATACTGGGAAAGTAATCTCAGAGAACTAGATGGCGTTATGAATTTTAGAGAGAGCTGTTTTCAAATTAGACCAAAGAGACATCATTTCAGACCTGCATATAATGTAACTGCCCATCCAGATCAAACTAAAAGAATACTTTTGCATGCTAGAGTACCTTCATTTTTGAGAAACGCCGAAATTGTGTTACAGTCTAGTCATTTTATTACTCAGCTGTGTCCTTCTCAAATGTTGGTTAATTTGAAGAAAGGTAGAACGTATATTCAAGTTACAAATACAAGTCAAAGAAGGAAATATTTTGTACAAAGTCACCCAGAAGCATACTTCAATGTAGATGATTTGACACATGCTACTCAAGGTGTCAGTCAAGAGTTGTTTAATCACTGGCATACTACAGATAATGCTACTGTAGATTCAAGAGCCTCATCTCAACAAAATTTGAGACAGTATAACCAAGAGAAATATCCTCATTTAGATCCTCATAATCCCTTACTGGATATTACTGAGGAAGAAGTTTTTCATAACCATGTCAATTTGTCGGAGAGCATTCTCAATTCAAGAGAGAAATCCAAATTTTTGGATATGTAAATGAGGAACAGGGAGGATTTTTCGCCATACGGTGAACTCTCTACTTGTAATGGTCATGAAATTGATTTGCAAATGGAAAATAATGAACTTTTTTTCATTTGACCATATTTACGACAGAATCAGATAAAGTTATCATTGAGAAAGAAGTGGATAAATTGGTTACCTTAGGATTTCTTGGTGTTGGTCATTCATTATACAACTCACCTGTGTTACCAGTGCCAAAGAAAGTGGCAAAAGAGAAACGAGTAGTTACTCCTTGCCTATACCAGATATTTGAATTCTCGTATCAATCGTATTAATCATCCTTTTCCATTATTGTCAGAAACCATAAAGCGCATAGGAAATTCAGCTGCATAAGTCCTGAGTGTCATGTACCTCAAGTCTGCATTTTTCTCATTGAATTTGACCAAATGTATGCAGCTTTATACTGGTGTTTCATCATTTAATGGAGGCAAACAATACTTTTACAAGCTCCTTGCACAAGGGATGAACGTATCGCCTGGTATATTTCAAGCAAAACTATACGAAGTACCCTATTAGGTCAAGTACAAGATTCGAGAAATTTTTGTATCGCTCACCATAACAACATCGTTGTGTTTAGTCAGGATAAAGAGTCACATAGACAACATTTAGCTAGTATATTAGGCCCTTATATCAAATGGGCTAAGATTAGTCCCAAGAAATGCAGATTTTTTCTGTAAACAAGTAGTGTATATGGGACATACTTTAACAGTGAAAGAGTCAGGAGATATCACCATACAGCCCCTAACTGATAGGTGTGAAGCTATTAAAAATATGGCAAGACCAACAAATCCAAAGCTAGACGATTTGTAGGTGCAATTAATTACTTGTCAGGATTTTTCCCGTATGTTCAGGCAATTTTACGTCCTTTGCATTATTTGTCCAATAAACAAAAACGCTTTAACTGGACAGAGGAATTGAAACTGCATCCAATAAAAGTAAGGAGTTAAAGACAAGTCTCTACTATTACATTTACTGCCTAAGAAAGAAGAGGTCTTTTTACTGTACAGACGTGATACTTCTAGGTTTGCTACAGGTGCCTTTGTTACTAAGATTGCCAATGGTAAAGAAAACTTGCTTGGTTACTATTCGAAAATATTACCTAATGCTTGCCAGAGGTACAGTGTTACCGAATTGGAACTTTTTGGATTGTATATCACCATAACAGCATTTAGACATTAACTTAAATGTTGTATATTCAAAGTGTTTGTTGATCATCCAGCAATTGTGCAAATTTTGAAGACTAAGGATGAACCGCCCACACCTCGCTTGCAAAAATTGCTTCTCAAATTGTCCGATTACACTTTTCAAGTGGGTTTCAAGAAGGATACTGAAATAGTTTTGACAAATCTCCTGTCAAGATCACCCAGAGAAGATGATTCGAAAATATGTCAAATTGTTCCCATTGCTTTTTCGGCAAATGATGATGGCAACCTATTTGAATTTGTCAATCCAATAGTCAATCACCCATATGCTAAGAAAATGGGTATCAAAATTCCAGATTTCCTTCCAAAGAAACAGACTGAAGTTTTAGTGACTGAAGACAGTGCACCAGAGTCATCTAGAACTTTCCATTCAGAGTCGGCTGTTCAAATTTTAGAACACCCTACCCCTGTTTCAGTAGATATTCGGGAAAAACGACCCAATGCAAGCAAAGAGTCAAATGAGAGTGGTATGAGTTACGTTCCAAATTTACCAGTGCTTCCACCTACTGTTGTTCAATCTCATAGTAATTTGCCAGATCCAAGATTAGTTGACCGCATGAATATACCTAAGCATGATCACAGAGTACCACCAGAGTTGAACTCTCCGCCCAGACCACTTATTTCTATGATAGATAATTTGGTTACTCGACATATTCTAAAGCAAACCGAGTGAGACAAACTAATGAATGTCATTAAGAAGAAGATCATTCGTGATTTCAATTTGCCTGTTGATGTGAATGAACTAAGGAAAGAACAGGAATCATCACCAAGTTTCAATCCTGTGTACGACTATTTGGCACATGATATTTTACTTAATGACAAATATTTGCAAAGACCGTTCAGTTGTAATCCAAGCAGTACAGCTTATGTAATGGAATTTTGTTTCGCTTATTTTTCTGTGAGAAGAAAGGTGACTTCAATTTGCAGTTAATAGTATCAGAAAACGTAGTTGAGACTGTCATTTCACAATTCCATGATAACCTTTAAGACAGTCATCAAGGTACAGTTAGAACAGGCTTGTAGCCACACTGGTTGTCGAGGGGCAGAAATTAGTCAGGCAGGCCAGATATGTTCGCAACACTGTCTACGCGGAGCGCCACCATCAGGTGGCGCATAGCATGCAAAGAATTTTTTTGCTTATAATACTCTCTACACCGCCGGAAATGACACTTCACAGGCTCTTAAACTGCCTCTGAATATCACATCATTTGAGATATCATGTCTTAGATGTTTAAGGTTTATGTAGTTTTGTGAGTCTATTTTTGAAAACCATCGGAAGGGGTAGAACAGAAGTTTATTCTTTGTTTCATACATTTGGGTATCACTTCTTAATGACACGGGTAAAAACCCTAACAGTTAGTTCAAGCTATAAGCCAAATCCGTGACGTTTACAGTAAATTACAATTCGTGGCAGCTAAGGCCCCATAAGATGCCCTGAAGTCCATACAACCTTAACTAAAAACAAACAACCAACCAACACCATACGAGCCCAGCACAATGAGATCCTACCACAGTTAAGGAAGAACTTGTCAATGTTAACCTTAAAGCAGTACACAGATGTAGAGTTAACTTCCCACTCAGGCAGACTATTCCATTCATTAACAACTATATGAGAGAAGCTAAACTTCCTAATGTCGAGCCATGAAAAACACTTAACTAGCTTCTTACAATGGCCTCGAACCCGAGAATTACTTTGAACCCTTAGATAATTGCAAGATTACAAAGGATTCCTTTCAGAGAGAAATTTGTACACCTGAAGCATGTCGCCCCTAATCCTTCTCAATTCTACGGTGGTAAGCCCAAGATGCTTAAGTCTTACATGATAAGGTAGGTGTTTCACCTCGGGTATAAGGCGAGTGGCTCTCATCTGAACCTGCTCTAAAAGAAACTTGTCCTTTTCATAGAAGGGACTCCACGCCTGGGCTGCATAGTCGAGGTGGGGTCTTACCAACTGCTTAAACAGATTTAGTACAATTTCTTTACTAGAACTACTGAAATTCCTCTTGATCAATCCAAGCACCCTATTAGCCCTAGCAGCAGCAGCTGCACACTGTCTAGATGGCTTTAAAAGCATGGTCTGGTGACCAAATTTGATGCTTTCAAAAAAAGCAGAAAAATTTTCTTTGTTAGGCGGTGAAAACCCCATCTCAATAGCATCTTGCATTTGGAAGATACAAATTTTTGAAGAAATACTACATTTTCAGTTTCCCCAGTGCATGATGGGAAATCTGTGATGTCATTTGGGCAAATGGATTTGATGTTGTTTTTGTATTTCTGTATAATGTTGATATCACTATATTGAATATTCCATAACTTTATTTGCTGTACCATAAGTATGGAACAGTTTTTCACCATATCTACACGGAAAAACATCTTAACATTCCAACGGTATCAAATTTCAAGGACAAACAAGGTAGCCAATTGTAAAGAACAACAAAAGGAATCTGAGGCAATTTGCCCACTTTGGATCACGTTTTGTGACCTTGAGGAACCTTGGAGGTATTTCTTATTAAAAGTAACCAATCTTTAGGAAGAGATATCTTGAGTTAGGAATGGAGTTTTGATATGGGTTTGGATGACATTGTAGTGAAAATTTTTTATCTTTCATATAAGACCCCTACAAAATGCCACCAGACAATGCCTTTAAATCGCCTGTAATAACTACACCCAGATCCTTCTCAAAAGTCACATCACTCAGAATACTACCATTTATGTTATAATCATAGCTGGAATTTTTAGGACCAAAGTGAAGGACTTTGCACTTATCTGCATTAAAAGACATTTGCCAAGTCTGGGACCAAGAAAATAACCTGTCCAAGTCTTTTTGCAGTAAGGAGGCATCATCCTGATCACTAACCTTCCTATAGAGCTTCGTATCGTCAACGAACTTACTAATACTAGATGTGAGAGAGCTATCAATATCATTGATGAAAATCAAGAAAAGAAGCGGGCCAAGAACAGAACCCTGTGGAAGTCCACTTGTAACTTCTTTCCACGAAGAGAAATGACCATTAACAACAACTCTCTGAGATCTACAATTGAGCCATGAATTTATCCAGTCAGCACAACTGCCCTTGATGCCTAACCTATGCAGTTTAACCAAAAGTCTACCTAATGGAACTTTATCAAAAGCTTTTTGAAAATCAAGGTAAAGGACATCAACGCTATGACCAGAATCAAAGAGATAAAGACACATCCTCAAGAAAGCTTAGTAAATTAGTAACACAAGATCTACTAAGTAAGAAACCATGGTGTGAAAGATTGAGTAACCTATTATCTAAAAGATAATTAAGCAAGCAATCCTTGATTACAGATTCCATAACTTTGCACACAACACTGGTTAAACTGACCGGCCTATAATTGCAAGGCAAGCTCCGATCCCCCTTTTTGAAAATTGGAGTAACATTAGCAATCCGTCAGTCAGCAGGTACAAAGTTTGAATCCAGAAACTTCTGAAAAATAATGCAAAGAGGAACTGACAAAATCTCAGAGTATTCATGGAGAATGGCAGGATGGATCCCATCAGGCCCGGGGGCCTTACTAGATTTTGAACTCTTCAACTTATTACAAACCAACTCTTCAGAGAAGACAACATCACTAACTAAAGAAGAATTATCAGAACCCCTACAAGTCCCCCAAAAAGATAATTCCTTGGTAAAAACAGATACGAAATAATCATTTAACAAATTAGCCATATCCTGATGATCACTAACTAGTAGGTTGATTACCTTGGAGAGGCCCGACACCCTCCTTAACCTTCTGCTTAGATCTAACATAGGCATGAAAAGATTTTGGATTTACCTTAATCCCGTTGGCCAACTGCTTTTCAAAGTTAGCTTTAGTGTCAATAACCAAATTTTTAACTAAGAGTTCCTGATTCTTGTCGACTGCAAAATCATCAGACTTCTTACTGACCCTATATCGACGCCAACATTTACGTTTCTTCCTGGCTGCTCTAAGTACCTCTCTAGAAATCCAAATTGGCCTATTTCTAACCACAGCTTTCTTGAGTGGGATACACAACTTTGTAGTGTCAGTAACTATTTTACAAAAAACACTCCATGCTTCAGCAGGGCCTAAGTGAGACAAACGTGCAACCCAATCTATGGTAAGAAGCTCTTTAGCATGAGTAAAGTTAGCCTTGCTGAAATCTAAAACAGTTTTGTCACTAACTTGAAGTTTGCTGAAACAAAGTAACTCAAAGCTAATGAGGTCATGGTCACTAGATCCTATCTTACCACCACTAGCTACATTTCTAACCATGTGTTCATCAGTACTAAGCACTAAATCCAGACAATGATCCCCACGAGTGGGAAACAGAACATGCTGGGTAAAGAAACCATCAGACACTGCCTCAAGAAAATCCCTCCCATGTGACCCACTGGTACATGAATGCCAATCAATATCAGGAAAGTTGAAATCCCCAAACACAACTGCCCTTTTCGAAGAGACTTTCCTAAAACTTTCGAACAAACTCTGATTATTATCAGCACAAGAATTTGGTGAACGATAAATAATACCAACAACTAAAGGAGTGCCAGACTCATTGACAAAACTAAGTTCACACCACAAGCAGTTAGAACATCCAGAAGAAAACTTGTTGGTGACATCGACACAATTTATTCTATCCTTAACATACAGTAAAACCCCTCCGCCTCTACCGCAGACAGTAACAGCCCTATCTTGTCTGAAAATTTTGCACCAAGGAACCTGAACTTCAGAGTTGCTGATATCACTATGGAGCCAAGTTTCGGTAACCCCAACAATGTCTGGATTGTCTATGGAAATATGAGCAAGGAACTTACTGAACTTATTGAAAAGGCTGCGAACATTGGCAAACATGACCTTCATTCCACAAACAGCCCTAGATACATGCTTCCCTTTGCTACTAACACAATCACTCTGAGCATAATATAAGTCAGAACCCCCAATTCCTGGCTGACCTCACCCCTGACTCTAGTTTGACACCTGAGAATCAACAGCCCGAGAAACCCGCCTACCCAACTCGTTAGCCCCTATGCTCGACAAGTGCAACCCATCTCTAGCAAAAAGGTCCCTCCTATTTACAAAACTAGCCCAGGTATCAACAAAGAGAAATCCTCAAGAGCACACTCATTTTTCAACCACTTATTAAATCCCAAAATTTTGCCCCAAGAGACCTTCCTATTAAACCGAGGGAGAATACCACAAACAACCCCTTTCGTACGTGTCGACTTTAGCCTACAAATCAGTTCCTTATACTTTGTCCTAAGTGAAATTTGATTATCCCGACTGAGATTATTAGTGCCCACTTGCACAGCTACAACTTCCTCGTCCCCAACAATTTTGCTAACTCTGGCCGAGATGTCCTCAATTCTAGCACCAGGGAGACAAATCCTTAACCTATTCCTTCGGTTCCTCTTACAAAATTCCCTATCAGTATACCGAGTTATGGAGTCCCCAACAAACAGAACCTTACCCTTTGCCTTTTCACCCTCCCACAGACCACCAGAAATACCAGAGACCCCTTCCTGTGATTCCTCTACAACCTCCTGAACAATATCCTCCACTGATAACCCCGCAAAAGAATTTGACGTCTCAACAGCTGGACACCCCTCTGCAATTTCAACAGGCTTTCTACCTTTCTGTACTGAAACCCACCCGTTTGAGCTGTCAGCAGTAGCCAGAAGTCCTTCAAGTTCCTTTAGGCGGTTACACTTCTGACAAACAAAAACAAAGGTATCTTTAGATGCTTCTTCAAAAGTACAATTTAGGCCCAAATTAACAAACTCAGCCCACATATCACAATCTTCGCAACAAATAAGTTGGTCTTCAGCCATAGGTAACTTACTCAAAGATACAGTACAAGAACAGGCAAAAACAAAATATCAAAAAACAAGATCTATACCTTAGGATACCTTAGGAACCTCAGTGGACGCAGGTCTAATGACCTCGATGTCCGCATCTTCTTAATCTTTATGATCTGGAACTGTAGTAACGATCAAAGAGCTGTGGGTGACTGCCATACTAAACTTACAAAAAGTCTGCCTTGTAGTTATATAACATCTCATGGCCAGCCCAAAACCTATCCAAAGCCTTCTCAAACTGCAAAACAGTAGTTGCAGAAACTACACTCTCAGGAAGGCTATTCCAAATATCGACAACTCTACAGACAAAACTAAATTTTCTAATGTTGAGCCTACAAAACTCTTTGAGTAACTTCCGACTATGACCACGGGTATGAGTAATTGAACTAAACTTGAGAAAACCTTCAGTAACACCTCTGTCATACACACCTGAAACAATTTTAAAAACCCCAATCATATCTCCTCTTAATCTACGGTACTTGAGAGTTGGCAGCTTAAGTTTCTTTAACCTTTCTGTATAAGTTAAACCCTTCAAGGATGGAATCAATTTAGTTGCCCTCCTCTGAACATTTTCAATAGCATCAATATCACGTTGATAATGAGGCGACCAAACAGCAGCACCATATTCCAAATGTGGCCTAACAAGGGCCTGAAATGAAAGCTTGAAGCATTGCTCATCCAAAAATGTATAAGTACGTCTGATAAGGCCCATAATACTATTAGCCTTGTTTACTTGGTGCTGAATGTGCTCTGAAAAACCAAGACCACTGTCCACAAGAACACCTATATCCTTCTCACAATCCGACTTTTCCAGGAACACTTCATCCCCACTATCACCATATAAGTGGTAACTCCGAGGAAGACAATCATGGTACCTATTTAGAGAGACAGTTAAAACTTTGCACTTATCAGGATGAAACTTCAAGAGCCACTTGTCTGACCAACTCTGGAGTTGATCAAGATCATTCTGTAAATTCTCAATATCGTCCATACTTCTAATTTCTTTAAAAATTTTCGTATCATCCGCAAATAAATAGGCCGTACCATTCACACACTGAGGTAAATCATTAATATATATAACAAACAAGATAGGACCTAAAACACTACCCTGCGGAATACCACTAGTAACTGCATGCTTACTAGATTCAACTCCATTAACAATAACCTTTTAGCTTCTTCCATTTAAAAAATCTTCAATCCATCGCCTAATTTGAATACTAAAGCCATATGCCCTAAGATCTATAAAAGAGCAGTAACAGCTACAGTAGCTAACCTATACGCTAAAGCCCTAAGTATAGGCTAGGCCCGATAAAAAGAAAACTAGACCCTCTAGTAAGTTAACTATGCCTAGGCTAGGTGATAGCT
Source organism: Holothuria leucospilota (assembly GCA_029531755.1). Taxonomy (NCBI): domain Eukaryota; kingdom Metazoa; phylum Echinodermata; class Holothuroidea; order Aspidochirotida; family Holothuriidae; genus Holothuria; species Holothuria leucospilota. The sequence goes on from CM055976.1 coordinate 49,785,237, forward strand.
AGCCTGACACTGGACTATAGACCTAATGTTAATGTAAGAATAAGAACTTAGAAGCTAACTTAGGCCCCTTACTTAGGCTTGCAGAGTAAAAGCCTAAACCTATTTTTTATTTTTTAAATTTGATATTTTTATGTCAGACAAACATAGTCCGATTTGTATGAATCTGAAAATAAGGCTGTACAGCAATGATAAAGTTGTTAACCAGGTTTCTGATAATGGTCATAGTGTTACGAATAAAACAATTTTGTGGAAGAACGAAAAAAGCTTAGACTTTAAAAATTCTTTCAATTATGATGAAATTAACACAATCATTTGTAGACTTGATTTGATTAATACTGGTAATGTGAGTCAAGATGAAATGGATAACTTAGTTGTTAGCATTGAAAAGATGTTTAAAAGTACTGCTGATAGAGCAGGATTGGCAAAAAATGTACCAAGGATTTCTAATTCTAAACGAGATCCCGGGAATCCCTGGTTTAATAATGACTGTCGTAAGGCGAAATCTAGTTATTTAAAAGCAATGAAATCATATAAAATATGTAAGAGTCTTGAAAGTGAGCATTAACTCTGCATATTCTCCAATGTCTACAAAAAAAAAAAACCATAAGGAAAGCCAAACAGGATTACTTCAACCAGCGGCGGCTCCAGGGTATTTCGATAGGGGGGGGGGCAATGCGTGAGATGAGTGATCGCCTTCCTGGAGGAGGGGTCTAAGGGGAGGGGTGTCCCCCTCCCCATTGGGAAATTTTTTGTTAATTTAAGGTTGCTTGGATGCAAAATGATGCTGTCTTTGGTACATATTTTGAACTGATCATATTTGGCTGGAAAGTTTATTATTTAGTAATTTTAAAGATGCTTTTCTGGGGAGGGACGTCCCCTCCCCTTTGAGAAATTTTTATTAATTTAAGATTGCTTAGATGCAAAATGGTGGTATCTTTGGTATACTTTTTGAACCAAAGATACCACCGTTTTACATCTAAGCAATCTTAAATTAATAAAAAATTTCTCAAAGGGGAGGGGACGATCATATATGGAAGAAAGTGTTCATAATTTATTGAATTTTAATTTTTGCTTGGGGGAAAGATGCTTTTCTGGGGAGGGGTCTAAGGGGAGGGGTGTCCCCTCCCTTTTGAGAAATTTTTATCAATTTAAGATTGCTTAGATGCAAAATGGTGATGTCTTTGGTATTTTTTTATCTGATCATATATGGCTGAAAAGTGTTAATAATTTATTGAATTTAAGTTTTGGTTTAGTGAAAGAGGACAGTAGCCTTTGTTGTCTAAGAGAAGGGTATGCAGTCAACAAACCTCCTGAAGCCACCCCCTTTTATGTATGGGTATGGTTTCACTCAAAAATACGTGCGTTGAGTCGACAGTAACACGAACTATTAGGAATATTTTCGTTGCTTCATATATGCATTATACAGGGTATCTAAAGGCTGGCAGACACCGGAATAGGGCCTCCTGGAAGCTCTGGACTAATTATATGGATCAAATATATGCCTACCCCACCCTCCTCCTTTCTTCTTTCTTCTTTCTCCTTCGCTTTCCCTTCTTGTCTTTTGTGTTTTGCTTTTCTTTTTTCCTGTTCTTTTCTTTTTCTCTTTTTTCCCTGTCCTTGCAAATGATACGAGGCGGTTACCCCCTGCCCCATGTGGCATCGCCCTGTTTTTCTTTGCTCTTTTTTTGATTGACTCAAGATTTCTTCATACAGTAAAGATTGTCTTGTGTACGGCCATGCACCTACTATTTAAAAATTCGTTTTCTATGGATTACTCAGTTGAGACAACACCAAAATAAAGCCCAATAAGGCATAGGCGTAGATAGCTTTTCGAGGGGGAGGGGTCTTAGGGGAGGGGTGTCCTCTACCCTTTGGAAAAATTTTGGGGTATTTGAGGGTCCTCAGATGCAATTTGGTGCAACATTTTGGGCAAATTTTAAGGAAAATTACTGCAAATTTTTTACATTTTTTACTGAAGAGACAAATAAGGGGTTTTGGGCCTTGGATATTGGGGGCAGAAGCATACTTCAGCCCCCAGATTTTGACTGGGAGCTTTAGCCCCCAGCCCCCGCTTCCTACGCTTATGAAATAAGGGAGACATATAATATTACTTCAAAGTTCAATTCATTTTATTAAATGTTTTTTTTTATAGTTTTATTGTCAAAATGTTCGTTAAGTGATTGACTCATGAACCCCCCAATATATATGTTCACGCCCTAAACTTTAAATGGTCACATGCTTGGAATGGGGCGACAGTAAATGTTTGAGATTGCCAAAAATTACATAATCCGGACATGGGGAATACCCATAGACGAAAGGTTCACTTGGTCGAAGGTTCACTAAAGACCGAAGATTCCCCCTGACGAAAATATATTCCGAGTCACGGGTAGGGTTGGGGTTTTGGTTAGACAGAGATTCAAGGATCAGGCGTATCCCCTGATGCACAAATTAGCTGTCTGTATTTTTTGGTGTAACTTGCAATGATACGCACCTTTTCCCCAAAAGAGGGAGAACTTTTCTTTTCGCTCTGTGACACCATATGTGTAAGGTATCACAATAACTTGGCGTTAGGGTATACTACTGTATTGTTTTAGCTTTACTCTCGGTTCCTGTGCTCTTCTTGTTTGCGCGTTATGTATAATGGTCTTGGTGTTTATGTAATACTTAACCTGCATTCACGTAAACAATGGAGAAAACAGAAAACGTTATCCGTGCGGGGATTGCAAGCTTCAGGTATTTTGTAACGAACAATTTAACTAATATTGTGATAGATGGGTGACATACTGTAACACCCTACCCCACACCCAACAAAATTATGTCTTAAAACATTTTTAGACGATTTTATTTTGGGGGGTTGAAAAACCATGGGGGGCAAATGCCTGCCCTGCCCCCCTTGTGGCCCCGCGCCTGACTTCAACTCATTGCACAGAGAAATTAGACAACTTAAAAGTTCTGACCCTAAACAGTATTGGCATATCATTAATCGCTCAACGAGTATAAGTGATAATAAAAGCAGTATTCCAATAGAAGTGTTCAAGGATCCCTTCAGTGCTCTTTTTCAAGACAGTTACAACGACGATGATGGGTCATCGTTTGATACTTCTCTCATAATGTCTTCAAGTAATGATGATTTGAATAAAGCGATTACTGACCAGGAAATTACCCTACAAATTAAAAAACTGAAAAACAGTAAATCATGTGGGATTGATGGAATTATTAATAAATTTATGAAAAATTGCACGAATGCTGTAGTATTGCTACTTAAAAAACTTTTCAACTGTGTTTTATCAACTGGAATAGTGCCTACGAGTTGGACTATTGGGCTTTTAAAACCTATCTATAAAGGGAAGGGTTCTAAGGATGATGAAGATAACTATAGAGGAATTACTCTCCTAAGTTGCATGGGAAAGCTGTTTACAGCATTACTTAATGAACGTATCACAAACTACCTTAACTGTACAGGCCTTATTGGTGATGAGCAAGCTGGGTTTAAAAGTGGGCACTCCACCTTGGACCATATTTTCGTCCTTTATTCTGCCATAGAGTTTTACTTAAGAAAGAAAAAAAAAACCGTGAATATTGTGCTTTCATAGACTAAAGGAGAACATTCGACCTGATTGAGTCTGTGGTCCAAACTAATTGCTAGCAACATCAATGGTAAAGTTCTCAATGTGATAAATAACTTATATAAAAATGCTATATCATGTATCGTAAAGGATGATGTAAAGTCTGATTACTTTCATTGTAATATAGGAGTTAGACAAGGTGAGAATCTCTCACCAGTCTTGTTCAGTATTTTCCTTAATGACTTTGGGAGGTCTATCAGTAATTCCTGCAATGGTTTAAGAGATTTGTCGACTTCCATTAAGAATTATTTGAGTAATGATGATGTTGAAGTTTTCTTTACACTTTTTACCCTATTATATGCAGATGATACAATTGTCTTAGCGGAAAATGAGAATGACAAATGCATTGACCAGTGTAAAACACTATTGTGATACTTGGAAAATGACTGTTAACGCAAAAAAGACAAAAGTTGTTATTTTCTCAAGGGGTAAGATAAGGAATAAGCCAATTTTTACTTTCGCTGATGACACTTTGGAAATAGTTGATGATTACACCTACCTGGGAGTTGCATTTAACTATAATAACAAATTTACTAAAGCTGTCAATAAGCAAGTTAATCAAGCTAGACGTTCACTATATAGTTTATTGAGCAAAACGTGCAACCTTTTGCTGCCCTTAGATTTGCAGATGCACTTGTTTGGTCAAATGGTTTTTCCCACTCTTTTGTACGGTTGTGAAATCTAGGGATTTGGGGAATTCCCGCAGATCGAAGCCTTTCATTTAAAGTACTTGAAACAAGTTCTCAAGTTAGCAAAGTTTACACCTAACTGTATGGTCTACGGCGAGTTGGGCCGACATAAATTAATAAAAACAATAGAGGTTAGGATGGTAAATTTTTGGTGTGGATTGATAAATAGTAGTGGGCACAAACTGTCACATATGTTCCTTAAAGCTTTAAAATCCTTTCATGATAACGTTTTTTATAGCTCATCCAGGTTAATTAAAGTTAAAAGTATTTTAGATAAGGCTGGAATGTCGTATATTTGGAGTATCCCTGATGACGGTCTCCCCCTACACTTACCCCTCCCAGACAAGGCCCTGTTATATCTAAGATTTGGCTTAAAAAGACACTTAATCAACGCCTAAGTGATATCTATAAGCAAGACTGCCTGGGTGATGTAAGCAGTAACTCTAGTGTAAAATTTATAGACTGTATAAGGAGAAGCTTGAATTTGAAAATTATTTGATTATTCTACGTTTTTCTCACCCAATTAACTTGTGTAAATTTCGTTCTGTAAATAGTAAACTAACCATCGTTGTAGGAAAGTTTGCCAATATTGAATTTCATGATAGAATGTGTGAGTTATGTGACAGAAATATGTTAGGAGACGAATTTCATTACATTTTTGAGTGTTCTTATTCTACCAATGAGAGGTCTGAGTTCCTGAAAACCTATTTTAAAAAAGACCGAGCTCTATCAAAATAAAGCACCTTTTTCAATCATCAAGTAAAAATGCCCTTATTAACTTAAGTAAACTTTGTGAAAAAATACTGAAAGCTTTTGCCTCCTAGTTAAGCTCGATTTGTGATCCCTTCATATACTGTATCTGTTGCCTTTTTGTCAAATTTTTAGTTTAAGTCTTGTCAAAAGTCTTTCTTCCCTCTTCTCATTCGACTCTCCGCATTATTGTACTAAGGCTACGAAACTGTTTTGGTTTGTTTTGTTTATCTTTTTTGTCATCTTGCACTAAGAATATAATTTGGTTTTTCTTTTGTTTTGTTATTATTTTTATTGTTATCTCGTTTGTGTAGTATTAGTGTCTTATGCCTCCACGAGGTGATATGGAGAAATAAACTGAAACTGAAACTGAATGAAATTGTTAGCCAGTTGTTTTTCTAAATCCCACTCTATCATCGACTTCTCGACAGAAAAAGCCATTAACTTTACGGACATCATTCTGTTGGAGAAGGTATACGTCCACCCAAAATCATATAATTTCGTCTTATTCAAGATGTTTGCATAAACAGGTGTATTCAAAATTATTGTCCAACAACTGCAGAACTTGGAGAGATCTGCAGAGTATAGTATTGAAACCTAACGTGATATTCCATTAAGACATGTGTAAGCCTACATGAACCTCGGCCTAGGCCTAATGTTTGGTTTCCAAATGAAGCAGGACCTTACATTGCCCTTCATGTGATTCAAGTAATAGTTTAATACTTCAAAAAGAATTTAAATTCACGTTAGGCTAACTTAGCATTGTAGGCCTAGGCCTAGTTCGATTTTGTTAATTTGGCACAGCCTAGGCCTAGGCGTGTCCTAGGTCATGACCGTAGATCATGACCCAAGATGGTTTAGGCCTAGTCTGACCAACGTCAGCTTAACTGTAGGCGTGCTGACGAAAGTTAGGGCTAGACATATACATGCTATCCTGTACATTGCAAAAAAAAAAGACTGCAAACTCAGCCAGCTGTAATCTTGTACCCCCAAATCAATTTTCATTTGGATTGAAGCCCATACATTACTGCAGTATTGAGTTAAGAAATATAAAAGCAAATGTAAAACATTACAGAACACATCTAGGCATGACAGGAATGTTATTTTCCCTTAATTTCTGTAATGCACACTAGAAATCTTGGAAATCAAGTCATTACAATGACTCCTTGTGATTGAAGATGCAGATAATTTTCAGATCTGTTACTATATTACACCAGTATTTTTCTTCCATTAAAACTTTGGTGTTAGTAATAAAATAATCAACACAGTAAGTCTCCCATAGATGAGGTTTACTGAGTGGTACATAGAATATCATGTAGGCCTACATCCTGTGAGCATGGGCTTGCAGAGCTCTATTTTTCACTTTGCTTGTATTTTCCAATGTTTTCTGATATTTTCTCAGATTTTCAATTGTCTCCCACCAGGCCAGGAAATACTTTCCCAGGAAATATCTTCACAGTATGTTAAAGACCGCTACCTATACCAATGCAGTCACAGCCTATAAAATTGGTTTGAAGAGCTAGATGCAGTTCAGTGTTGTGCTTTTTTTTTCAAATAGGTTGGTTATGATATTGCAGTACTGTGCTGTATGCTATATTTTCCGTTCAAGGAAATCTTTATGTTGTCATTCCAGGTCCCAGAAAGCTGTGAAGACATGGAGCTCCCTGGAAAACCTTACATTTTTGCAGTTGGTAAGCTAGGCTAGGTACAGACTTTAGCTTCAAATTAGATTTGTTCAGATCAGGGAATTTTTCTGAGAAATCATTACAAGTTGTTAAGTCACTTTCCTCATCTCTCTCACATCACAAGGAGGGAAAAATAACTGTGGATTTTGGGGTCCTTAAAGACTACACAAGGTTTGTCAGACCCCACATTAACAGTAAAAAAAATCAGTTTTATTTGCTTAATACTTCTTAATAACTTGTCTCAGTGAGTCAAAAATAGGTTAAACCGTCAGGTGACTAATTACTTAGTCCATAATAGTAGTTAAAATGTATCCATGGGTAAGTACTCTATATAATTTTGTGTAAACTCTTACAAGAAGATAAGCCTACTTTCTTCAAACACTTTGGAAAAGTACTCCATAGTTAATTGTGGAATATAATTTAAAGGTCCCAAACCCCTAAAACCAAGGACTTAAATGAGGCAAAAGCTATAGACAGGAGATTTCTTTTAATTGTGAAGACTAAGGAAGGGAAATAAGTTCTCAAAGCAGTATACAAAAAGGTTCAACATTTACTGTAATAGGATGCTAGCATTTAAAGATTTTCAGTTGATGACTTGAAGCAAGTCAGTAATGTCCTAAAAATCCACAGTTGTAGGACCAAAAAACATTGCATTTTATTTTTTCATTGATCTTCTTTTAAATTTATAAAAATTAATGGACTTCATCATTTCTTTAGATGTATAAGCGTCAAAGAAATATTTTGAATGGAAATTTTCCAATATTGACCGTATAAAAAAGTCAGAAATTTTCCAAAAGATGGTTCTGTTGTTTCTTATGACCTTATGAGAGCATCACAGACTTGCTACAAGTCATCGTTTTAGAAAATGGAGACACGCTGTACTTGAAAATAAATTGCCCTATCTCAATAACAGAACAAGATAGAATGTAGAATGCTGTTTGTTGGCACCTGTTCACAATTTGTTGCATTCCTATATGAATCACTTAAAAAGCCCGGTTTGTATGTCCTTTAATTGTCATATATTTATTGCGGGAAAGTGCTGAGTAAATTGAATGAACATGAAATGCTCTCTTATCTGTATGAGATGTATGCATGTGATGGTCTTGTAACGGAGGTCAAAGCTCATAGTACCCCATTTGAAGTACTGATTTTCAGTATATTTTTAAGTCCAAACTGCCCAGCTGATTTTGGCTACTACAATGTTTGCTGCATGCATCCTGTGTTAAAAGCAAGAACCAGTCTCCATGTAGCTCTTTGATACCCTCTGTATTGCCGCTGTGTCCACAGTTGTTCAAAATACTGCTCATCAGTCATTGCTTAATGGATTTTGATGTAACCTGTAGGCAGACTTTTGGACCATGAATTTATGTATGGGTGTTTAAGAATTTCAGGTCAAAGGTCATTCTGGAGTCATTGTGTAAAAATAATACTTTTCTGCAGTTGTGTTTTAAAACTTCATGGTAGTAATAATTAACCAGTGCTATATATGACTTTTGCAAGAATTTAGTTTAAAGGTCATTTATAGGGGGATTTGGGGTCACTGTTTGAAAAAGCTTCTCCCATATGTAAAAAAATGAGGACAAAAGAGATTAAATATATCTAGTAATGTAAACAAGTCAGAATTCTTTCGGGGCCAATGCTTGAAAATGCTTTCATCAATTTTGACATACTTTACATGATAATCAGTATTAGCAAATGAAGCAATAATGTATGAGATGGAGCAGCAAGGTTGGTCTTGATTTCAATTTTGGGAGATGAAAAAAAGCCATATTTTTGGAAACATCGAAAAGTCTAGATCAAAATATGTATTTTGTAGCCCTTTTGCAGTTTCAGTGTTACGACAATACATCTTGAAGTCACTTTATCTTTCTGGTCATCCATCAGTAAATATAAAAGGAAGTAGTTTGGAGATGCCTCAGTGGATTTTACGTAGACTTGGTTTGATGGAAAGAAAAAGGCAGTAGAGACTGAATCTGGAACCATTTCTTTAACATCTTTCTTGCTTCAAAGAAAGCTTCACTGTCCTTGTAAACATTCAGAAAAGTTGAGAGGGATTTGCACGGATAAGGAGTCATTGGTCAGGTGAAGTCACTAGATCATTAAGAGTGATAGTTTTAAATGCTTGTCAGGTTACAAAATTTGGATGTTTAGAAGTGACACTAAAGAAGCGAAGTTGATTTTACTGTGAATGTTGTTGGGCATTTTATGTTCAGTTTTCTTGCATTTCGCGTTTCAGTTGGGAAGAGAGTGATTACAAAAGATGGCAACCCATTGGCTGCTCTTGCTGTGTGGTACAGCTCATTCTTTATGTTCAACCTACAGTATCAACCAAAAGCTGCTGTGCTTTGTGAATTTGTGCTAAGGTGAGTGTCTTCCATAGGAAGTGATAAATACAAGTAGTTGGGGGCATTGATGTAAGTTACTCTGAAACACAGTGGCCCTCATCTTGATAGCTCATAGCCTTGCAAGCAGTTTATTTGGCAAAGGCTCTTATTTATGGCAGGACTTTAGTTTGTAAATAACTGTATGCATCCTTTAACAGAGTAAGTTTCAGTCACTTTTTTGTATGGGTATGTTAACATTAACAGGTAAACAAAATTATTTTGTATAGTCCTTTGTCATCTTCTATAATATATTCACCAGTGGGTGTGATCATTCTTTAAAATGGTTAAAGGTTTTGTACAAGCAAATTCTTAGTAGGAAAAAATCTTTGGGCACCATGGATGTATGTTGACCTTTGTCTGAAGTTGTACTTTATTTGTCACAAATATCATGCATGATAATGAGTGGATGGGGTTAAACATGAAACTCTAAAATGGTAATTTCTGATAAGCTTAATTCATATTATCATAGACCACTGAAATTCCACTGTGTACCAAGTCATGTTTGCTTTAATTCACGTTTGTTACTAGAGTTGTCGTGAAAATGGCATCACCGTGTAACATAAACATGAAAGAACTCTCTAATTTTTGAAGTGTTTGTGTGTGAGTGATTCTATAAATAAGGAGGGAGTCAGTAGATTTGCTGTCCCACTTTACATTGTGATATATTTCACCTCCAATTGGAAGTGCATAAAAGCATTTAAGCTAAACATATCAATAACTCATTATGGTATTATGGGCCAAAAACTGGTTTTTCCCAGTGTAAATGGGACACCAAAGGCTGTGACATTTACGAATTTAGTAAAGCGTTTTTCCTTATTACAATGAGCTGTATAAAACCCCTAAATCATGAATAGGTTTTAAGATGTATCTTTAGGAAGCATTTGAGTAGTACTTTGGAATGTATGCATCTCTACTAATTCTGTTTGTGCAAAATGTAATAGCATTTACTACGTGTAAATTTTGGGCGTCCCACTGCAAATATACATTTGTCATTTTACTACAATTGTACTTGGAATATTTAAAAGTATCTTTATTAATTTCCAAGTACTATATAGTCACTATTTAAAAATGCCAAGTTTGCCTAATTAACAAGGCTGTGCATAGTTAAGTTTTGAGAAGAAAGTTTCACTTAGTAAACGGGACACCAAACGGGTTTGGTGTCCCGCTTTTAAGGGGTACATTTTCCACAAGCTCAGCCCAGTCTCCTCATTTTATGCACTTCCATTCCATAGAAGATCAAAAAGCATACCATCTACAACGTTGCAAATCCATTTTAAAAGGATTTAAATAATGTTTTCAGTATTATATAGAAAATCTGTTTTTGGTGTCCCGTTTACATGGGGAAAAATGAGCATATTTTGAACCGCAAATATTGTTAGGAATAACTGTTTTCAAAGTTTTGACGTGATTTGCACTTTTCCTGTATCCAAACATAATATGAAAAGGTAAAATTTTTAGTTAGCCCTTTAATTATGGAACTGAAAATTTTACCAAAATGTCACAAGTTGACTCCCTTATTTACGGAATCACCCGTCTGTATTTTGGGGGTGGTTCAAATGCCCATGAATGTTTAGTCAGGAATATTTCTTTTTTGCTCTAATTACAGATGTTTCTTTGAAATCAGCCCTCAGACTGGAAGCAAGTCTGTCAAGGACAAAGGTGGGAATAAGAACCATATTCAGCCAGGAGTTCTTCGGTTGGTGAACAAGACAAAAGACTTTGATTTCAGAACTGAATGGGATGTGTAACAGTGTTTGCTGGACATTCATTTTCCTGATTTGCCAGTTTTGAAAGATGTCTCTTCTTGTTCCTGTTTTCACTACTTTGGCTACTTACTGAAAGTTTGACAGATTAAAACAGAAGACAATTTAGTTTGGCGGGAGAGAGTATGACTTGTCAGTGTCAGAGTCAGTGCTCAATTTCTCTTATGGGGAAGTCTAGACTGTATAGGTATTCTCATTGAAACGTTTTGCATGTGACACCCGGTTTCACTTTACTTTTTATTGTAACATAAAAATGTGTCTGACGGTTTCACCTTAAGTTCCTTTATATCTTTTTTGTATCTTTACATTGTCTTGATTCATATATCTTGTGATTTTCTTTAAAATTGAGGGATACTATTTGTTGCACCTATCAACAATGTAAAAAGTTTATACTTAAAAGAAGTATGCCTAAAATTGGAGGCACGGATGAGAATATGGATACCCTCTACCGAGGTAAAACTTTTATAGGGGTTCTTTGAATTTCATGTAAATTGCTTTACATTAGCTTCAAAACTGAATTTGGCCATGCAAAGTTTGTGGGTTTCTCAAGTAACGTACAAACAGCCTATATTGTTTGGTTAAAGCTTTTTTTTTTTTTTTGTTTTCATCTTTACAATGTCAAGATTTACATTTCTTGTACATTTTCCTTAAAAACCAGGGATATATTTGTTGCATTTTGTCAACAAGGTAAAAGTTCATACTTAAAACAGATATGCCTAAAGTTGGAGGCAAGGTTGAAAATAGATACCCTCTGTCAAGGTGGAAGTGTCATAGGGTGTCTTAAAGTAAAGTCTTTGAATTTGATATGAAGTATTTTACATTATCTACGAAACTAAATTAGGTCATGCAAAGTGTTTAGGTTTCTCAAGTAACACACAAACAGCCTATATTGTGAATGGCCAATTTGGCTTAACCAGACACTAAACTTTTATTTGTAACGTGTCCATATCCTCTTTAAAGTTTTTCAAGGGCTTCATGAGTGCCTGTGTATCTTTATGCAAAGTTGTTGAAAGTATCTATTTTCAGTTCTTGACAAGTATTGAATAGAGTTCTGTAATTTCTTTATTAACAAATTTTCTGTTTTAGTCCAACCTCTAAATGATATGTAGGGTCCATATTTAAACCTGACACGAAGGATCATAGCAAGTAATCTTCCTTGCCTGTGAAAATTGTTATTATTTACTGACTAACCCTTAAAAAAGGCAAAAATATGTTGATATTTGAAAGGCTATATTATTTCCAATTAACCCTAGAACTTTACAACACAATCTTCACTGATTTCTGCACCGTTTAAGCCCTTTTGGTGAAATCCGATGTCAAACTGTAAGCAATGATGTCTTGCCAGTCCCAGAAAGACCCAGTTAACCTACGTGCAGCTGTAAAATAACGTTGGTCACCAGAATCTTGGCTGCCTGTATTTGATTGTAAAATTACAACATTGCCCACGTCAAAGAAAGACATTTTACTTCACTGTTAATTTGCACGCCCACCCCTTTTAATTAACACCCATTTAGTAGGATCACGGTCGATTGTAAACCGTTAATTAACAGTAACATGAAACCTGTAAAAAAAAACGTGTCAGTGTTTTTCTACGTACAACTGCAAAAAAAAAAAAAAAAAACGTCGGGTACCGGAATCCTCGCTGCCGGTATTTTACCGTTAATTAACAGTAACAAGAAACCTGTAAAAAAAAACGTGTCAGTGTTTTCCTACTCACAACTGTAAAAAAACGTCGGGTACCGGAATCCCCGCTGCCGGTATTTTAGCGTTAAATTACAACTTGTTTTTACTGTGCACTTGTAAGGTTTGTTTACAATGGATGTATGGAGGGCAAATCGCATTATCCTCCTTTTTCAAGGAAGCAAAAAAATAGAACTGTCTATATACTATAATGCTTTAATGATGTTAGATGGCATAACAAAAACAATTGCGTCATGCACGTTATGTTTGGAAGGGTTCACGCATGGCATTGTTGCATTGTTTTCCTTCAATGCACAACACAAGATAATTGTTCATTTCCCATGTAGGCCTATACACCCTTTTTTGGTCATTCTAATTGTCCATATGATTCCATTTGTAGATGGAACATTTTGCTGAAAAGTACAATCCATTTGAGAGAAAGCCTCCGTCAACGTACTTAATATATCTCTCTACATATTGGAGAAGAAACTAAACAGTAGTTTATGATAAGCTGACCCTGGAAATGTTTGTACAAAGTTCTCTTTGTAGATGGAACATTTTGCTGAAAAGTAGTACAATCTATTTGAGAGAAAGCCTCGGACGAAGTACTTAATATATTTCTCTAAATATTGGAGAAGAAAATAAACATTAGTAGTGTATGATATCAAGAATACGGACTGACCAGCGAAATGTTCGTACAAGGTTAAAAAAGGAAAGCTTTCATTACTTTCAATTTATACAAGTGAACTACTGAAATGATGAGCAGGGTTCACTAGGTCGAAGGTTCACTAGATCGAAAGTTCACTAGTCTCGAAAGTCTACTAAACCGAAGAACATAATTTTTAACGCAATTCTGTCTCTTTTCGTAAGCTTTTTATCAACCCTAAACCTAACTGAGGTTAATCCTTATCCTAATCCTCAACCCAATTCTGTATACCTAACTCGAATACTAGCCCTAACTCTAACCCCGAAGTAGATTTTTGTTCAAGCAGATCATCGATCTAGTGAGCATTTCCCGAAATTCCACACTTTTTGAATGAGGACATAACTTAAAGTTCTATTACTTTATTTATTTACTTAAAAATAAAGAGATATGCCCTGCAATGTTATACTGAATTGTGAAATACATAAAGGATGTGAGATTATATAATGAAAACCATCACGCCGTCTTGTAGTCGGGTTGTAGGTTTTGTTGGTTGGTGTCATTAGTTCCAAGTTTTCCTGACACTTGAACATCTTAGTGCTTTTACTAATTTAAATATAAAACTACCAAGTTTCTGTTGTTAACAATGCTGTTTTGGGCATTAAATTATGCACTGTTGTCCCTGATAATTTCTCATCACATCTAGCATTGAACTTTCTTAACATACATCTGTATTCGGCTAATCGGTATAGCTATTAGCCATCACGATTTGGTCGGAACAGGGAGGTGATATTAGATGGAGATCCATCGAAAACTTTAATTTATGCTAATTTACTTAGATTGACCTCATAGTGGAGACTAAATCTTTTAATTGGGGATTATTGAACTAAAGGGCATTGAATTCCTTTGTCTAATATCTAGGCAACCATACCTACAGCAACCCCAACAAAAACGATTATTAGAAAAAATGCTTTAATGTCTAACCAGTTGTCGAAAGTCAAGCACGAAACACTGTTCTGACTTTCAAAACGACTGTTTATTGCCAAGGAACCTAAAGATACTGGCAATAAGCCAATGCTCATGAATTATGCAAATGAGCAAAAGAAGTATAAGACAAGACTAAACTTTGCTGTCGGATTTTGACAAATTTTTGCATTAGCTCGCACCCATATTGAGCGAGTTATAGGGAAGTAGACAAGTATTTTGTAAATAGCGTCGAAACGCGTCGAAACCCTCAAATTTCCAGGTTAAGCGACTGGCAATGTTTAGGCAAGGGACACATTTCCCGGTCTGCTCATCGAAATGTAGCAGACGACGTGTTCCACTTCTACTTAGTTCCTAACACCTCTTAAGCCTATTGAACATCAAGAACAACCGAAAAGGAGATTATTGCCGGCAAATAGTAGGGTTCAAAGAAAAAGTTTTCGATGGATCTCCATCTAATATCACCTCCCTCCTCCCTGGTCGGAACTATTGCCCCGAGTTTACTTTGCTAACCTAAATTCCGACATGACTTCGGTCGTGATAAGAAATATCGGTACTTATTTACGATTAGACTCAAATTTTGGTCTCTGTTTCGAACTCCAGCTCCATTTCAGAGTGCCGAAGGAGTAACTACTCACCATGCTGAAGTTATTTGCATCTGTGTCATATTTGTAGATCATGGTGACGTAAAGTGATGTGATGTGATGCATACGGAAAAACGATCAGTAGAGTACACTGTTATATAATGATAGGGTAAAAATCATCAAACAGCTATTGCTGTGTGGAAAGATTCTCTTTAAAATACAAATAATGGCAGTTTATCCTTTTTCCTAATCACGATGACGTAACAGTGATGACGTTAAATTAACACCAAAACGTACGAAGTACGGCTGAATATACTACAGAGACTTTAGTATCATGCTTCCGGTATCTACTCATAATAAATTTATTAGAAAATAACAAATTTTCTTCATTATGACGTCATTTTAAACCGATTGACGTAATATAATTCCATATTGGCCTTTGACGTCATAGGTATGTCACAGAACATTTTTAATCAAGTCCTGTGATTCTTTGATACCATATTCCTATACACTTACAATACATTTTTGGGCTATAAATGCAGACGTTTAAGATACAGGCTATAGGATTAAAGTTGTTAATAGCCGCTATTTTGAATTTATACAAATTAACCTATTTCCGGAGTCAGATTTTGTCTGATTTTGGGTATAACATTCAGTGGGGTCATAATAATCACCCAAAGCCAAAAAATCCCCCGTTGCAATTTTTTCTAGGTTCATCTATATTCTTACCGGACTTCTAGTTAAGTTCTGCCAAATTAATGATCAATCCATGTGTGTTATCATGTAGTTGTCGTATATACAGATATAGCATTCGGCGAGAGATTTGGGAGGGGTCAACCACTCTAGCTGGCAGGCGGTGGATACGACACAACGCGCATTAAGCTAGGTTTCTACCTCTCCGCCGACATCACTCGCCGCACAATCGCCGAGTGTAGTCTGCGCAGAATTTGTCAACCGTTCATGCTTACCGCTTTGCGCGTTCTAGTCGCCGAGCGTAAAACGGACAGTTTTCACACCGCACACCCGCGATTCAATTCATACTTTGCGGTCCAGTCTCGTAAACCCGTTCTGCACAAATAGATCCAAGATGGATTCAATCATACGTTTGGAAGATACGCAAGGGGAAGAGAAAAACGACAAGACGGGGGTACGTAATGCCACTAAATATTTCCCGGACGTTACACGGAGGCGAATTTCACTCTTCAGTGGCTGATACGCCCAGGCGTCATAGTGACTCAACTCACTTCAGATAGTTTCATATGAGCCCAACCGGATTTGACCAGTTTTACCAGCATCTCTCCGTTGGTCATTAGTCAAAGCACGTCCGTATGCAAAGGTGTGGTGTGTGTGTGTGTGTGTGGGGGGTAGAACCTCCAGAAAATTCAAAATTACCATTTCCTTAATGCATTTTAGTATGTCCTCCCCAAGAAAATTTCTCCCCCTGGTAGCTTTTGTGCCCCCTTCAGTGCCTTGCCTGGCTACTGACCTGCATCAAATGATGAGGAGGGGATAAATTTACTCAAGGGCATCACCATCCTGGCGGGGGAGGGGGGTTGTAGGAGAGTGTTTTGAATTGCTCATTTTACGGTCTTTAGTAAAGTGGCCAAATGGTGTATATTTTCCACCATTTCGCCCCGCATGTGTAGTCACTTCTCCATGTGTTTAATTTCAGTGACTGAAAAAAATGGGACGGTTTGCACCCTCTTATGCCACCTCCCTCATGGCGGCTAAAGGGCGTCTCAAGATCGTATTTCATTTATCGTGAAATGGTTCTCTCAAGTATTTCCACCAATTTTTGTCCTTCCTTCACGTCCGGTCAATCATAGGCGAAGGAAGCTGGGTAGGGGGCCGTGGGAAAGCTCCCAATCACACATGTTCGGGAGTATTTCTTCCACTCTTCCCATGAACATGCGTCTAAGGACGCCCAGATGGTAAAAACTCTCTTCCCTTGTAGACACATCCCAAGGACGGGGGTCTAAAACGTGCAGTCCCATCCCAGCCAAGATCATTGGGTGCGTTCATGCAGTCACGGTGTACAAGTGGCCTATGGCAAGCCACGACTTTTCGCTCCATTTGGGTCTCTATGACTACAATTTATACACAAATTCGCGTAATCTCTCATTTCTTCGATCAATTTCTCGTCCTCCTGTGAGGAAATGCCTTCATCATGGCAGACGGAATTGTCTCTCGAACCAGTGTATTGGCTACTGTAGTCTGCTGTTTATTGCAATGTAGAAACACTAGTCAGCCCGTTCCGCATAGGAAGTACAAAATCAGAAAAAGATAAAATCAGTTATCTCGAACTTATCGGGGACAAATTGTACGCGCGTAAACTGGAAACGGATTGTTTCAGGCTTCGGGACAAAAGCCATCCAAAGCGCACAGTTAAAGTTTGTTGACCTTGCTCTCCGCGCAAGAGCAGGGGTGGCGTCAGGATTTGCCGGACAGGGGGACTAAGCTCCACAACGGGGAAAGCATCCCGAAGTCCAGACAAAGGGGATGAGTTGCCGAAAGGGTGTCAAAGTAAAATTTAAATTCGTACATGTGTCTCAACAGCGATTACGTTCTGGGGTCCTCTCTTAGTACCACAAGTGTTATTTAAAACGTAATTCTCAATTTAGCGGAAATACTTTGTAACTCTGGAAATTGTATTTTGTCCATGTATTCCTGTAGAAAATTTCCACAAGTATTTTGGAGTTAAGCAAAAGTGCGTTCTAGTAGCAAAAAGTCATCAACGATCTGTTTGACTTATTCACCTCCCTCCCCAACTTTGCGAGCACTGTATACATTTTAAGATTGAAAATTTTCGTAATGAACTCAATAACAGAAAACTTTAATTACAACACTGAAATGTAATGTATAATGATAACTTGAGAAAAAAATTTAATATGATCTAAACTTACCAACAACTCTTTCCCAATGTCCATGCACGTCTGAAGAGCTTTAGGAAAATCCATTATGACTGTCAGGTATATTGGGTGTTTAGTGAATTATAGTAGCCTATTCGGAAAGAAAGGAACAATAAGGGTAAACAAAATTTAACTTCTTTGGTGAAAATCGTTGTTTTCGTTCAAGCGATAGATGCGAAAGTAACACAGTTATGCCTTTAAGCCATTTTATCTGGGATGTGATTTCATCTGAATCAGCAAAGCAAATTTGAAAATGCATGTCTTGCCTGATCTAAATCTCAAGGTTATACAGATATTTTATCAGTTCTGTGTATGACTTTTGTATTTTTGATATTTTTGTAGGGGTACTAAAATACTCTGTCTTAGCCTGTTTCCATCACAAACTTCACTAGGTAACCTGAATTCACCACATTTTCAAAAGGACCAAAATCGATCCAAAGTAGTGCTGAACGTAGTACCTTCCTGAAGACAGAAAAACTTGCACGATATGCAACCAACTTACGTGTGAAGTGAAAAGACGTCGTTTGGATTCCAAATTGTTGACTTACTAGCTGTATGACACTCAGCAAATGAGGCTAGGGTTTCAACAGAGCACCTTTTTAGAGCACAAACAGAAAGGTGGACAACATAGTCAAAAGCTTTAGATGGCGCTCTCTAAAATATCAAATCTAACATTTCAAATTTGTTAAAGCCGTTCCGATCCAGACTGTCCTCGCTTGCACTATAGCAGGTTTCTCTGTAGGTCCCTCGTAATATTCTCATGTCCATCCGAGGTTGTTGCTCATTTTGGAAATAGTTTAGGTTTTGTACTGCAGTGGGTGATGTCCCGAAAGTATGTTTTCTTGAAAAACAAAGGGCTTCCTTTCAGCTCTTCCGGAAATTTATTACTCGTAACATCGCATGGCTGTCTGAAAGTAGAGCCTTTCGACAACCCATCACATCGAGGCAATGATTTTATGAAGAGTAGTTCAGGTCCTCTGCTGCTGCTGTAGGACATCTATTCTCCTCAGGAATTTGCGTAAGCGCCAAAGATATTTTCTGCGTACCGTGTTGATTTATAGAGTAATAAAAACCTTCATTGACAGATTTTGTCATTTAAAACGGGCACAATAGATCGTTGTATAGGAGTATGGATCACATATTAATCGATGGTATGAGTACAAAATAATGGTTTGACTTAAGTACTTTGCAGGGATGCGAATCAGCTATCATTGAAAAAAACTGTCGATATTGTGTCAGATCTTAGTTGTCTAGGTGCCGCATTAAGTAATACTCCTTCCTGAAATACAAGTAAGTGGTGTTTGAAGCCAAACAAAGGTCCTGGTGCATCCGGGAGACGAAATTTATCTTGTTACTACTGTAAAGTATTTTGCACAAACCCAAGCGCAAATTAGCCTATTGAACCCCCAGAATTGAAAATGGACTAGTGTTTCCTACTTGATAAAGTGAAAGGTGAAGGGGGAAACAGAAATTGGCTGCTTTAGGGCAACATATATCAAAAGCAACAAAATGCAAATAAATGTTAAAACAAAGGGCATTACATCTTCATTTCTGGCTATATAGGGTTACTTGAGATATCATTCTTCAATCAATTCGTTCTTGGAAGTTATATTAACATCGTGTGTGTTGTGCCTGTACCATAGAGAGTACGTTAATTTGCTATGAACAACAATTTTCTCAAGGTCTCGGACGGTTTTGATGATCTGGTTGTACTCACAAACAAAAAGAAGCTAATTTATTGGAGTAGTAAATACAATGAACAACAAGGTATAAACGTGTTGCAATGGACTGATTAATTAATAACTAATTGAAGAATGATATTTCAAGTAATCGTATATATCTTTTCCTTTCTTGCTTTTCTGGAGACACGACCACTCCTCTATTGTTAATATCCACTTATTTTCTTTGAAGTGATTAGCGTCGTTAAGTTGTTCTTTCAGGTTGTTCAGCTAATGGATAAAGTTTTTTCTTTAAGCCAATTTAAGCATTGCAGTTGAAAAAGAACGTCACAACTAATTACACTTGCTGAACTTAGAATAACGCTTTTTCTTCTTTCATACCTTACAAACAAGTTCGTTACCTGTGACACGTTAAAGATCCCTATATAAGAGGTTTAATTTATTTCCATTCACACTGTATTCTAACATTTATTTTTTTATCATTTTTTGGGGGAGGGGGTTAATGCAAACTGACGTAATGTGCAGAAATGAGGGAACAAATTACAGAAACAAAGAATTGCCTGTGAAATAATTTTGACTGTAATGATTGGGAGGGTCTATCCTGATGGTTGGTAATTTACTTAAAAGAATGGTAATGTACTTACAAAGATATGGATATATCTTTGTGTTACAGTTAGCCTAGATATGGATTTTGTTTCAATTTATTTTCCAGACCAAAACAAGAGTCGCTCAATTAGACGGAGGAATTTGCAAACTACAGTAAACTTGAAACATTCCTTGGGTACTATTGGTCATTTTTTGTAACGCTGCCTGGGATGTAAAGGACGCTAATGCAGTGAGTCACCCCATTCGAGTGAGTCGACAAATTGGAATCATGATAGATACATGCATATGGATAAGCTTTAGTGCAAAATTCTACCCCAGTTTTTCCGGTTCTTTGTGTAGTGAACCTAAAAGGTTGCACACCACTGTTTATCCCTCCATTGACATATACAAAAATTTGTGTGCCTTTCCTGGCAACTGGCATCTTGCACTGAGAGGTTGTCAACTGGCAGAAACTGAACCTCATTTGTCACCTTAAGAGTTGGCCTTTCACAATGTTTCTAAATTTGTGTTCCATGATCCTTGAGATTTTCAGCCAGGACAGCTTGTACAATAGGATGGTGGTTCTTGCTTCTTTACTTCATTCAAATGCCATTTTGCATTGCGGATTAATTTCACGTTAGAACTGCCTAAAATACCTTCAATGTTCTTCATTTGTGAGTAATTAGTACTCCAGTTTCTTTCCTATCACATACACATCACATATACAACACATTACTTCAGCAACATGGTCTTTACTGTGCCCGTCCCCATTTCTAAGTGTTAAATAAATTCGTAGAGTAGTATCTTTCTTGGGATTTCTTTTGAATTATATATATACATATATATATATACATACATACATACATACATACATACATACATACATACATATTGGAGTTTCAACTGATGTGAGGACGCATGTATAAACCATGGATACTTGTGTATGGAATTGCATGATTTCTATATCAATGTGAGGACAGTGTATGACAATCTGAGGACAAAATTATATATTTGCATATCAACATGAGCATATTTCTATACACCCTACCCATAGTGGATTTCACATCAATTTGAGCTCATTCACCATATTCACTTTGGTAGCCTATGGTGAGGTTTCACAACTGTTAAAGCATTAAAAAAGTGAGGACCAAGATTAGGTCCTCACATTGGCTTTCCTGTCCTCACATTGCTAGTATTTTCCCTAAAATTGTCCCCAAATGGGTTGGTTCTCAAGTACATACATACATACATACATACATACATACATACATACATACATACATACATACATACATACATACATACATACGTACGTCCGTACATACATACATACATCTATGTCTGGCCCGCCTGCCCGCCGGCCCTCCCATCCATGGCTAATGTGGATAAAGACCAGAAGAAAAAGTTCAGGCTTATGGGTATATTTGTGAAGCTTTTTACAAACTTATGAATTTCATGAAAATGAGATCACTTTGCACAGGAGATGGTCTTGGTGATATGCTGCGTAGGCCTTCTACCGTCAGAAATATGTCTTTATGAAAATTTACTACTTAGTTACCTTTGGGTCCTCCTGTAGATGCGGTACTGCGATTTTCATAACAGTAAAATAACCCATCACACTCCGGAGTTAAAAGTACACTCTACAAAACATCTAGTCAACTGGGGCAAGAACCGGAATCTTGTCAAATATTTGACAAGATTTTTTTCAAAATTGACTAGGAATGGTTCAAAAATGAAACTATTCTTTTCATTTATGAGCCGAATCTAGTCAAAGTTTTGACAAGATTCCGGTTTCTGCCCCTATTGATTAGATTCTATTCAAATTTGACTAGGACATTTTTAGAGTATACCTATGAAAAACGGAACCAACACTGTCGTACACAGGGCTGTAGTGTTCATTAAAGAAAAAGTTAATGGTGAGGGACTTTGAACTACAGAGATTTACAACCTACAGTATTGTAGCCTTGTACTTTATATAGTGCGACTTGAGACCAGTACAGTGTAGAATACTTGTTCATTCCAAGTTGTTATAAGTCAAACTGAGTCACTGTTATGAAATTTCTGTGCCGATAATGATTAAGTTCTTACATACAGTAGATTAATGTATTTCCAAAGAAAGGAAAGAATTGTGAAATTCGTGAGAAAGACGCAATCAATCAGCTGGCACGTGTGCTGTATGTTGAATTTTTCAGAAAGAAAATAACTGTCTTATCGTACGCATAAGAAAAAATTTCATGCACCTGTGCATATTAGCCAAATTACTACCTACTTAAACAAGTTTTCATATGCGCCATTTATGAAAAAGTTAACACATTTGTAAAGCAGCTGTCAAATATGTATAGCCTACCTTTTTCACGTAAATATATTTACCGTTACTGCAGGTGTGTGTACATTCATTACGCAGGATGCTCTGTCAATATTATGAGAAATCTGTGGTTCAATTTCCAGTTGTTTACTGCATAAAATTAATACTCTTATTCACGGGAGGGCGTAGGACAGGAAACGTAGAAGTCCCAATCAATACGGTTGGTCTTGATATTGTAAAGACACCAAGGGTCATATTTATAGAACCTTACTCTGGTTTGTTTCTACACTAACGTGCGGCATTCAATTGGGCTAGTTGGTTGCTGATTGGTAATCATAAAACATTACTATGGTTAGTTGTTTTCAGAATTTCTTACTTAAGGTGACCGAGGGAAACTCCACGTCACTATGTAGATTAAGAAATATTGTTTCACTCAATACGTACTTGGAAATACATCCAGAAGAATCGTAGAATAGGTGAAACTTGATCATGTTATGCAATAATTTTAGTTGAGAAGAAATGATGGACATAGTTTTTCGGTCACACTATTCTATCTACACTGATCACTTCCAATAAAGTGCCTTTCAACCACAAAATACGAACATACCAATTAATCTAGTTAGTAGTTAAAGCCAACGGATATGTAACATCTATAATAATTTGGATGTCAACTCCAGTGATGTTTACTAGGCATTTTAGTACAAAGCCTTAATCGCCAGTAAGTTAGTACGGTTTCATTAAAATAGCCTAACTACATCTGTTGATAGGCCTATCATAAGCAATTTTACACGTGTCCTGTTATTTCCATCGATATTTTGAGTTTTATAACACTACAAACAGTTATGGTTCAATCGTTCTATGAAATGTAAAATCTCTTTTAAATTTAAAAATTCTAATCAACGGATGGTGGTTTTGTACAACTGGTGGGTGGAAACTACACTGAAGGCAAGGACGAAATTTTCTTCAACGGTCATTGGGGAACAGTCTGCGACGATGCAGTGGATATACTTGAGGCCACAGTGGTCTGTCGTCAACTTAGCTTGAACAGCACAGCAGATAGGTGAAGGAATTGTGCCTTTTGTGGTACAAGTATGAGATGTGGCACACGGCTAGACAATGGCCTAAGCAAAATATTTATATTTATACCTATGTATTTACTCAAAATTACAGTACCAGTCATATACTTTGTAAAAAGCAGCTATTTTGAAAAGTGACCGTTATTGTTGTCCCAGGACAAATATGGGATGAAACTCTTAGTAAAAGGCCATTAATTATGAGTCAAAAACCAATCTTTCAAGTTCCTGACGACAGCAACACTTTACATAAAAAATCTTTCAAAACGGTTTGTAATGGTTGAAGGTATAGATAGCTGCAGTATATATACTGCTAAAGCCGTCTGCTAGTTTTATTTTATAATCTCTACCTACATCTTGGTCTGCACCCGTTGAAAACCGTGACAGTGGGAGTAAACCAGTCAGCGCTATCCGTCGAATTAAAGTACTGGGCTGTTTGAGTTGAGGCAATATAAAATGTGGTCCGGCTCTGCCAGTGAGTTGAGTGACTACCAGTGTGTTTGCTGATCTGTCATATGTAAAATGACGTCGGTGACGCATTGCTTGTGTATGGTTGCACTGCCCTTGTTAAAGGGGATATGGCAACTCCCCCCCCCCCAAAAAAAACCAGGGAGTTCCTAGCAACTCTCTACCCAGACATATTTAGGAATATCCCCAGAGTTCTAAACACAGCTGATAGTTGCACTTTGATTGGCATTCATTCAAACAATACAGTTTCACTTTGGTCGGTCTACAATGACTTGTACAGTCTGTTGCGGTGTTCCCAACTAAGATCACACACACTGTGCATGACAAATTGACTCGAGCAAAAAGACTCAGTGCAAGCTACTGAGGCTCTATCCTAGCATGGAAATACCTCCGAGGTAGTACTTCCATGGTCATATAGCTCCATTCTCTCTCTTTCTCAGACTTTTAGAGGTGTACTAGAGGCAGGAGGCTTAAAGTTCTCTTAGTAGGGAGAATTGGTACTGTCTGGGGTAGGCTTAGAGCTAAGCTTAGAGCCTTTAAGCTGAACCTCAAAAGCTGTCGGTGGCAGTTATGAATGTTGCAACTATCGAAGAGTTTTGCCTTCCAGAAACGACTCATCTGTGACCTTTTTCGGTTTGTGCCCGATTTATAGTAATTAAATCGTTCAAACATTTTGTCCAATTAGTCGTCTTGTTGCACAGCTTATTTGTGTTGTCAAACTATCATATCGGTAAGTATCAAAGACATGCCCGTCTGTCGGTATGTTTGTAAATTGTCTGTCTGTACATCCACCATTTTGCCCTTACTAACATTCATGTGTTGCACCCCCATTCAAGATTCCAGAATTATGTTGCCAAATTCGAAAAATCTTCTTCACTTTTTTCTCTCCATCCTTTATTTCATATCATATTTGCATGTTTATTTTAAACAATGAAGTTAAACAAACGAAACATTAAAATTGAAATCTTCGTTGCAACAAGAAAAAAGAAGAGTTATTCCTCAGTTATTGTGATAGTGAAAGCGAGATAAGGATACATTGGTAAATATTTAAACTAAAACAACTATCTAAAGAGTTTTTTCCTTTGAACAAACAATGTTTAGACTATTTACTTATACGAACAACAATTTTCTCTGCTGGTTCAACAGAATGCTAATATTGAAAATTAATATAGCGAAATGAAGGATCTTATCTTCGAAAAATTTCTTTCAGTTTCAATGAACGTGCTTCATTATTCTTCTTCTTTGAAATAAAATGTTTTTTTACTTCCATACAAAAATGAAATCTGGTATATAAAGATATCGAATTGAGTCTCTTGTTGTGTATTTCACAATTAAGGATAAAATATTTTGCCTAAAATATGAAGACATTTAACTAATACTGAATGTCGTCAGTAAAGCCGACTTTGACGTGCTTCAAAGCGTCTACTAGAGGTACTTTTAAGCAAAGAGACGCACTCTCCAACCCAAACGTTTTAACAAGTATAACCAAAGTAGATGATCCAATGACTCATCCTCAAGTGTATAAAAGGGGCAAAGAGGGAATCAGACTTCTTAATTTTGTAAAGATACGAATTTGTGCGCGCTCCAAAATCTGTGAAAGAATGAAATTAGAAGAAATATATTGCTGAATCTCTGACAGCGAAGTAGTGGAGTGTTACAATTTTTTGCCAGTTATATGAAGAGCTGTTTATGTCATGTCACTTTGGAATGCATCGTGGTTAGGAGACCTTTTCCTCATTGGTGATCTGTATTTATGTTTTGCTTCATTAGGAGAAGCTGTTATTTTAATACGACGTTGAACATTTCCGTTAAGTCCCTGAACACTTTAGACTTGATATCCAGGAAAGTGGACTTGCGGTAACTGTATCAAAATATATCATGAAAGGATAATTAAGTATCTTGTACTTCGAAGTGAAAACATTGTAGGACAGAGCTTTGCCATTACTGTCAAAGAAGTAACTGATCAGAAAGCATTATTTTCTCTTAATGGGTCTACGTAATAAAGCCTGTTATCAATGTTTATATGTGAATTATTAAGGACATATTGATCACCATACGGTTCGTGCCCAGGATGAAAGCAAATTCGCCTCAGGCCACGCTTTGCAAACATCAAATACAAAAGAATTTGCAATTATAACATCACACTTGCTAAAATTACAATCGAATAAACAGTTGGCACCATCCTCAGATAAAGCATTTCCAAAAAGGATTTTCCAGCAGCTATGCCCATCGTCAAGATACATTTTTACCCATTTACATTTTAAGTTGTTGAAAATGAGGTTATGTCAGTCACATTGAGTCCCCAATTACTTTTATCTTTTTACATAACCAATCTTTTAACCTTATCTAGTTTGCATGGTTCATAAGACCAAATAAACATAAAAAGAGAGATTTAAACTCACCAAAAAGGACTCAAGTGAATTTGGTAAGACCGTAAAAGGGAAAACCAACTGTGTAGTTCCACTTTTTTGATGCCCTCTTATGTTACATAGTGCTGTAACTAAAATGTTGCTGCATCTGCTTCTTAATTGGACATTACGTCCTCGCAATCAAGATTGTAACTTCCACCTTATTGAATAATTTCGTGTGAGATTTTCAAAAAGGACCCAATATCAGGAGAGGGCCTACCCGAACCCCCACCCCATCGCAACTTGGAGGCTCGCTCTCGCCTTCGGTACTCAATGTAACCCCTGTATTAAAAGCTTGCCCCTGCTTTGCTAGGAAAGGGTGGTGCTGGAGAAACTTCAACCTCTGCTTGAAACATGAAAATTACAATTATCTCTCCCTCTAAAATCATATTTCGCCCTGAATCTATCTCTCCCCTTCAGTAATTTGTCTTGCTACGGACCTGCCTGTAAGGAGTGAAAGGCAGACGACCGTTGACTGAAAAATTGCAGGAGGATCCTCAGCTTTGTTCTATAGTTCAGTAGTTGCATAACGTTTTTGTCGCCAATGTTATCACAAACAATCAGTGAAACCCTCAGTTTTACAATTTGAGGAAATAACTAATGACAATCAGATTGAAGCCATGACTCGCTGGGTATATATTATATACATACACAAGAAAAAGTAGAAAAATGTTACTCATGGTGTGGTGTAAAATTGTAATTTGTCAACGTTTCGGGTAGGCTACTGAACCTATTTACAAAGGCGACTAATGTGAAAGGCTATTAATATGAAACTAGACTCATATTAGTCGCAACCCCAGCAATGTCGTCAATATACCTTTTATAAAGTATATTTTTGATCCCGGTGAAACGAGAGAACATCTCTTCCTCAAAGTGGCCCATGGTGAGGCAGGCCACAGAAGGTAGCTTTGCCGAAACCATTTGCCCGTTTCTGAAATTCACTCACTGTATTTCCAACTCCTCTGTAGTATTTTTAGACATAGAATTATCCATCTCCCCAGTAAAATCATGTCTCATCTCTACTGTAAACCCACTGACTCTCACAACTAACTCATGTACCCTTCCAACCACCTCCAACTTGTACCAATCAAACTGACCACATAACACCTGTGTATTCGCAAACGTTACGTTTTAGTTACTTGCTCTAATAAAGACATCTATGTCTGGGGTTACACAACTTGTTATCTGAAGTCCTTATCTGGTTAGATAATCTTAGAAAAGCAAAACCTGACAGATAACTCATTTTCAGAGTAAGAACAAAAGTTTGTTGAGGTCATATATCGTATGTGGGGATCATGATTTTACTAAACAAGTTAAGCTGCTTCATTGCTACGATAATCTATAGTTTGGCCACAAAAAGTACTGTTCAATAAATTTAACGAGATAATACCGGATGGTGGACGGATGCCAGATAGGCAGGATGATATCGAGCTCTTCAGGATGATATTGAACACTTAGGACACAGGGCTGTTAAGTGGTGTATGCGTTTCAACCTACTAAGTGTAGTACTATCACTTTTTCAAGGTTAAAACCCTGTCTCCTTTAAGCATGCTTTAAACAGAGCGGAGCTACCGAGGATCGATAGTATCAAGTATATAGGAGTTACCATCACTAAAGACTGAAACTGGAATGAACACATCCAGAATTTTTGAAATAAGGCAGTTAAATACTAGACATCCTATGTAGAAATCTGTCTTTTGCGATAAAGAAGTAAAGGTAGCTGCTTATGAAGTCCTTCTCCTATCGACAAAGGCAAAGTAGACTGGTTCTTTTCTTTAAATGTGTTTTTCAGAACTCTCTGCCCAGTTTTGTGTTTCCAGTGTGAAATATATTGTTATAGTCTTGTGCATGTACTTCTTTATTTCTAGAGAACCCTATTATATGATATTATAACGAGGTGAAAAAAGAACATCGGCATAACCGACTTAAGTTGTGGAAATCTATGGGGAGCTTTCGTTAAGTTGAACACCTTTCCCTTGATGGGTCTACATATTTTAAAGTTACCATGATTTAAGGGAAAGATAAGATTTGTTAACATTGCAATTATGGTTTTTCGAGTAGAAACTACTAGCTGAAAAGACAATGACTTAAAGATAAGATCTTTACACAAGTTTAGGATTGTCAAGTCATCCAAACGTTGTTTTAGATTGTTATAAAAGTTTTATAAGCCCACATGCACTTAGTACGTTAGTTACTTAGTTTGTATCACATATCTAGCAAGACACAATCACAAAAATGTAGACGTATGTTGTTACCCGTCGGTTACTTATAAGTTAGATAACAGTAATTGTCCAGTAAATTACTATTTAACAGAACGAAGTTAAAATAAATTTTAATGTAATACATTACCTGCCCTGTAGATAATTTAAAACCACGACATCAAAAGTGCAGATAAAATAGAACCTGTATTGTAAACGACGGCATTCTGTGAAGAGAGGTGTGAACCCCTAGTAGAAGTGTTTTGACAAAATACGTAAGGAACTAAAATCATTACGAATATGAATTGCAAACTTGGCGAATTTAGACAGAAGCATCTAAAATCACAGGACATACATTTCTAATCTTTTATATCAAAATAACAATGATGACCGTCCGACGGAGGTTTTTATGGAAGTGATGTAAGAGTGAGCTTCCTTTATATTGTGAAGAACAGTGGGTTTTTTATTTTCTTATCTGAATCGTTTCCTAAATGCGGCCGGACAGATATTGGGTGTGTTATTATGTCATTTATAACTCTTTCCTCTTTCCCTCTGTGTGCACAGTGAGTATTACAAAGTCTGTAAGCAGTAACTGCCACGAGTACACACACAAAGACACAAGATACTACCGCAGGGACAACCGTCAGATAGATTGATTTCGTTTCATCTGCAAAAGACATCAAGTCCAAAAAATATTATACCACGAGAAAGGATTCATTCATATTTACTTCAGATCAGAATCTCTTCTAAGACCCACTGACTTTATCTTAAAACTGAGTTTTTCTCTACAAAAGATGTCCCTCCCAAAAATTTAGCTGTGAATTTGATTAACCAGGATACATTACATGCAAGTGTACTTAGTACTATATTTATCTGTAAGCGTGACTTCTTAGGCCTGACAAGGTACATATACTATAACAATGGAAATTACCAGCTGAACAAATGACTCCTGCGTCCTCCCTGTTTCCGCAGTTTTGATCAACATTGGACTGGCGACAGTCAAAGATTGAATGTTCATTTCCGTTGCAAGCCACTTCATCAAAATGTATGCGCTCTTGACTTTCACCGAAGAATGAGTTGGAAGTAGCCTTCAGAGCAACAGGAAAGCCAAGCTGACGACAAACTACTGTGACGTCCTGTATGTCCCACGAATCGTCACAAACTGTCCCCCAGCTACAGTTGACAAATACCTCAACCCGACTAGCTGTTTCGTTGCCATCAGCGAGACGAACTGCAGAGAAATTGAATTTTGTTGAAGTAACGGCTACTTTTATTTGGTCTTAGACTCAATTTCTTAAAAATAAATCAATTTTATGTTTTATTTATTATGTTATTCTGTATTTTATCAATTCTTCATATATATATATATATATATATATATATATATATATATATATATATATATATATATATAATATATATATATATATATATATATATATATATTAATATATATATATATATGCACAATGAAGGATTAAGTGGCTCTCTAGTGACATCTTCCTAAATAAGTGTAGTTGAGATATGACATTAAGGACCTCTCAGAAATATTTTCTTTCTAGGACGCACAATTTCAATGTAAGAGACAAACAGATTTAGCGTTACCATCTTGGGAATTATACCTTACACCTGGTATTACAAATAGTTTTTATAATTCAATAGTATAGATTGTAATCATTTTAACGGCCTTATGTTTATAGTAAACTGAAGATATGTAAAATTAACACGTGAGACATATTCAAGATGATTTTGTTCCAAATTAGTGTAAACATGTAAATCTTGAAAATGCCATCTGCTTTTACATGGAGAAACGTGTCTTTGTTAAGTTTTAATGGTAATTGTAAACACTCTCCCCCAAAGTAAGTTATGTTCATTGTTTATATAATAGCTATGCAAAACGTAATAGCAGGTATAACTGGTAACACATTTCTTCCATTCGTCTACTGAGGTGTCAATTGTAAAAGCATTCATTGAACTTAGAAAAGGGTGGAACTAAATCAAACTTTATATACAGCTTTTGTTATTTAGAGTCAAAACCCCTGGACCAGAAGGTCACAGAAACATATGCGGTATATTCGATACCAGTTCCTGAAATTTTCTTTTGTTTTTAAGGTTGATCAAACTACTTCATTGGTTTCATATATTTCAAATTTCATGATTTTAAATGCTTTTTTAAATTATAATATCATATATTCACTAACTACATAGTTATATGTGTTGATCTCTAGACTGTAGGGATATCCCCACACCTTTTCTGGCGACGACTGGTTCATTTTCTTATCTGTTGCAGCACTGAACTTTAAATGAATTAAATAGGTTCATCCATGCAAGACAGGAAAGTCAAGTTAGTTACTGTATGTATAGATGAGTAGCGACTTTATCAGCGTGTTAAAATTTCAAGCGAGAAAAACTAAAAGACCATGTTTCCAGGTCAACTTTATGTGTTTCCTATTTCATTTAGCCGACACCCTTAATATTTCATTTGTGTGGTCCTACATTCAAATTTGAATAGGTGATGCTTTAACGGTTACATACACATTTACTGGCATTCATTACCAGTCAGACATACAGCTCCTGCGTCTTTATCATGCCCACATTTGCTCTCAGTGGATTGGGGACAAAATTTAAAGTTCAAAATTCAAAATTGAACTTTCATTTCCTTTACAGGCAAAGTCAGTTACATGGGCGAAGCCTTGGCTTCGATTTAATAATGCCTTGGTAGAGGTATTGATCGCAGAAGGGAAGCAAGACCACCGTGGCTTCCTGGATATCCCAAGAGTCATCGCAAACTGTTCCCCAAAGGCCATTGAAGATTTAAACTCGACCTGCTATTTCATCACCATCAAAAAGACACACTTGGAGAAAAAGATGTCAAAAAGAAAAGGTCACAAGCTGAAAATTAGAGATTGGTATCAATATTTGAAAACACCCCCTCCCTTCCTCTGTAATTACATATCGCAGCAAAATCGTCAAACCATTTACGGATACAGCAAAAATTTCTTAGCTTGGACATAAGCTGAGAGATGAAACAGCTGCAGGTCGTTGCTTGGGGTGATAGCTTGTTACACCCTGTTTTAGGAAAACTCGAAGCTCAAGTCATTGCTCCTTGATCAGAGAAGTTACCTTGTAACACTATATAAAAATGTATCTTCAATTCCAAAAACACAAATCACCATATTCATCTGAAAACGAATGAAGCACACAGCCTACTCCCAACACATTCAAGTTAACTGTTGGAAAAGTAGAATGATATAAACAGAAATGTATCCTATGAGAAATAAAGTAGCGAGTATTTACCATTTAAAGAACAAACTACTCCGGCATCTTCAGCATGTCCATATTTACGGATTCTTGATCGAGAACAGTGTAAAACTGACTTTTCATGTCCTTTGCAAGCAACATCAATGGGGTGAGTTTTCCCTTGTCTTTCACCAAACAATGCATTAGTGGGTAGCCTCTAGCGCAGATGGAAAACCTAGCTGACGACAAACTACTATGGCTTCATTGTAACCCCAGGAATCATCATCACAAACTGTCCCCCACTAACCATCCAAGATGACTTCAACTCTACCTCCTGTGTCATTTCCGCCTTTGAGACAAACTTTGATGAGAGATGGAAAATAATATATATTCAAAGGGGATAATTAAGGGGAGAAAAATTCCGTGAGCAAGGTCTTATGTCAATATTCCCTCAACTGATTGAAGGCGGAGTGAGATTTCGTCTCATTTATATAACTTTAAGCAAAAATTTTTATTGAAACTGTTTCATCCAGAGGCTGATTCTGCAATCAAGGTAATTCACTGAGCAACGATCTTGAACCAGGTATAATATATCTACTTACCTGAGCTTTAATATTCAACATGTAATTTTTATATAGAACAAAATATTTTGGTTCCCATTTGAAAAATGGGTGAAAAATTTCCGTTTTGAGCAAGGGCTTGTCCAGGATTGTATTTTAGGGTGGGGGGCAATATATGCCCTGACAATATCTGAGTGGAGCGCCACCATAAGTTGAAGCGGAGCGTACGGAGAAAATTTTGACAAAGATGCCTCCCAGATCGCAGAAAATGGTACTTCCTGGGTATTTTAAGATGCATTTAAACATTCCAAATTTTGATATTTTATGTTTCAGTAATTTTCAAGTGAGCTAGAAAATTCTACACTATAAATTTCATTTTTGAGACTATAATTTGGATTTCAAATTACTTTTTATGAGCTCTTTTTTGTATTTGTTTCAAAGGCGTAGGAAGCTGTTTTTCCCGACTTGGGGGGTTGAAAGTTTTTTCGAACCACCGTTCTGGGGGAGGGGTCTAAGAGGAGGGGGTGTCCCTCCCGTTTGGAAAATTTTTGAATATATGAAGGTCCTTAGACGCAATTTCGTGTAATATTTTGCAAATTTGAGAATCTATTTTTGCTCTTTTCATTTTTGCGATGATCCCTCCTGCTATACATGTACGCGGACAAGATGACAAATTTTTTCATCTCGTTTCTTCAGTCTAATAAACTTGGAGAGAATGCACAAATTAATGAATGAATAGTTACGCATATGTGTCATAAATTAAGGAGGTCAAACACTTGTAAGCTATAGAACTATCAATTACCAGTTGTTAAAAAGAAATGTTCAGTAACGTATCTTTGTCACTAACAATGCTCAGAACCTGTAATAATAGACTGAAAAACACATTAAACAAGGAAAAGCTGTGTTTCCAAGATGAAGACTTCATTACCCTTGAATATGCACGCAAGAAGATGCAACCTAGACTCACGGGATTGCCGATATTCAATCGTAAAAAACAGTGGCGCTGATAGAGGTTAGTGATGGGTGTACTACAGAAGATGATGCCTGAAGCCCACCCCAGAATAACCCAGAAAGTCGGTGTAAATTGTACATATTATCATCGGTGGGAGTTTGAATTCTAGGCAAATCCTTCCTTTTTCACCTTGTGTGTGTAGGTGATGTCCTGTGAGAAGTTTGCGAAATTTTTGTTCATTTACAGTAGCTTAGATGCAAAACAATGCTATTTTGGACAAATATTTAAAGTGTACCTAAAGTCTAAAATTTCAAAACTATATGTTACAAAGCTTGAAAAATGCATCCAAACTGTCCAACTTTCATCTTCACAGGATATTTCTGAGCTGAGATATAAAATGTTGAAGCTCATTCACTCAATTTAAAATGGTAGATTGCGCAATAATTTGTGATGTCATTCTTGTACTACTTCCAAAAGATCATTTCTTGTTTGCACAGTAACCGATAAATTTATGTAACTTATTTACTTAATAACAAAAATAGTCACGAACAATTAAACCAACCTAAGCTCTTTAATCGGCAAATTTAATTAGAACGTCAGAGAAGTGAACATTTGGTATTTCCATTTCCCTGGATTGTAGAAAATTTCACTCAATAACTCAAATTCATACTACAGTTCAATGTAAGCAGCAACATACCCCCTCTCCATGCACCACACATATCATTTTTTCACATGCATATATTTGGAGACTTTATCACCATTGCTCAGCCATTCAGCAGTTTCCGCACATGGTAGTCTCCAATTTCGTCGTTAACGACTTTAACGGATTTGTAAAAGAGGTGGTTTCATCAAGAGGCTTTACTCTACCCCTGAAGAATGGCATACTTTTAATACGCTTTTAATGCCTTTTGCTAATTTATTATTTTTCTCCTTTCTGTTTTCTTCTTCCCTTTCCCCTGTTTTTCACCTTTCATTTTTTTGCGGCGGGGGATGGGGAGGAATAGACCCCTTTCGATGATACAACGTAAGATTTCTCAATATTCATATTTATGGTTCTCAAACTACAATCTGTCCGTGCAAAATAGTTTCCTTCAGTAATGACATGTCCTTCTCCACTGGGAATAGAAACGCTTCCCGAATAAACTATGTTACTTGTTGAGTGTCTTAAACGCTTTTCCAGCAAACAACTCATCTCAACACATAGGTCAAGGTTACTTGTTTTGTTTTATTCACGTGACTGCAATGCAGTACAAGAGTGTTTTGAACCATCAGGTATCTTTCTGTTACAATATGTAATACATGACAGAGTTAGGAATGATAATTAAAGTTAATTAGTTACATGAATGGACAAAAGTTCATCTTTCAAGCACATCCCGACACTAGAGGTAACATATTCCTTTTGTAGAAATAAGAGTATACCTCGCAGTCCCCGAATGTGATTTTCACGTAAAAAATCGTGTCAAAGTTGAAATACGTGCAAATGCATTACAATAAAAGAAACTGACACTAATTGATGAAAGTGGACCCCCTTATGTTTATTGAGGGAAAATCTCACATGTTTAAGCAACCGTCAATGCTTTGAACTAAAACCTACATTTACTTTATATTTAGCACACACTAACCTCAAGCTTTGTTGATCATGTTGAAATCCAGATTTATCATCGCATTCTCCTGCATCACACTACAAGGAAAGTCACTCGTTACGACAAACATCCAGATAAGACAAGTACAGAAGACACCTGTTAAAATGCTATTGGGATTATCATGGTTATTTTCTTGGCTTGGTTTCATTGTTCGTGTGTCTTCATCATCTCAAAGTAAGGGAGTTGTGTGTCATTAATACTTATGCAAGGTGGATAGCACACACCTTAAAACATAAATACAAATAGGCTTAGTGAATCTAAACCTTAGTTGAACGTAACATTCGTAAAAGATCACATGCTAAGCAGATTAAGACACTCACTTTCTTTCTTTCTTTCGTTTTAATTCCTTAGTCTAGAATCACTACTAGTGACCCCCTTTAGAAGTTGATCCGTGTATATATCCTGTCTTTGATTATTTTATTTCAGCTTAAATGTCCATTTATTAAAAATATAAATTACAACGGTGTACCGAGGCGTTAACAATCTCGTGTCCCTAAAGGCCCCTTTTATTTGTGTGAAAAACACGAGTGTAGCTTGTAAGTTAAATTCTTAGTTATGAAGAATGCAATCTATTAAACAGTAACGATTAACTATCTTCAAACATTAACCACTGTCATAATGTTAAATGATGTAACAAGTTATGGCAACTAAAGAATCACTCCCGTGATAATTATGTAAACACACTACCATAAATTTGACCAAACTTTTGCTGTCATTTTAGTACGTTTGGCAGGTGGTAATGATACAGCTGGTCGAGTTGAGGTCCTTTTTAATGGAGAATGGGGTACCGTGTGCGATGACTCCTGGGATATTCAAGACGCAACAGTAGTGTGTCGTCACTTAGGGTTTCCTGACGCGATTTCCTCTCCTAGTAAGGCATTTTTTGGTCGAGGGCAAGGGTTTATACATCTCGATGACGTGGCCTGTAAAGGTGACGAAAAATCCATTTTAGATTGTCCCAGATCCAACATCCTTGATTGTGGACATAGTGAAGATGCTGGAGTTGTCTGTTCTTTGAATGGTAATCTCTTTGTACTTCTTTTCTTTTCTATAAAGGATTTTATTATAGTATCAAAATCAAATGATTCAAATTGTTCAAATGATTTTTTGAAAATAACAGAACGCCCAGACGTTTCCTTTTGTATTGATCAAAGTAAGGCGAATTTACCTTGTGAAATTAGGGACCAACTAAAATCTCCTGCAAAGGTAAGCTTACAACTACTACTACTGTTTCTTTAAATCTTGTTAAACGAAAGTGATAAAGTTTTCAAACCAAAATTACAAGTCTGTAAAACCCTGTAAGACAAAGCAAAGATCAGTTCAAGTATTCCTGCCACACTCGTGTTGAGTAGTGCTATTCTCTAGCTTAATGACAGCTGCAGGTATACCTCTCGTCTTTACCTGCTACCAAAGGAGTTTGATAAGCGCGTAAAGGCGTTGGTAGTAATGTAATAAGCCGTATCTAGATAATCATGCTACGCCCTTTCAAAGTTAATGTTATGACTATCTTGCAGTCTAGTAAACTCTATGTTGCGGCTTTAGTTGGCCCCACAAAAAGGTTTTTATCCATGAGTGGGTGTCGTGGGCTTTGCAAGTAGTATTTCAAATGAAAAGTCGGGTATGTGTGATTAAATTAAACTTTCCAGTTAATATTTTAGCAAATATTTTATTGTATATTACCTCTTCCGAGTACACACAGTACAACAAACCGTAGAGCCTTAAAGTCACTGTGTAGTACCAGAAGTATATTTATCCAGAGAATATTATGTTTACAAAAAAAGTTTGAAAAAAGTTAAAGAGTGGGCAGATAGGGATTTTCTGTCTTAACAAGTGAGGTCTAGAAAATATTTTAGCCCCCCCAACTTTTCATTGCAACCCCCCCCCCCCCCCTCTGCACGTTTGCTATGCATATCTTAATAATTCTTATTAAGCTGTTTACAAGAGATTGGTAGGTTACTGCGACGCGACAGATTTAACAAAAGTTTGGTCGAAAAGTTTGCAAAACATTTATCCGTAGAATGCATTTTCATTATCAAGATCCAAAGTTTTGAAATAAAGATAATTAAAAAACTACTTCTTTAATTGTATTTAGAAGTCAAGATACTGCAAACTTTGAAAGTAGATTATAGTTGACCCAAACGTGTTCAAAGCTGAAAATTTATCTTTATTTGCAAATACTTTTCGTGATCCAACGCCGTCGGAGCACAGCTCTGTTAAGATAAAAGATAAGGCTTTAATGGACTTTTGATTAGTGAAAAGGGGCTTAATTTAATCATTTTGGTCAAATTTGTATTAAAATCTTACTTTTAGTTCTCAAAATATGAACAGATGCAGTTGTGACATTTTTAACCTAACGTGAACATGAAGTAATTACATATGACATCACACATTACATTAATTACTTTGCTTTTGTTCTCCTTAAAGTTTTACAACCGATTGTTTTGCTTCACACTCCTATGTCATCGTAATATGAATGTATGGACGACCATTAAACAAACCTAAAATTTCCACGAGAAACAAAAAGAGAACAGATTGATCAACTTACAAAACAGAGCATTCCTTAACAATGTCAGGAGATGATATAACCCCTGCTTGCTTCAAGATTTTTTCCTGTCACAAATGTGGTAACTTTATTGGCTGATATCTCGAGAACTACACATTGGAATAGAGTGATGAGTTTTACCAGAAAACTCAGGTTTACATCCTCTTTTACAAATCAAGGATACGTATTTTTGGCTTAAACCCCTTCCTGAGTTGGTGCTAAATAAACTGCTTTTCCGAATAATGGTTGAAGTAGAAATATAATTTTATATAACACAAAAGACTACTTGTTTCAAGTTTTTGAGTTCACATTGTTCTGTAGTCCCAAGAAACCGTCCAGCGTTGTTTTAAAGATTTAGCAAATAAAATCACTACAATGTGCTTTAGATTTACTAGAATGAAGGCTTTCAAAATCTCTCGGGCCTGTGGCTACTTTTTTGGAGAGCTGTACTTCTATTGGGGTAATTTGAGTATCCACAACACAGAAATATTAAAACAAATTTCAAAATTATTATACTCTTCTGGTAAAAGATTACATTACCGTTATACGAGGATTGTAAAAATATCATATATCTTTCACTTTCATC
Source organism: Holothuria leucospilota (assembly GCA_029531755.1). Classification (NCBI taxonomy): domain Eukaryota; kingdom Metazoa; phylum Echinodermata; class Holothuroidea; order Aspidochirotida; family Holothuriidae; genus Holothuria; species Holothuria leucospilota. The sequence goes on from CM055976.1 coordinate 49,823,173, forward strand.
GTTTACTGATTACAGTTGATTAACAGTGATGTTAAACAATTGCAATAAGATACTTCACATTGACTTCCGCAAAGGCTATGGAACAATAATTCCCTGTAACGATGCCTTGTTCAACCCTCACTGTAATTGTCCATTCTAGTGCCTGATATTCTCTATCGTGATTTACCCATACCCTTATGGGTAGGAAACTCGAGACTGGACGATCCATGATATCCATGACGATCCATGACATCATTAACATAAGCGTTTCAAATGTGTGAAGACTGTATTCTTTTTTTACATATGCTACAAAGTTATTCCTATAGATTGCAAGGGTTGTGGACTATAATTGCAAGCCACATTTATTTATTTTAATTTTGACATAACATTAAAAGTTTTATATTGTCAAAACCGAAACTTTTCACCCATTTTCCAAATGGAACCAAAATCTGTTTGTTCCCTATCAAAATTACATGTTGAATATTAGCTCAGGTAAGTAGATATGTAATACCTAGTTCAAGATCGTTGTTCAGTGAATGACCTTAATTGCAGAATCAGCCTCTGGGTGAAACAGTTTTTTTAAATGTTATGCTTAAAGTTGCATAAATGAGAAGAAATCGCACTCCGCCTTCAATCAGTTGAGAGAGTATTAACATAACACCTTGCTCACGGAATTTTTCTCCCCTTAATTATCCCCTTTGAATATATATTATTTTCTATCTCTTATCAAAGTTCGTCTCAAAGGCGGAAATGACACATCTGGTAGAGTTGAAGTCTTCTTGGATGGTAAGTGGGGGACAGTTTGTGGTGATGATTCCTGGGGTTACAATGAAGCCATAGTAGTTTGTCGTCAGTTAGGTTTTCCATCTGCCCTAGAAGCTACCACTAACACATTGTTTGGTGAAGGACAAGGGAAAACTCACCTCACTGATGTTGTTTGCGAAGGACACGAAAAGTCCATTCTACAGTGTCCAGGATCCAGAAACCATAAATGTGGACATGCTGAAGATGCCGGAGTAGTTTGTTCTTTAAATGGTAACTACTCGCTACTTTATTTCTCCAAGGATACATTTCTAGTTATATCCTTCTTTTTTCAAACAGTTAACTTGGACGGGTTGGAAGCAGGCTGCATGCTATAATACTTTTTAAGGTGACTAAGATCATTTATGTTTGTAGAATTGAAGATACATTTTTATGACAGTGTTAAAAAGTAACTTCACTGATCAAGGAGCAATGACTTGAGCTTCGAATTTCCTAAAACAGGGTGTAATAAGCTATCCCCCCCCAAAATGACCTACAGCTGTTTCACTCTCTCCGCTTATGTCCAAACAATGAAATTTTTGCTGTATCCGTGAATGATTTGACGATTTTTGCTGCCATATGAAGTTACAGAGGAAGGGAGGGGTGTTTTTAAATATTGATACCAATCTCTAATCGTCGGCCTGTGCACCTTTTCTTTTTGACCTCTTTTTCTCCAAGTGCGTCTCTCTGATGGCAATGAAACAGCTGGTCGAGTTGAAATCTTCTTCAATGGCCTTTGGGGAACAGTTTGCGATGACTCTTGGGATATCCAGGACGCCACGGTGATTTGTCGCATGATTGGCTTTCCTTCTGCGGTCAATACCACTACCAAGGCATTATTTAATAGAAGCCAAGGCTTCACCCATGTAACTGACTTTGCCTGTAAAGGAAATGAAAGTTCAATTTTGAAGTGTCCTCAGTCCACTGAGCGCAAATGTGGGCATAACAAAGACGCAGGAGCTGTATGTCTGACTGGTAATTAATGCCAGTAATTGTGTATGTAACCGTAAAAGTATCGCTTAATCAAATTTGTATGTAGAACCACACAAATGAAATATTAAGGGGGCGGCTCAAAAAATAGGAAATACATAAAGTTGACTTGGCAAAATGGTCCATTAGTTTTTCTCCCTTGGAATTTTAACAGGCTGATAAAGTCGTCTACTCATCTATACATACAGTGATTAACTTTACTTTCCTGTCTCTCATGAATGAACCTATTTACTTCTTTTAAAGTTCAGTGCTGCAACAGATAAGAAAATGAACTAAAGGTAGCCAGAAAAAGTTTGGGTATCTCCTACAGTCTAAATGGACATCAACACACACATTTAACTTTGTAGTTACTGAAAATTTGATATAAATATTTTGAACAAGCATTTAAAACCACGAAATTTGAAATATATGGAACCAATGAAGTAGATTGACCAACCGTAATAACAAAAGTAAATCTCACGAACTAGTATCAAATATACCGCATACGTTTCTGTTTCCTTCTGGTCCATAGGTTTTGCCTCTCAATCAACAAAAGCTGCATATAAAGTTTGATTGTAGTTCCACCCTTTTCTAAGTTTGATGAATGCTTTTACAAATGAGAATTAGACGAACGGCAAAAATATGTTACCGCTTACACCTGTTGTTAGGTTTTGCATAGCTATTATTATGAGGAATTAGAAATTACGTCCTCATTTTACAATTTAATAAACATAACTCAATGAACATGTTAACACCAGTTTGGAACGAAACAATCTTTAATGTGGGGTTAATTTTATCTTCAGTCTTAATATGAGGCCGGTAAAATGATTACAGTCTAGACTAGTGGTTCCCAACCTTTTTCAGCTCACCGCACCCTTTCACCGGATGGCGTTGGGCAAACGCCACCCCCCGTCTATAGCATACTGTTGCCATTAATGAAGCGACATTTATAATAAAAACATGGTAAAATAAAGGGGAGGCATACACAGAAACTGTTTGTACGATACAGGGAAGCAAAACAACAGTGCGGGATTCAAAAAGCTGACTCTCTTTTGTGATGGTGAAACACAAAGTTGGGGTTAGGGACGAAGAAACTCTTTCGAATTTTACAGATGACAAAGGCCCACCGAAGTGTGGGGAGATACCACAAGGGCTCCTAATGGGGCTCAGGGGCAATGCCTCAATGGGGGACCAGGGGCGAACCCCCGGAAGCTGTGGTGTGTTACCGAAATTGTAGACACAAGAATAAGGCACTACGTAAATTTTGACTGTCTTCCGATTACCTAATATTTAATAACCTTAAATGTTCACTAGAGATTACAGGAATCACCCATAGAGCTAATAACGAAGGACCCCTTTGATACTGCAAGGAAGTTTTTCTGCACTGTGGGTATGAGGAAGAAGGATGGTAGGGGTCGCATGGGGCTTTAAAAGACTGATGCCACTCAAGCTGTCTTACGGGCAAGAATAATGAGAAAGCCGAAATTGGCCAAACGTAAGATTGCATTTTTGAAAACATTTCACATTTTACTTGTGTTTTACTTCATAGTACATTGCAAAAGTTATCTATTATGTTACAGTTATCTGCAATTTTCACTTCTGTCAGTATGTCATGTTGATGGACAGCACGGAAAACCTACATTCAAGGTAAAAGTGGCGGGACAATTTTTAGCCATGGCCCTTAGCTCACCGCTTTCACCAGGATGCCACTAATGGGAATATGAGGGTGAAAAAATTGTGAAATTAATCACTGTTTGATGCAATTTCGTAAAATCTAGCAATAAAGATAATTCACAAACTTTTTAGTGCACTTGAGGAGTGAATGTTAGACCTACTCGACTTGTTGACGTCATTTATCTCCTTTTAAGGGAACGAATTTGAGAGCTCAGCTAAGGGAAACCTTTTGGAATCTTGTAAGGCCCGGTTTAAACTTAGTATCTCAATTTTTCAAAACGCCCCCTACTGCCCCCTTTGAGCTCATCGCCCCCATGAGTTGCGAAAATGCCCCACATGGGGCGATAATGCCCCCATTGGGAACCACTGGTCTAGACAATTGGATTATGAAGATTATTTGTAAAACCTGGTTTTAGGTATAATTCCCGAAATCGTAAGGCTAAATCTGTTGCTTGTCTTTTACACTGAAATTATGCATCCTAGAAAGAAAACATTTCTGAGAGGTCCTCAATGTCATATCTAAACTACATATATTCAGGTAGATGTCCGGCCACTTAATCCTCCGCAAATATATATATATATTATATATATATATATATATATATATATATATATATATATATATATATATATATATATATAATATATATATATATATATATATATATATATGAAGAATTGATTAAATGCCGAATACACAAACATAAAAATGATTAATTTTTTACGAAATTGAGTTTAAAACCAAATAAAAGTAGTCTTTATTTCAACAAAATTCAATTTCTCTGCAGTTCGTCTCGCTGATGGCAACGAAACAGCTGGTCGAGTTGAGGTATTTTTCAACGGTAGCTGGGGGACAGTTTGTGACGATTCGTGGGACATTCAGGACGCCACAGTAGTTTGTCGTCAGCTTGGCTTTCCTGTTGCTCTGGAGGCTACTTCCAAATCATTCTTTGGTGAAAGTCAAGAGCGCATACATTTTGATGAAGTAGCATGCAATGGAAACGAACATTCAATCTTTGAATGTCCCCAGTCCAATGTTGATCAAAACTGCGGAAACAGGGAGGACGCAGGAGTCATTTGTTCAGCTGGTAATTTCCATTTTTACAGTAAATGTACCTTATAATACGTATGAACTCACGCTAACAGATAAATATATTACTGAGTACACTTGCATGTGCTGTATCATGGTTAATCAAATTCACAGCTAAATTTTTACAAGAAACACCTGATCATCGGAGGGACATCGTTTGTAGAGAGAGATTCAGTTTTAAGATGAAGCTTGTGCGTCAAAGAGATTTGGCCCTAAGTAAATATGAATGAATCCTTTCTCGTGGTGTAATACTTTTTTGATCTTGATGTCTTTTGCAGATGAAACGAAATCAATCTATCTGACGATCGTTCCTGTAGTGGTATCTTGTGTCTTTGTATGTGTACTCGTGGGAGTTACTGCTTACAGACTTTGTAATACTTACTGTTCATGCCAAGGAAAAGAAGAAAGAGTTACGGATGCCAGGATTACACACCCAATATCTGTACGGCAGCATTTAGGGAAAGATTTAGATAAGAAAATCAAAAAACCTACTGTTCTTCACAATATAAAGGGTGTTCACTCCTACAACACTTCCATAAAAACTTCGGACGGTCATCATTGTTATTTTGATATAAAAGATTAGAAACGTATGTCCTGTGACTGATGCAGCATGCTTCTGTCTAAATTCGCCAAGTTTCTAACATATATTCAAAATGATTTTAGTTACTTATGTAATTTGTCAAAACACTTCTACTAGGGTTTCACACCTCACTTCACAGAATGCCGTCTTTTACAATGCATGTTCTACTTCATACGCACTTCTGATGTTGTGGTTTTGCATTATCTACAGGGCAGGCAATGTATTTACATTAAGATTTATTTAACTTTGTTCTGTTTTAGAGTAATTTACTGGACAATAACAGTTAGTTAACTTATAAGAAACCGACGGGTAAAAACATAAGTCTAGATTTTTTGTGACTATGCCTAGCTAAATATGTGATACAAACTAAGTAACTAATGTAATAAGTACATGAGGGCATATAAAACTTTTATAAAAATCTAAAGCAACGTGTGGATGACTTGACAATCTTAAACTTGGGTATAGACCAACCTTTAAGTTACTGTTTTTTCAGCTAGTAGTTTCTACTTAAAATAACCATAATTGCAATGTTATTAAATCTCATCTTTCCCTTAAATCATGGTAACTTTAAAATGTAAAAACCCATCAAGGGCAAGGAGTTTAACTTAACGAGAGCTCCCCATAGGTTTTCGCAAATTAAAGGCAATAGGAAGTCGCCCCAATCAGAATTAGTATGCCCCGTCACTCTAGTTTATGAATGGCCTATTTTGATCATGTGACAGTGTTTTTGTTAGTAAATTGTTAAATTCAAGGAGAATTTCTCATTGCTTTACCTATTGTTATATTAGTAATGTTCAAAACGTCTTCAGAGGTACTTGTAATGGAATAAAAGGAGATTTGCAAGGATTTGCTGATTTTTCAAAGCAAATTTTTGGGCGACTGCCTTGAAGTCAGTTATGCCGGTGTTCTTTTTTCACCTCATTAATATCATCTGATGTAGGGTTCTCTGGAAATAAAGAAAAATGTACAAGATCCTAACAATATATTTCACACCGGAAACACAAAAGTGGGTAAAGAGTACAGTCTGTTACATCTTTTCCTTCTCCTTCTTCCTGAAGGTGATACATCTATAAGGACATTCATTCACAACGCATCCGTCGAGAGGCCTAAGAGGCTAAATAAGCTTAGCATTAAAGGTGACAGGGTCCTAATGGATAGAGACATCCCTGATTAAATTGGAGGGGAGACTTCCAATCTTTAGCAGTTTGCGGTAAAAAGCTTAATTTGTAACAGTTTAATCTAGCATAAAGATGGCAAAAATAAAGATCATGCATCAAAGGGTTCTACGAGTGGGCTACTGAAGGCAGCCAAACAGGTATGAGAGCCTGGACAAAAAACATTTAACGAAAAGAATCAGTGTACTTTGCCTTCGTCGATCGGAAAAGGCCTTCAAGGGAAGCTCTCTTTACTTCTGTATTGCAAGAAGACAGATTTCTACATAGGATGCCTAGAATTTAATTGCCTTATTACAAAATTCTGGATGCCCTTATTCCAGTTTAAGTCTTTAGTGATGGTAACTCCCAGATACTTAATACTATCAATCCTGGGTAGCTCCACTCCATTTAAAGTATGCTTAAAGGAGACAGGGTTTTTACCTGGCAAAAGTGATAGTACTACATTTAGTAGGTTGAAAACACATACCCCACTTAAAGGGAAATTTTCATGATCCCAGACAGTTCCAGTTCTCCCAACTATGCAACTTATAGCTCCTCCCATAACTGTATGAAGCTCTTCCTTGTGCAGGAATAAACCTGTTTCATTGCTTATGGCCATGTCCTGGTGAGCACTCAAGGCTATAAAATGTAATAAAAGCACTCTCTCTGTCTTGTGTGGAATGTGAACTTCTCTGCATCTTTCAAATTTTCAAACTTTGATGACAGTCAAAGAGCAGTCACCAGTTGAGAATTTTGATACCCCCACACTAAAAATATACTTTGGGGTGATGATTGTCTGTCTTTAAAAGCCCAGTGTCCTATGAGCTCCATATCATCCTGCCTATCTGGCACCCGTCCACCATCCGGTATTATATCGTTAAATTTACTGAACAGTAAGCCAAACTATAGATTATCGTAGCTCTGAAGCAGCTTTACTTGTTCAGTAAAACCATGATCCCCACATACGATATATGGCCTCCGTCATATAACTTTTGTTCTTACTCTAAAAATGAATTATCTGTAAGGTTTTGTTTTTCTTAGATTATCTTATTCTAACCAGATAAGGGCTTCAGATAACAAGTTGTGTAACCTCAGACATAGATGTCTTCATTGGAGTAAGTAACTAAAGTGTAACCTTTGCGAATACACAGGTGTTATGTGGTCAGTTTGATTGGTACAAGATCGGGGGTGGTACATAAGGTAGTTGTGAGAGTCAGTGGGTTTACAGTGGAGATGAGACTAGATTTTACGGTCGGAGATGGATAATTCTATGTCCAAAAACACTACTGAGGAGTTGAGAATACAGGGAGTGAATTTCATAAACGAGCAAAAGGTTTCGGAAAAGCTAAGGACCATTTCCACATCGTGGCGAGGTCCTAACAACCCCAACACAACTTCACAAAAAATTGCTTTCTAATCAATGGCCGTTTTTCCCGCCAAAGTAAAGAAGTAACTATGAGTACTAAACTGGAACCTTCTGTGGTCTGCTTCACCATATAACAGGTATATTGACGACATTGTTGGGGTTGCGACTAATATGAATCTAGTTTCATATTAGTAGCCTTTCACATTAGTTGCCCTTATAAAAGGGTTCAATGCCCGAAACGTTGGTAAATTACAATTTGTAAGCCACAGCATGAGTATCGTTTGTCTACTTTTTCTAGTATTTGGATATAATATATACCCAGTGAGTCAGCACCTGCTCCTCCACAAAATCCATGGCTTGAATCTGATTGTCATTAGTTGTTTCCTCAAATTGTAAAATTGAGGTTTTCGACTGATTGTTTGTGATAGCATTGGCGAGAAATAAGTTATGCAACTACTGAACTGTAGAACAAAACCTGAGGATCCTCCTGCAATTTTTCAATCAACAGTCGCCTTCCCCTCACTCCTTACAGACAGGTCCGTAGCAAGATAAAGTACTGACGTGGCGAGATAGATTCAGGGCGAAATATGATTTTAGAGGACAAGATAATACTATATTGACGTAATTGTAATTTTCATATTTCAAGTGGAGGTTAACGTTTTTCCAGAGCCACCCTTTCCTAGCTAAGCAGAGGCGGGTGCAAGCCTTTAAAACAGGAGTTCCATTGAGTACCGAAGACACGAGTGAGCCTCCAAGTTGCGATAGGGTTAGAGTTCGGAAAGGCCCTCTCTCGATATTGGGTAATTTTTGAAAATCTCACATGAAATTATTCAATAAGGTGGAAGTTACAATCTTAATTGTAAACGATGCGAGGACGTAATGTCCAATTAAGAAGCAGATACAGCAACATTTTAGTTACAGCACTCTCTAATATAAGAGAGCATTAAAAAGATTTGTGGCACTGCACCTTTGGTTTATGTTTTTACGGTCTTACCAAATCCTCCTGCGTCCTTTTTTCGTCTTTTTATGTTTATCTGGTTTAATTAATCATGTAAACCAGATAAGGTTAAAAGATCGGTTATGTAAAATGATAAAAGTAATTGGGGACTCAATATGACTGACATAACCTCCTTTTGTAACAACTTAAAATGTAAATGGGGAGAATGTATCTTGACGACCGGCATAGGTGCTGGGAAATCCTTTTGGAAAATACTTTATCTGAGGACGGTGGCAACATTTTCTTCAATTGTAATTTTAGTAAGTGTAATGTTATAATTGCAAATTCTTTTGTATTTGATGTCTACAAAGCGTGGCTTGAGACTAATTTGCTTTTATTCTGGGCGCAAACCGTATGGTGATCAATCTTAATAATTCACATATAAACATTGATAACAGGCTTCATTACGTGGACCCATTAAGAGAAAATAATGCTTTTGATCAGTAACTTCTTTGACAATGAGTTGAGTTGAGTTGAGTTTATTTTCACATAATGCAATCTGTACAAAATGAAACAATAACTTGAACATGGAGGTGGGGGAGGACTGAAAAAGCAGATAGCTTGTACGAGCAGTCCCCCCCCCCTTTGACAAAGTAAAGTGAACACAAGATGAATCGACACAAAGTAACAAAAAACAACAAACAGACAACCCAGAAAACATAAAAATTCTAAAGATAATAAGGAATTTACAAGAGGTAGTTATAAAGTAGACGATTTTTGAGTCTGTTCTTAAAAGAGGAAATGTTCATATTTTTACTGTTATCATCTAAACTATTCCAAAGGGTAATACCACTGTTTGTAAATAATCTGTGGGATACTGCATTTGACGAAAGATTAATACGAAAGCAGTGAGAAGACCTAGTATTGTATGAATGATACTCACGATTATAAGAGAAATAAGTGTCAAAATTAGAGGGTAAAAGTCCTTTTATATACTTAAACATGAAGACAGAAACTTGGTATTTGTAAATGTCAAAAACGTTTAGAATTCTTTGTGTAAAGAACAGGCATTTTGAGGGAGCATAATAATCAGAGTTGGTAATTATTCGAAGTACTCTTTTTTGAAGCAAGTATACGCGATTTAAGTAAGATGGATAAGTGTTCCCCCAAATTAGATTACAATAAGATAGATGGGAATGAATAAGTGAATCATACAGACATTGAATAGTGTACGAAGGAATGAAGGAGCTGATTTTAAACAGGACTCCAATTACTCTAGATATTTTGGAACAAAGTGCATCAATATGGTGTTTCCAGGTAAGGCTTGGATCGATATGAATGCCGAGGAATTTGACTTTATTAACAAGGGCAATTTTAGTTCCATCAAGAAATATGTCAACACTGCCTATTTGGCGCTGAGGAGGGTGAAAAATCATGAAATTGGTTTTGGAAATGTTCAGGGATAATTTGTTGATTTTAAACCATAAGGAAACTAGTTCTAGTTCGCTATTTATTACCCTGGCCCCAGTTGTTAGATCTTTATGCTTGTAAAGAATACTAGTGTCGTCGGCAAATAAGGCAAGATGGAGCAAGGAAGAGCAGTTACATAAATCATTCATATAAATAAGAAATAACAGAGGCCCTAGGATGGAACCTTGGGGTACGCCACAAGTGATATTACTTATACTAGAAGACTTATCGTTTATGCGGACAATTTGTTTCCTGTTAGACAAGTAACTGTGAAACCAGTCAAAGGCAATTCCACGAACACCATAGTGATCTAATTTACGTAATAAAATATAGTGATTTACGGTATCAAAAGCTTTGGATAGATCTAGAAAAACGCCGATAATAATCTCTTTATTATTAAATCCATCGGTGATATCCTTAACGATGTCAGCAGCCGCCATATACGTTGAAACATTTTTACGAAAACCAAATTGATTAGAATGAATAATATTATGCTTTTCCAAAAAACTTAACAGCCTATCATAAATTATACGTTCTAGGACCTTAGAGATAGCAGGTAGAATTGAAATAGGTCTAAAGTTGGAGAGAAGGGATGAATTACCGGCTTTAAATACAGGAATAACTCTAGCTTCTTTCAATCGAGCGGGTACTATGCCGGTGGACAAAGAAAGATTGCAGATAAATGTAAGTGGTAAAACCAAATTGGGGCAGGCGGATTTGAGTACTTTAGAAGAAATGCCATCCGTTCCTGCGGAGGAGCTATTCTTTAGATCACTTATAATACGAGCTACTTCGTGGCAAGTGGTGGGGGAAATATACATTGAGTTCAGAATAGGGCTTCTAAGAAATCTGGACAAAGGCTCGTCAACGAGTGGAATGCTATTTGCTAAAGTGTTACCAATACTGGAGAAGTAATCATTGAAGCAGTCAGCAACTTCTACGTCATCAGTAATCTCAACACCATCTTTCAAAATTTTGAATTCTTCACCACTAGAAACTTTACTTTTACCAATTATCTCATTCAAGGTTTTCCAAGTTTCATTCAAGTTGTGCCTATTATCATCAAACAGTTTTGTATAGTATGATTTTTTACAATATCTAATAATAGGAGTTAGTTTATTCTTATAAGTTGTGAACTTAAGCTTGTTCAAAAGAGTGCGATTCTGGAGAAAACACTTATAAAGTTTATTCTTCGTAGAAATAGACTTAAGAATCCCGGAAGTGATCCAAGGTTTACTAGCATTACGTTTTTTGTTTTTAAATCTCACAACAGGGCAGGTTTTATCATATAATGCATTGATGATATCAATAAAATAGTTACAAGCTTCATTCACACTTGACATGTTATACAAATGCTGCCAATCACAGTCTGTCAACTCCCTGATAAAAGCATCGTAATTGTCTTTGGAAGTATTCCTTTTGACAGTATAACCCATTCTGTACTTACGAGAATTATTATGAAGAGATTTAGCCAGGCTAAAAATGGGTAAATGATCACTGATATCAGACAAAAGAATCCCTGACCTGGTGAATAAAGAAAAGTCATTGCAGAAAATGTTATCGATTAAGGTAGAGGTGGACTCCGTAATTCTAGTGGGCTTTGTGATAAGAGGGGTGAACGAATTGGAGATCATAGTATCCAGAAATGCAGACACATGCATGTTAGAATCATACTTTACAATATCAACATTAAAGTCACCCAAGAGAATACTTGGTTTTTTACTTCGATTAAGAACATTCACTAAAGCTGTAATCTCATCGACAAAAGCTACTAAGTTACTGTCAGGTGGTCTATAAATAACGCCAACGATAATGTTACGATTTAAGTTGACAGTCTCAATAAATAAGGACTCGCATGTGTTTGACTGGTTACTTAAGTCATCCCTTTCCTTAAAGTAAACGTGTTTGTGTAAATACAACCCTACCCCTCCACCTTTCTTCTTGGTTCTATTGGAGTTTACAAATGTGTAATCTAAGATCTGCAACATGTTAACAGGGGTGTTGCTATTAATCCAAGTTTCAGTAATACCGACTATAGGGAAACTAGAGTGAAGGGAGTTGCTAATTAAGTGAGATATCTCATCGATGTTCTTCCACAGGCTACGAGCATTTATATGTAACACAGATAATGAGGACAAGTCCTGTTTTAATGAGTCAGAAAGAGTATCAATATCAAAATACATACAAGTTTCAGAACTACCGTCGTAATTAAAATTCATATCAGGAGTAGTAGAGTTGTCAATAAAATTATTAGCAAAAACATTGTTTAGCCTGGGTACGTCATATAGCGGGTTGCTTGAAGAAAACATAAATAAGAATTATACAAAACAACAACAGATACACAAAAATGATAAACTATTGTACAATAAATACGTACATGTATACACTAATTCACAACAAGACACACACAAAAAATAAACATACACAACAGGTAAATGAGAAGAAATAAATTAATGAACGCTGGGAGAGAGAGAATCGAACGATCAAGCGTCGGGCCCATGTTCTGACCACTTTTCAGCTGCGAATTATGAATCAAACCGTACCTTTTGGTCACATCATTCGCTGGAAGTTTGCTCGATGTAAAGTTCTCCATTGACAAAGAGCTGGCCATTTCTGAAACGGGGGCGTTTACCTTCTTTGAAGGCTTTGTCCATTACTGGTCGCAATCGAGCTTTGGTCTTGAAGTCCTCCTGCGTTAAATCTTCAGTTATGAAAAAAGCGGTGTTGGCTAGAGATCGACGAGCAGAGGCCAAGACTTCCTGCCTTTGTGGACGATACAGAAGTTTGGCGATAATATGACGGGGTCTATTAGAGCGTCGTTGACCAACTCGGTGTGAGTTCTCGATAATGATATTATTCAATTTAAGATGATTCCGAAGGATGTTTTGAACTTCAGCAATAGGGTTTTCATCTGGCTTTTCGGCAATCCCTCCAGACCGTAGGTTATAGCTCCTGGAGTATATTCAGCTTTCAGCTGAGCCTCAGAAACCGATCGGAACTTCTCATGGCAATATTTTTGAGATCGCCATGTAATTTGTCAAGTTCTTGGAATTTTATGTCTAGTCTCTGAGTTTCCTCAGTAAACTTACATTGTTCAGCTTTTAGGTCTTCCACAGCTGTACTAAGAAACCCTGCACTCTTTTCCAGGTCTTTTTGAGTTGCTTCCAAAGTAGCTATTCTTCCTAGCATTTGTTCTTGGTTAAGTAGCATGGAGTCCACTTTGTCATTTAGTCCCTGAAAAGCTAATTCCATTGAGGTACGTAGATCCTGCAAAGCGCTATCTGGACTGCGAAGTGAATCTGTATTGGATCGATGCCGTAATGTTGGCGGAGTGTAGGCTGAAGTAGCCTTTACCTTCGAGACTTGCGGAGATTTTCTTGGTGCTTCTTTCGATACTTTTTTGTCCCCCATTCTATATTAAAATCACACCAATGCAATGACAACTATGAGATGAACACACTTGATGGCAAAGCTCTCTCTTACAATGATTTTACTACGAAGTACAAGATGCTAAGTCTGATTCCCTCTTTGCCCCTTTTATGCACGTGAGGATGAGTCATTGGATTATCTACTTTGGTTATACTTGTTAAAACGTTTGGGTTGGAGAGTAGGTCTCTTTGCTTAAAAGAACTCTTAATTTTTGTTTTCAAGCACGTCATAGTCGGCTTTACTGATGACATTCAGTATTAGCAAAATGTCTTTATACTTCACGTTAAATATTTTATCTTTAATTGTGAAATACACAACAAGAGTCTCGATACGCTATCTTTGTAAAGCAGATTTCAGTTTTGGTTTCAGTTTTATTTTAAAGAAGAATATTAAAGCTCGTTTATTTAAACAAAGAAATTGTTCGAAGCTAAGATCCTTCATTTCGCTATATTTATTTTCAATATTAGCATTCTGTCTTACCAGCTGAGAAAGTGTTGTTCGTTTAAGTAAGTAGTCTAAACTTTTTTGTTTAGAGGAATGATTCTCTTCAGACAGTTTTTATAATTGAAGTATTTACCAGTGTAACCTCCCTTTCACTGTCACAATAACTGGGAAAAAACTCTTCATTCTTCTTATTGCAACAAAGACTTTAAAATTTAATGTTTTGTTTCTTGTAACATCATTTTTTTAAAATAAAAATGCAAATATGATATGAAATAAAGGATGGGGAGAAAAAAAAGTGAAGACAATTTTTCAAATTTGACAACATAACTCTGGAATATTGACTGGGGTGGAAAACATGAATGCAAGCAAGGGCAAAAAAGGCGGATGTACAGACAGACTATTTACAAACGTACCGACAGACGGGCAAGTCGTTGATACTTAATGATATTCTAGTCTGACGTCACAAATAAGCTGTACAACAAGACGACTAATTGCACAAAATGTTTGAATGATTTAATTACTATAAATCGGGCACAAACCTAACAGGTCACAGATTACAGTCGTTTATGGAAGCCCAAACACTTTGATGGTTGCAGCATCTACAACTGCCACGGACAGCTTTTGAAGTTCAGCTTAACACGAGCAGTGCAACCGTACACAAGCAATGCGTCACCAGAGGTATTTTACACATGACAGATCAGCGAACGTACTAGCGGCCATTCACCTCACTGGCAGAGCCGGATCACATTTTATATTGCCTCAACTCAAACAGCCTAACACTTTAATTCGACGAATAGCGCTGACTTTTTTACTCCCGCTGTCACGATTTTCAACTGCTGTAGACCAAGGTATATAGGTATAGATTATAAAAAAAATTAGCAGATGGCACTAGTAGTCTATATATATACTGCAGCTGTCTATACCAGTTAAACCAATTGGCCTATACATATTTTAAATTCTCCAAGAATTTATTGCGTTTGAGTAGAGAGTTGATACTCCCTGCGCCTTGAACCAACAGGAGGGCTCTTATTACAAAATCTAGGACATTTAGAGAGACAGAAGAGAAAAGTTTTCCAAATGGGCTCCCTATCTTAGCAAAAATGACATGATTGGTTGGCAGTCGGAAAGAGCAAGATGATCATATGTCATCCTTGAAGTGTTCAGCTGAAAATAGATGCCTTTGAATGATCTTGTAGACTAGAAATACCTTTTCATATTTCGTGGAAAATATAGGGAGGTTTAATGTCCGCAAAAGTAAACTAACGCAACCACACACTCTAAATGCAAAAGAGTGAAATATTAAAATTCACTCTTTTGCATTAAGGGTGCATGTGCTGGAGGGCAAACAGAAACACCTGCATGCTAGGTCGTGTGCTATTACAATGAGCTTGGTAATGGTGCTTGGCGCTTTTGTCCTCTACAGCAGTTAGAGCGTCTACTGAATTCGACCTTTTGACCTGTGGTACAAGTTCCCTTTAGTTGACCCATTGTTGTGGCAGTTTGCAATAATTAGTTACGATCGCGAGATTTCATGCCTTGTTGTAAGTATCCCATAACTGTTTGAAAAATTTTCATATTATTAGGTACACAGCTAACAGTAGAACACTGGTTATAAGTGCGCATATAGCGCGGCGAGAAACAGTCACTTTCAAATCAATTTGAGCAACTGAAGAATCCCTTTATCAGAAGAGTGTAAACACATATAGATACCTCTCGTTAAAAAACAAACGTGGCATATAGGCTATCTCTACCACTGGCTAAGCAAATCAGTAGTTGTACAGACATACTCCTGGAAATTGGAAAAGGGTTACAGTTTTCTCCTGCCTCCCCCCGCCCTCATTTAGCTATTCAATAGGCCGTGAAATCAGGTTGGTAAATGAAGTTAATTCTGCGGAGCGTCTACCATAGAAATGCAACGGCAATGACTGGCTGACAAAACTTCTTGTCTGATGAGGAGTCTATTGCATGAATTAGAATTATGGTTCTCCTATTATTTGCAATTAGTAATTAAGAATGAGGTGCAGCGAGAAGTTGGTGATTGTGTGCAACTTTAAATGATAATATGAAACCTTCCAACATATCGCATAATTCACTGTGACAACATGGAATTGGAATAGGCACGAAGAAAGTTAAAAAAAAAACATGTGATTACACAAGTGAGGGTTAAATTAAGCAAAGGTGTGTCGAATTTGGCGCAGGAAGTTTCTTATTCCTGCTCTACTTCAGTAAGCTGTAAGTTCTTTCATAGTCAAGGTAAGAGCAGCCAAGACCATCACATCTCCAAGAAATTTCTAGGAGAGTAGAAAGTTCACTGCTTAAAGTGGGAGCAGGGTCCAGACTCACTGGACCGTTCTACTGTATCCTCCGTTAAACGGGCTTGCTCACATGATGTCTACATGGCTTATTATCTTGCTAGAACAATTTCTAAACATATTTTACCACAATATCATTGAATTTTGTTGATCTTATGGTCCCATAAATACCACCTGCCGGTGATATGTTCGTTCCCATCAAAGCAGGATATCCTGATTGCACAAAATTTCAAATAAGAAGTTGAAACAGTTTTGACAACTGCTAAAAGAAGCGGTTATTGCAAAGCGACGAAATGAATGTGATGTATCATGATGCAATGAGGAAACTGCTGTACCAAAACTGTGACTTTAAGCCCCAAAGCTTTATAATTAAATCGGCCCAAACCAGTAAGATGAGGTTTTATTCAGCTTCAGTAAGTTTTTGACACTTATCAACAGCCCTGGCTTTGTAATTCAATTACCGTACTGCCACAACCAACTGTCTATAATTCGACAAATACTACTTCTTGAATTAAGTATTTTCTAAGGTTGTTAAATTTTAACCTAGTGTCCCCATAAGGGGTTAGTGTGAGGATATCAAGGATCAAATATGTCTCTGACGAGTAGTTGTGTGCCAGAGATTTAAGAAATGTATCGATGATTTCACAAGAAGATGCGTAAAAACATACTTTACGGTTATATGGTGATTAACACCGTAATGCAATATTGATTCCAAAATTTGACCTACGTAATAATAAATCTTCTTTAACGTGTGATATCAGAAATTTCACAAGTAAGCGATTTTTGTATTACTAAGAATGGTAAATTGGTGCTAGTAATATTCCAACTGTGATCTGGGATTGTAGGAAAAGATAAGGAGCTTGTCTACCTCTGTGATCTAAAGTTAAATGGAAGGTAAATGGGCTCTTTTTCCTATTTCTTTTACAGTCCGGTAATGTAAGCTTCACTTTCTGGTCAAATACGTCATTTCGGCCCTGACCAGGCGGTTACTATATTGTTTCTCTTCATAGTTTTTGATCAAGCGATCAATACTTCTTATTTGACAATAGAAATAATACTTATCTTTTGACAAAGTGAGATATCAGAATTATTTGTTCTTGTGTCATTAAAGATTTGAATTTCCCGAATTTTCCGTAACACAACAAATAATAGGCAAAGTTCAGCGGCGTAGAAAGATGTTTGATATTGGGGGGGGGGACCAGATGCGATGTCTCGACCTTGATTCCCCTTCCCACACCAGAACATCATATTTGCTCATTATAATTTTTCCCATTTTAATTTAAGCAAAATAAAAATATTCAAAGAAAAAGGAAACAACTACAACATCAGCATCCATGCAGCAGTGGTGTAGCTAAAATTTTTTGTTTGGGAGGACTGGAGTTATTTTTTGGGAGGGAGGAGGGGGACCTCCGTTTACTATCTAAGCGGAGAGGTCACCATAGGTTGACGTGCAGCGTACCAAGAAAATTTGAGATTGAATACATCCCAGATCGCCCGAAATGGCACTTGCCAGGCTTGATAGCAGTCATCAAGATATGCAATTGTTGTGAAAAATGTAAAGCTTGATTTGATTTTATTCTAAAACACATTTCTGAGAGGACGGATTAGCTCAGCTTGCCGGACTTGGGGTCGGAGGATTGCAAGTTTAAATCCCATTTATTATCTAAGCGGAGCGCCACCATAGGTTTGCAGGGAGTAAACATAGAAGATTTGAGATTTTAATACATCCCAGATCGCCGGAAATGGCACTGTCAGGCTTGATAGCAGCCATCAAGATGTGCAATCGTTGTGAAAAATTTTTTAAAGGTTGATTTGAATTTGTTCTAAAACACATTAAGTTTGTCGCAATCTATCCGACTTTATTCAAAATTGTTCAGAGTGGAGTTAGCCCCATGGATTTCGGTGGATTGATTGGAATGGAGATTTTCCACAGCCAGAGTCTACTATTATTAAGTTGGTGGCGCCAAGATTTGCCCGACGGGGGCCACCGACCCGAATCCCCGACAGCCCCAGTGCCGTCGGGTATAAGTGGGATTTGAAGAAAACCTGTCCATTTCATTCGGGGCATATATTGCATAAAATTTGTATATACTAGAGAAGCATAGTTCCGCGTTGATTAAATGTTTTCCCCGGAATCTAAGCTGTAAAAATTGCAAAGCGCGCGAAGCGCGAAAATTTTTGGTAGGTTTTCACAAAAAACATATGTAAACATTAAGAACAAAAAAGGAAAGAAAATCTGTAGGAGTTCTAGACCGTATAGGAGATAATATGCATTGTATCGAAACTACCTTACCTATTCGATGAAATAGCCAACTATTACTCCGTGAGTCCCTCACCAACTGACCGTATACCGCTGGACACACACATGAGAAAAGTTACTAGGCCTTTGCGATATGTGATGAAATTTGCGACCTCTACATAAACTGTGTACTTTTCTTACATGTTATTTGGTACAGTGGAAAGGACTTGCGCTATCTAACGATGTAGAATGGAACTATTGAAGGAAGTAGAGAAGCTCTTCTGCGCGCGTAGCGCGCCGAAAACTGTCCTCTTGAAATTGTCCTCTTGCGAGCAGAAACGGGTAAAACGAAACTGTAAACTGTCGCGACATTTGGCTCCACACAAATCATATTGGGGAGCCATCGCCCCCTTGACCCCCGGTTCCTACGCCACTGACGTTACTTTGTAATGAACCGACTACGTAATAAAAGTTCTGAATGCATACACCATACAATGTTCATGTGAGGAAACAGTGAAGATCGAACCAAGGGACAACTTTATAAAGTCATGAGGGAGACGAAGACCTTAATCAGACAGCCAGGGATCCTTGGCAATACCATTTGACAACCTTCCATCATTACATACAGCAAGCTCTACTGTGTATGCTGTAACCTCTAAAACCGATTGATCTTAAACTGAACAAAATCATATCGAACTGCCACTGAACCAAATTATGATCATATAATTGAATAGTTTTTGTTCGTTCGAAAAGATAGTTTTTACTGAATCGGAACTAATACACTGTTTGATCAAATTTTGGCTACGTGCCTATGTAATCAGCTGTTTCCTGAGGAAACTGGAAGTTTTTAGAGTGCAGTGACATCAAAGAAAATTATGAGATGATAATCCTTAAAGGTTAAAGCGACTACAGTTAAAATATGAAGTGATGCTCCAGAAATATGCAAACTTGCAAAGTGCCACAAAACCTTTTCATATTTTATTCTTTTTAAATTGAAGATCAACAATATATAAAAAACGAAGTCAGCAATGAGCCAAACGGAGAAAAATTAGCTTAACTGCTGACTGAGGATTTGTTGTTAAAGTTCAACTTTATGCGCGTGTGTAGTGTTTGTCACATAGTTTTGAATGAGTCTAATTTAAGCATTCTACTTTTGTTTTCAATTCGACGTTTTCACAGATCTGTGTATGTAACAACGACTAAAAGAACAGGAAAAAGAAACTATCATTCATGTCAGAATAATGAGCACTTACCTTTGACCCATCCAGACATTTCTTCATTCCCATTTAGAGAGAAGTTCTGTTTTCTTGAATGACTGCCACCTATGTTACTCTAGAAAAGCAAATGAAAAGCTTTGAGAGGAGTTTCGCAAAGGTCTGCTCTCAACGATTGAAAGGAACACTAGTTTAGGTTAACATTGGTAAGGAGAAAGAAGGTCATAGTAGTTGTGTTAAGCCCCAACTTAGTGCAAGAGAAGATCACTATGGTGAAAAATTAGTCGTCGCTTTCATGTAATTGGAAATTTTAATTTCAACTTTTTCTCTCAATTGAATCGTTTCTGCTTGTATAAATCTTCTCTGAGGACGAATCAAAGAAACAAAGTAGACACAGCAGTTTTAGAAAGAGGGATCATATTAAATGGATACGAACGAAATATTTTCCGTTTTTGTTTGGACCTTTTTACTTCCGTATTTTGCATCATCATCTGAGGGTAAGATTCATTTTGTTGCTAAATCAGTTTCTTGCGAAATGTATGACAGTTAAGAATTCATCTTAAAGGAACTTTACATGATAATTTTACAATCAAAACCTCAAATTTTTAGAGCAACATTGATACATTCTTGCAATGGTTTCAAGTCAAGTTTTTATCTTGCATGATGCACATTCCTTCATAATTATTGTTAGCAGGGCTGTATGCGGGTCCACCTAGCAGATACCGGACCATTTCCGATTCCATTGGCCACCATTCCGGGCCAATTCCGACTCCAGTACCCGCCGATTTCTGGCGAATTCCGAGTCTGGCCATATGACAATGAAGCATTTCTTATAAATGCTTTTTGCCTATTTGCCGTAACACTCAATCAAACGGGCATTTTTAGGAGTAACATAAACTGGATTACTCTGTGATTAATTTGACTGTATGAGACCAATTATGTGTTGACCTGTGCACCATTAATAATGTAACGCTATGCAACGTGTATGTAACTCTCACTTTTGTGGACTCGGCTAAAATCGACTTCGTGTTCTAGTCCAGCTGCCGCCCATTCCCGTCCAATTCCGATTCCAGGGCCTGCCATTCCGGGCCAAGCCAAGTCCGACGAGACAAAAGACTCCGGAGTCCGACTCGGGCGTTACATCCCTGCTACTTAGGCAGTTATGCAACCAATCACTAGTCAGGGCCACGCAATCGAGTGCAAGAGGAAACTTAAACCGAATAGGTATTACCCTACTGGAAGTTAGAGGAAACCATAGGCCGAGACAGTTAAGCAAGACCGGGGTAGTGACCTAGACCGATCTTGGTGACTGCAAAACTGGAAGTCTCTTCTAGGAAGTCGCGATCCGTTTTCGAGGTAGATGGGATGAAACGAACACAAAGTAAGGTGTTTGGATGTTTTCATGTAAAAATGACCAAACCGACGGATAGAGTAGCGGAAACGCACTACGCTTTCTGTATCAGCTTTATCTGGGGAGTCGATTCCGAGGGACTCGGTCAGGGGTGTAGCCAAGTTTTTGGTGTAAGGGGGCAAAGTCGACTCGTCTTCCCCATTCTTGACCGCAGTCCTGGGGAGGGGAAATTTTTTTGCTGTCTCGAAGGGCTTAGATGCAAAATGGTGCTCCTTTTTAAACTAGATCCCAATGTTATCCACAGGGGTTTTTAGAGGGGAGCAGATGTAGGGCCAGGATTTGCCCGAAGGGGACCAGATTCCCCGACGGGGAGGCCAGCGACCCGGCGAACCCCCATAGCCCCGATGCCATCGATGGGTTGGTGAGGGAGGAGTTGAAGAAAACCTGTGATTTTTGCGTTCAGTGTGTCTGTGCGGGGTATATATTACATAAACTTTGTGTATACTAGAGGAACATAGATATACCGTTTTACCCGGAATCTGTGAAATTGCAAAGCGCGCGAAGGGCGCGAAATTTTGGGGATGTGAGATGACATTGGACTATATTTAGCTATAAGTAACGAAACTGAGGAAGAGTGGGCAAAGCTTACCAAAAATTGTAGGTTCTATCTCAGAAACAGTAGCGTGTTCGAAAGGGGGCCGGGGGGGGGGGGGCACAGGCCCCCCACCTCCGAAGTCAGTCGGGGGAAAATCCCTTAGTCGGGGGATTTAAGGGTTAGGGGAAGAGAAAAAGATTGAAGAGACACACTGAACACTGAACAGGGATGGCGCCAGGTGGGGGCAGGGGCGCCCATTGGGGAGTCTTAATCGATACAATAGAGTATGCAGGCCCTGACGGGGCGTGAGAGAGGACAATTTCTCTAACAAGAACCCAAAATTTTCGGCGCGCTACGCACGCTGTACAGTCACTCCAGGATCCTCAGCAGTTCCATTCCACATTGCTAGATAGTACAGGTCCTGCCAACCTTACCACGAAACATGTCGGTAGAGTACACTGTTTACATGGAGGTCGAAAATTCCATCCCATGTCGCTAAGCCTAGTTTCTGTTCTCTTGTGTGTATCATGCGGTACGGTCAGTTTGTGAGCGACTCACGGACCAAAGTTTGGCTATTTCATAGGGTTGTCCAGGTGTTTCGATAAAATGTATGCTGTCCAAGATATGTTCTAGAACCTACAGTTTTTCTTTTTTTTTCCCTTTATGTACGTAATGATCGCATTATCTCTTTTGTGTAAGCCTACCAAAAATTTTCTCGCGCTTTGCAAACTCAAGTTTCAGATTCGAAAGAACACTATATAAAGTGAGCAACTCGGCTCATGAAGTATTTAAGTGATAATATGCAAAATATGCCCTGGAATGGCATGGGATATTAACTTATTAAGTCATATCCCCTTGCCACCACCTCTTCGACAGAGGGGCTGTGGAAGCTTGGGGTTGCTGGCATGGCCCAGCCCTCTGTCGGGAAAATTCTGTCGGCATCCATGATCGGTTTACTTATTTTGGCTTTCAAAGGGTCATTTCTGCAATGAAACCCAAGATTTTCGGTACGCTTTGCCCACTCTTCCTCAGTTCTGTAACTTATAGCTAAATATAGTACAAACCATTTCCACCTTTTCAAGTAACTGAAGAAGTAGAATACATGAATTTATGTAAATGTTGGGAATTTCACCTCATTTTGCCAAGTCAATGTTCTCTTGGGTCTGTCGTGTGGTAAGGCTATAGTGACATGAAGACAGAAGCACAATGTAAGTTATGCCCGATTGGGACCAACTGCCAGGACAATTGACCTTTCGTTAATAAGTACTGATTCTTTTTAGTGTAGGATAACCAAAAATATATATATATATATATATATATATATATATATATATATATATCGCGCGCTTTGCAATTTTACACTTTAGTTTCTCGGGAAAACATTAAATAAGCACCGAAACTACGTTCCTCTAGTGTATACACATTTTATGAAATGTATGCCCACAATGGTATGGTTTAGTACACAGGTTTTCTTCAAATACCTCCTCACCATCCCGATGACGGCATAGGGGCTTCAGGTCGCGGCCTCCACCCGTCTGGCCACCCGTTGGGCAAATCCTGGCGCCATCCCTGGCACTCAAAACTTGGAAGTAGCCTACAGAATGGGATTAGGAGAGAATGTTTTCATTATTTGGTAGTTTACCAAAGGGTAGAGCTCTTCCAATCGCCCTATAGTGAATAATCAGACAGGATGCTACCAATATGAATACCTGGCCTATGGCGCAGGTAGGCCTACTATCATATAGTTTCCTTCCTAATTATTTTAACCATCTGTAATGGTACAACTATATCTGTTAACTTTTGCGATCATCTCACGTAGCCTTCTGGTCTCGTGATCTTAAACGTACAGTCCTGTCAATATTTGTGACAGATACTGCACACTGCAGCTTACAACGCATAGAGGATAACCTAAACTCTCCGTCATTGGCATCGAATTTCACAAAATCTGAAACAAACGAAACCTGATCAATAAGGCCTCTGGAACCAATTTACGGCGGTCTTATTACCTTATATTGCAGGAGCTTCCGGGGGCTTCGCCTCCTGGACCCCCACCGGGGCTCTGCTCCTGGACCCCGCCAGGGGCCCTAGCGCAGGCCCCTGGACCCCACGCGTTCAAACTCGCGCTTCACGCTCGTGGTGCACCTTCGGTGCACTTGTGACACTCCTCCATGTCAGTCGGGGGAACCACAGGTTGTGCCCCCCACCTTCAAAATCCTGCACACGCCACTGCTCAGAAATGATCCTTTTGAAAGCCAAAATAAGTAAACCGACCATGGGTGGCGACAGAATTTTCCAAAGCGGGGGCTGGGCCATGCCAGCGACCCCAAGTTCCGACTATGTAGAGGGGGTGCATGGAAAGAAGGGGATTTGAAGGAGCCTAAATATCCCATGCCATTGTAGGGTACATTTTGCATAATATCACTTAATACTGAAAGAGCCAAGTTGCGCTCTGATATCGTTCTTTTAAATCGGAATCGTGATAAATTTTTGGTAGACTTCCACAAAAAAAAACATATGTAATCATTAAGAACCAAAAGAAAGGAAGAAAACTGTAGGTTAAAGAACGTATCGGGGTTAGAATACATTCTATCGAAACCACCAGGACTTGCTCACCAACTGACCGAACAACATGACAAACATTAGAGAACAGCAACTAGGCATTGCGATTTGGGATCAAATTTACGACCTCTACATAAGCTGTGTACTCTCCCTACATGTTACTTGGTAAGGTGGACAGGACTTTTGCTATCTAGCTACTGTATGTGGAATGGAAATATTGAAGAAAATGGAGTGACCCTACAGGGCGCGAAGCGCGCCGAAAATTTTGGGTTCTTATTAGAGAAGTTGTCCTCTTGAGAGCAAAAACAGGTGAACAGTCGGAGCGACTGTCGCCTTCGAGCACTGCATGCTTTATCGTATCGACCAAGACTCCCCGACGAAACTGTAAAAGTTCCTCGGCGGAGAGTCATGGTCCCCTTACCCGTGCCCCCATCTGGCGCCACCCCTGGAGGAACGGGCCGATGACATTGACAACCAATAATTTTTCGGGATTTATTTATTTTGTTTCAAAAGCAGGATTAGACTTTGAAGAAAGGGCTAGGGTTCAGTCCCCAAGGCATAATCAGTTGAAAAAAGGAGAAAAAATCCCGACCACTGTTTCCAGACGAGATGGCATCATTAATATCCAAGGTTTTGATTTACTTTCCGGGGACCTTTTGCCAATGCGTCTTGCATAAAATAAATATGCCGTCCGTTCTGCTGGGGATTCCTCCGTCATTACTCATCCCCGAGACCTAGATCCCTATCCCCTCCCACTCCGCCCCACCAACTTCCCATCCCTCTCTCCTTTCACCGTTTGTTTTTTGGTTTCGTTTGTTTGTTTGTTTGTTTTTTTTTTTTTGCTTTCCTTCAGTTTTTCAACATAGACCACTACGTTTCCAAAATATCTGTGGGGGCACTCTGCCCCCCTTCCCCCTCTGGCAAGCCACTGAACTCGGTGTAGCTCTTGTTGGCTAACATTTGTAATTATAATGGGGAAACAGAGGTAAAGCCGCCGAATACTAGCGTATATGCAAAACTGTTGGCATTATAAGACTAGTTAAAGTGCTTCAAATGACTTTTGGATACCACTAAAAAGTTTACAAATGACACTTTGTTCTTTTAACGTTATTTGGACTAATTCCGGGTTTTTATGCCATGGGAGAGGGGGTGGAGGACAGACTGATTATAGTTAAATAGCCAGGATATGGACCTGTGGGGAAGGGTTTCAGGAATATTGGGAACTATTTGTCAAGGGTGGGCCCTGAAAGGTCCCCGAAAAACATAGTGTGTACTAGAGGTGTGTACATTCTCATACCACTGTTACAGCAAAAGTCTGATTTTTTTCTGAGAGAATCAACCCAGATCAATCCTATCAAGTTGATTTGGCAAAAGTTTCACGTCTGACCATGAAAGTGCAACCTGATGACTGCTCAGTGTGGCCAAGTTACAAGTTTGAATGGTCCGGTGGCGACTCGCAATTGCTTTCAGAGCATGTTAGGTAACATATATACTGAAGTTAAACTCTATCGGTGTAATATTAGTTCAATTAGCAGTTACTACATTTTGAAAAGTTGTAGCCTATGAATCCCCATACATGTTTCGTGTCTGCTGTTTGCCGTAAAACGGTAAGGACATGAAAACACCATGAATGGCATTTAAAAGCCTTTTTGGAAATGTTTTACTTAATTTTACAGTTTAAATCCCGTCCATTGATTTCCAAAGTAAAGTACTCTTGATTTTTCTTCATTCTTGGATCATGGAAAAGGGGAGGGGGCTTGAAGCCCCAGCCCCTTCGTAGCTGCTCACCTGGCTAAATTACATGTACCAAGAAATTCTCTTTCTCGTCTCCCTCCCTTAAAATGTTACCATTACAATGCCTTAAGATACTCGTCTTGGGAGCGGGAAATTAATAAATAACACTCAACAATTTAGGGATACACTCTATCAGTATCCCTTGAATCCCTTAGAAGTTTTAGGACCAAGGTTTTTCAAACATTGTTTTGTAATGCACATGGCAACGTTAATGTAGCACCAAAGTGTTGAGGAAGTTTGGTATTGTGCACACTTGGAGACTCAAAATGGCTTCCGCTAGAATAAAAAAGGAAAAGGTTTCTTCATTCTTGCAGGCTATAGAAGTTTTGATTTGTTTCCATCTGGGTAGGTCTACGGTTGACGGAATGGCTTGCGTTTTTTTCATTTTTCACAATTTTTGATGTTTGAATAAACATTGAGAGTTATAATGAGAACGAAGTTAAAAGAATATTGTCTTTAAAGCAGTTTAATCCCATTACAATATCAACGACTGGAGCACAAAGGACATCACTGTACATGATAACATGGTTATCTTGTAAATATAAGTATTCTGAAAAATAAGTATGTTAACCATACCAATGGAAAACGTTTAGCGAGGTTTGGCCCTTAAAAGTGTCAATGTTTTCGCACCGTTTTTCATTTATCACATGTAGAAGTATTCAGCAGATTTAAAAAAAAAAACAGTTTGCTTCATAAAATAATACTAAAAAAGTCAAACAAACACAAATAAAAAGGTAAAGAGGTGTTTCTTAAATGGCTGTGGGCTAAAGTGACAAATTTAAAGCTGTATTGACTCTTAATACTGAAAAGGCACTTGAATGTGATTCAATACAGCTGTACTCAAGAAGTGGAGTATTTCAGAGAATATTAATGAATAATTACTTTGAGTTTAAAAGGGTTAACTTCCACAACTGGTTATGTTTTCTTGTCTGAAGTTCGTCTTGTTGACGGTTCGAGATCGGCTGGACGTGTGGAAGTTTACCGCTATGGGCAGTGGGGAACAGTGTGTGACGATTTCTGGGATTTGAGTGACGCTACCGTAGTTTGCCGTCAGCTTGGATTTGTGGGGGCAAATGAGGCCATACGTTATGCAAGATTTGGTGTCGGAAGTGGTCCCATCTACTTTGATGACGTAGACTGCATCGGAAATGAGGTAGCACTAGAAGATTGTAGCCACACAATAGGCCTACTGCACGACTGCTCTCATTATGAAGATGCTGGAGTAAGCTGTAAAGAGCAGTCATATGGCAAGTAAAAAGTTGTTATCTACCCAGTTCGTTTTATTATTTCATAATGTTTTATACTATACTTACAAATCCCACAAGTGGTCAGTTTATCTAACACCCCGTCTACAGGGGAGCAGATTAGTACGAAACAGAAGAAACTACTGTAGCTTCAGTTTTTCAAGCTCCAAAATGAATATAAAGGTGATTTTAAAACAGCTCTTACTAATCATGTTACCAAACTGTTGGTTAGATTTAATCCTTTATTGGTATTTTAATGTCCTAAAATTTCTTCTTAGCTCCATAGACAAGGAGTGAAATATTTGCCATCATTTGCCTTGCATCTTATTCAGTTACCTGTTCGACTGGACGATGTTTTTTTTTCCACAGCCGAGGGAGACATACGCTTAGTTTTCAATTTCTTTGTTACTGAGTCTGTTGGGAAAGTTCAAATTTTCACCACTGGAAGCTGGGATGATTTTCGAATATGTTTCGATACTTTTGACTGGAAAGATGCTACAGTAATTTGCAGACAGCTGGGCTTTGACATGGTTGCAGACTTTTCATTTAACAGCTATAATATTATTCCATATTCATACTTCACAAAGACGCTTAATTGCACAGGAGATGAAACAAGATTAGATGAATGTCTGCAAAATGTGTGTACTGACGTGGGAAGCTTGTACATCCACTGTAAAGAGGGTAGGCGGCTAACTTTTTAAATTACAAGTTGCTAAAGCTAGGCTTTAATGAAGTGTTAGCTGTATATTGAAAAGTCGGCCTGGAATGAAGTGACGATTTGTCATTGAAATAAAGTGACATGGAAAATAATAAACGCATTGTTAGTTTTCACATGGACAAATAGTTGTTTCCCTGCAGACTGGTTTTGTTTCACAAAACGATGTTTCCTCCTTTTGTCCTCCGCCTATAGATTTAAATCACGAAACAGGAAACAAACACGTTTTTCTTGCGCTGTTCGTGGTTCTTCTATGCCTTCCTTGTGCGTTATCATTTTAGTGGATTATAATGAGAAAATATAGAGAAATATATTTTAATGAATTTGTATAATTGAACAGAGTCATACATGTAACATATGTGTAAATAAAATGCAATTAAAATTGATATTCGTTATGATGTGTATAAAATAATACGCTATACTGTAATGAGTTAATTCATGTATAACAATATTTGCGTTTTAGCTTGTGATGCTTATAAGGTAAACTAGCATAAGTAAAATGGTTTAGGCTACTTTAAAAGAATTGTTTTAAACTTAGTAAAGTATTGAAATTGTTGTCTCTGGAACTTCAATTGTTTGCTGTCAAAGGTCCTTCAAATAATTGTATTTCTGCAGATATTAACCTAACCTTAATACTTGATCAAACCGCACTCTTGATTATGAGCCATAGTTTAGTTTTATAAATAAAGAAAATTAAAGCTATTGCGATCTTGAAGTGACTGACACAATGTAAATGTTACTTTTTTACAAGCAGCCCACACCACATCCACAGTAACTACGGCTGAAGACAACGGAAGATGTAATTCTTTAGGTAGAGTATTCTCCGTTTTCTTTTAATAACGTCAGAAAAGAGAATCTGGACTACCATGGGTACTGTTCGAATTTATGAGAAAATTATTAAAGCTACTTGATCTCAATTTAAAGTTAAAGTATAATATCGTTACATTATTTTCCGAAGATATTTTGTTTCGTTTATCTCGTCCTTGTTAGCAATGGAATCATAAACGAAAATGAATCTGGTCGACTTGCATTTAGGTAGCTTATTTGAAACTCAAAATGCAGGATTTTTCGTTACCCAACAACACGAGCTGACACGAAATGGCACATGATGGCGTGATATTCTTGATAGACTTGAATGAACAGTTGTTCCTTCAGTTAATATACCACAGAAGGTACTTGAAACTAACAAGACTAGTCGCCTTACCTACAGTTTAAGAAAACTGAATTAGTCAAATTAATCAAAGTAGTCATTAAAAACAATATCATCACAAAATGAAATCAATATTATGCCTTACATAATTAATGAATGCGCTTTGACTAATTTGTTCGTAGCGTGTTGTAATATATTTTATACAACTTTTCCAACATATCTTCAGTGCCTCGTAAAACTTGAAAAAGAACAAAGAAAAACAGGTAACGAGTGTTGAATAAGGGTTTTACATTTTGCCGCCAAATACCATTGTTTCACATGGTGAGAAATTCCATCGTCCGTTTTCATATTTCCCCACGTTTCCCAAGACAAAATTGGCAAGGAAAGCATATTACAGCACCAAACAGTTATTGGGTACGGAAACCAATTGTACTGTTGTGACTCAAATTTTATCTCAAGGGCATGTTATTTTATTTGATGTATCTGAGATTTAAGCAAATTGAAAGGATATATCGTGGTTGTGTGAAATTATATGTTTTGGTCATACAAAAAGGTGATGGGGGAGGCAGACCAACCTGTAAGCGTTCGTAACTTGCTGCAAACATTTTGGTAAGTTAAAAGAAACGTCCACCCTTTCTTTGGAAATAAACAACGTTTCGCCAATCCAGTATGGGTTTTGTACCTCCTGCAAGTCATGTTTCTGTAAAATGTGTAATTTTGAATATGTTATTATGTATATTGTAAGAGAAAATGGTTAAAATGAAATGGAAAATCTATATTCTTAATCACTTTGAAGATAAAGCTCGTCTTAGTGGTGGCAATTCTACTGCTGGTCGGCTAGAGCTCTGCCTAAATGAGAGATGGGGTACTGTTTGCGACGATAATTGGGATATGCAAGATGCCGAGGTGGTTTGCCGAGAACTTGGTTTCAAAGGGGCTTACGCTGCCATTTTGGAGGCACGTTTTGGTCCAGGGTTAGGCCCGGTACATGTTGAAGAGGTGGGGTGTTTTGGAAATGAAACAAGCATATTCTCCTGTGATTACACTGAATCAACAGTGTTACAGTGTGGACATGAAGAAGATGCTGGCGTCA
This sequence comes from Holothuria leucospilota, assembly GCA_029531755.1. Classification (NCBI taxonomy): domain Eukaryota; kingdom Metazoa; phylum Echinodermata; class Holothuroidea; order Aspidochirotida; family Holothuriidae; genus Holothuria; species Holothuria leucospilota. The sequence continues at coordinate 49,853,332 of CM055976.1, forward strand.
GCTGTATTCCGTACAGTGAGAATCTGTTTTCCTATTAACTCTTATTAGTTAAAATTACTGTTTGTCCTTATCTTCAACCCTCTGAAAAATATTGATGGATATTTTAAAAAGCAGAATGGCTTACGTACAGGTCTTACCGACAGAACAAAGAGTCATTTTCACTCATTTAGTCACATGTTTCTGGAGCCTGTTGACTTAATAGAATCAACAATTTTGTCACAAAGCCTGTAAAATGACACTTTTGTGGTCACTTAAACAATGAAAGTAGTTAGATAAAGTATCTGCGATGACCAATTATAACCAACATTTAAGATTAAATATGAAATGTCAGAACTATTTGTTTCCGTTACATACACCAACACCAATGAATCACCATGTTAGAACAAACACTGTTTGTGGTAGTAATAAGATGATGAGTCTTGTTGGTTGCCCGCTTACTCTACAATGCTGTTTGTAGTATTAACATAATAGTGTCAAATGACTAGGTATCAAATTTTTAAGTATTTATGATATTCTTATTTTTTATATTTCACTTACAGGAGCTGGGGATGTAAGACTGCATGCCAAATTCAGACCACATAAAGTTCTGATCGTTGCAAATTCGGATTTTGTTGCGAATTCGGATTCTCTGTGAGAGCTCCGGTCACCCTTTTTCATTTGGATCTAATTAATCTTACTTGAATGACCACGAATTCCATTTCAATTCATTGCCCATCCTCCCTCCGCAGTTGATCTGACCACAGCTGCTCCTTTTTTGTTAGGTCTGATAAAACAAAAGTCCTATTGTGCTAATCCATACGTACACTCATGGAACACGTTAACAGAGAATTGCGTCACAGGTCCTTCTCTAAGCAATCTTGGGGAGTACAGCTTGTGAAAGAGAACAGCCTGTTTCTACTCTTTTGCAGCAGCAGATGTGGTGAGTCATCACTTAAAAGTGCAATCGTGCGTGAAATGATGATTCAACTCGTGCTTGTGCTTCAACTTCTCATGTGGTAGATGGTAATTTGACTTCTGGGTTTGTTGAGGTTTATGTTGCTCACCAGTGGGCAACTGTTTGTGGCAGAGATTGGGAACTAAAAGAAGCAGCAGTGACGTGTCGTCAGCTTGGTTTTAAGGACGTCCTTTCAGTTTTCAAGAAAGCAACTCACCGCAATTCCAGTATGGTAGTCGATCAAGTAAATTGTTCTGGCGAAGAAACGACTTTACTACAATGTAAACACAAGAACGATTCAAACTGCAAGTACGACGAAGATGTGTTCGTTGTATGTATTGCTGAAGAAGATTTCGATGATGAGAAAAAGGAAAAGATGGAGAAAGAACGTCCCGTAGACCCTATGGAACAAGGTTTGTTTCCAACGTTTGTCTTTGCTTCTCTCTCAAGTACGTTTTATTTTGCACATTCCGAAGCGAGGCATGCTATTCTCTTTACATAGAATTTTTAATCCTATAGTCACATGTTGTACTTTACTTTCAAAAGGAACTTCACGTATAACTCCGAATCATTACCGTACCTAAACTTTATACTGTAAGCATGAATTCGTTCAGTATTTAGAGCCGGCAAGTCTTGGATGTTGAGACCTAACAACTTCAGTCAAATAGGTCTTACCTAGTATTGCTAATTGTCATATGTTAATTTTGCAGATCAAAAGGGATCCAGTTCTGTGTTAATCATCTTTGTAGTCTTGTTCGGCATCTTAGTTTGCATTTTGGCAGTAACATCTGTCTACCGTCATTGGACTATTCGCTGTATACAGAAGAGGAACCCTATAACTTCAAAGGTGGAACGCCCGTTGCCTACACCTCAACAAGAATTGAAATACGATATAAAAGAACAAGAAGAAGGGCAATACCAAATCATTGAAGAAAACTTAGAAGTGACACCATACAATAGAGAGATACACAATTCCGAAAAAGAAACTTCCACGAAAACTTCCATTTGAAACCTTAGGCAGCAAAATTATACAAAGGTATAATAGCACTCGAAGTACACTTCATGATGGTACTTTTTATTAACAACGTAAAACCAATAAATGATTGAATGGAATAGAACTAAAATGTATCGTCAATTGAAAATGTGGTTGCGAAGTACATTGTAACGTTCTTTTCCTTTTTTGTGTAAATTTAGAGGGCTTCAGTACTTGTAGCTATTCCTGTATCCATTCATTAAGTTTCCACTCAAACAGATTGTAGCTATATGCACGATAAATTAGGGATGGGCCCATGACTTTTAAATGTATCGGGAAATACGACCAGAGACAGGAAAACAAAACATTTTTAGGGGGATCTGATAATTGTTAAGTATCCATAATGTAGATCACTATTCGTGAGAAATTTTCAGAACTGTACGTGTTTCGGCTGCATGGAGATCTTACACACTGGACACATAAATTATTTTGTATCACGGCGTCGTACAGGTTGCAAGTCAAGTCATGTCATGTCAAACAGTGTTCGAACAACTATGAGAGATAGAAGCCATCTGTTTAATTTGCCTACGTTAGTTCAACACATGTCAGACCTATGTTCCAGTCAACACATGGACGGCTCTAGGAACTTTTGTTTGGGGGCAAAATCAAGTCCGTATTCAGGAAGGTTCGGACGACCCCCTCCCTTCCCTCGGCAATATCAATGGTCCGCTCCAGATAGTACAGTTAGTATTATGTATTACCGACAGTGATGCCACATCAAATTTTCTAAAGCTCTTCAAAGACTATTTCAGGCAGTTATTCATGAGCTGACTTGGCTAGCTTTTAAAATAAATGCAGCCATATATCAGCCAATCACTTCTCCATAAAGACGTAGTAAAAGGCAGGGGTAACAGGCAAAGCGGCTTGATCCATTTCTATAAAATGAGTTCCACCTTTAAATATTTGGTTTTTTCGTTGTGTCACAAGATTTTTCAGCTTTACCAAGAAGTTATAAAATGTTGGTTTTCTGGATGTTTTCTTAAAATACCAATCATTTCGAGCATGAAGACACCTGAAAAATAGAAAATGATAGCACTATTTTACATGTTAGTACCGTTCCGTTTCAAAGGAGAAAGGGGATTTTCCTTAACTCAGAACGACAGTTCATCCCCAATACAAATAGGCCGCTACTCAGAAGTCTCACTACAGCTTTGACTGACTTTTTGGAGTGTTCTTTTTTATAATCAGCTTAAACGGTATACTTTAAACCAGAGATGGTGAATCTTTTGCTTATAACTTCCTGCCACCCCATTTCACCCCCTTCAGAGGAATATTTTCATGAATTTTTTGGTTAATTTAGAAGAATATTCTCTGTAAGAACCTATATATCATTGTAAAGAGCAAAGATGGGGAATTTGAAAAAACATTTTATTTTTGTAAACTGATCTCATTATGTATGCAAATATGCAAATTAGATGACGTCATACGGGTTTTTCACAGAAACCGTAGAAAAAATACAGATCACTATTATTTTGAATTTTTTGGTGCAGAAGATTGTTTGGCATCCTTTTCTCTTTCATTTGATACCAAATTTGAGGAAATTGGACCAAAAATGAGGAAGATATGCCCATTTACTCTTGCTACACAGCCCACACTCAACTCACACCCACACTGACCTATATGACCTTTACATAGAACGCCGTGGCTCAGTGCATGCACAGTGAAACGTAAGCTGTGTTTCCACGAGGCGGACGCGGACGCGGGCGGGCGCGGAGGCGGGCACAGGTGTTGAGCCTGTAACCATTGCTTCCCCCGCATTTCCTTTCAGGCCACATCGTCAAAATGGTTGTCCTCTCAACATTACGGCGTCATATTCATTTACTTGACGAGGAAGTCCTGATCCTCGCGTTGTACTATCGTCGACGGCAGCGCCGAGCAAGAAGGCATCGATAAGCTCGATAAGCTCTTCGGTTTGCTCTCTTGATAACCGCGGTTTGGGGGCCATAGTGATTACGACTGCTGAAGAGTTGAACTACTGACCTCGCTGTGTAAACAGTAGCCTACACAATCGGCTATACAACTCTGTGCGATTCAACAAGTGGGCACATGCGATTAGCCTATTCTTCAGTGTACTTTGCAGTTACTACAAGCTCGTGCGATAACGGAGAAATTCCCGGAAATGATATCGAAATACCACGCGCGCGGGGCGGGTAAAATCGCTACATGAGCGATTTGAGAAACCGCGTCCGTGCCCGTCCGCGCCTATCCGCCCGCGTCCGCGTCCTCCTCGTGGAAACGGCTCCATTGAAAATAACGGTGAGCGATTTTTTTTCGCCTGCGTCCGCGTCCGCGTCCGCCTCGTGGAAACACAGCTTACGTAAACAACTTTGGATCTATAAATAGAGCTGCGTAGGCTTTGTAAGGTAGCTCTAAATGGACATTTTAGTGAGTGAAAAAGTCGGTGGGGTGTTGTGGCTTATAATTTTTGATATTGGGAGGGGATTTTTGGGTCAGAAATGCATGTTTTGGACCAAAATTGACGCATTTTTGAAAACTGCATTTGTCTGGATCTCTGAACCTCTCTTACTCACTCTACCCTTGCCATTTATGCATATCTTTTGGTACGGTTGTATAAGGAATCTTGTAACAGCCGTTTTAGTGTTTGAATGAAAAAGATCGGACTTTCCGTTGTTGAGTAATCGATTTGTTTGGGGGTCGGGTAGTTTGGGAAAAGTTGACCGAAAATGCGCATTTTTGAAAAAATATACTTGAAATATCTCTAAATTCCCTATACCTGGCATCTAATCACCTCTCATGGTGTTTCTTTAGGTTCTAAGATATTCAGAAAAAAAAGTGAGTAGGGTGACCTTTTCCTAAGTGCTTGAAATGATTTTTTGAAAATATTGCGTCATTTTTAGCAATTTTGGGCATTTTGGGGCATTTTTTGAATGTAAACAACTATTTTTTGATGTTTTGTGAAAAATTTTCAATATACACCCCCCTCTCCCCCCCAAAATGGTGGCATTGCACAGAACTTTTTGTAAGCTTTATTTTGGTGGTTAAATGAAGGCTGAGGAGTGTATATTGACAACGTTATAATTTTTTTTGTAACAGGCAGTTTTCTCTGGGTATGGTGTGGACCCAGGTGAAAGGAAAAGGGATATGACAGGCATAAGACCGCTCGTGGGCCACCGGCGTAGTCCATTTGGACAAGAGAAGGAAAATCTCTCCTTCTATGAGAAACATACATTTAGGCTACTTGCCCGTTACAGCTTTATTAGACAGATGACAGGCTTCTCTGGCCAAGTGACACCTGGGTAAAACTGTTTTAGTCGTGGATGATAGTCAACACGGCTAATGGGCTGTGTACCTAATAACCCCCTTAAGCTCTGAAATGTCTGCAAAATTGTAGGAATTTAACTTCAGCATTACCGTTACACTCTGTAAATGACATTATGATGTGCAAAGCTAACGAGATTATAGATATTCCAAGTTAACGTAATCAATTGCTTTAAATATCTAAATAGCTTACACTAATGGCAGGTCCATTTGTGATATCTGAAGTATATATACGTTCCCGGCCATGGGCGGCGATCAAGGGAACGGGGGGGGGGGGCATGTCCCCCTCAATATTTATAGTGGGGGACGTAATATCAAATGTCCTCCAATATTTAGAGGTATAAAGAAAAAATGTTATAACACACATTTTCTATGTGAATAATTGTGATATTAGCCTATTCATGGCAACTGGGGAGAAATTCAGATCAGAAACATGTGATCTGTGTCCTCTTAAATGCACCAAATTGCTTGGCTTCCAGGGGCTTGGCCCCTGGACCCCATCAGGGGACCTGTGGTAGCCCCCTGTACCAGTGGCGTATTTAGGGGGCATTTGGGCTATGGTTCCCCTCAGTGATGAAGATTTTTTAGTTCCTAAAAATACGCATATTTTTTAACAAAACTTTTACTTCAAAAGGTAGCATATGTGGTACCAGATTGCATGTAAGGACACCTAATTTTTCAAAAATTTTTCCCTTCCCCCTCCCCTTACACCCCTCCCCCAGACCGGTGTTCACACAACATACTGTATGCCCCCCGTGAGAGAAATCCTGGATACATCACTGCTCTGTACCCCTGACCGAAGGCCCAAAGTGTTCATCCAAGCAAGTGCCCCCCCCCAATAATTTTAACAGATCGCCGCCCCTCTTCCCGGAAATGGTTGTATGAGACATTTTTAGCAAAACATATTTCTTAGTAATCTACGTGACAACTGGTGATGGTTCCCCTGTAGGACTGTGTGACATTTTATCATGTTTCTTTATCACATACTAGAATCCCCAATTAAAGGAACCGCATACGGGCCTGGAAATGAATTGAAATCAATACGACTCGAATAATATTAATTCACATGATCAGAGGTCAAATGAACCAGTAAACCTTGGTTAAATCTTAAAGTTATCACGAAACACATACTGTTTATGGAGAAGGTATGCAAAATATAACAACCCCATTTTTAATAATATATGATTTTTGTGAAATAAAAGGGATGATTTCGTCCAAATTTAAAAAATACTTTTTATGTAAAACATCTCGAATTCCATGTTTTTTTTGGGGGAGGGAGGGGGGATCGGAGACCATGCTTTGCAAACTTTTGGGGGGCACTTTTCCCGTGCTCCTATGGCAAGCTGCTAATGAGTCAAGAATAAGTCGAGTTCAATCAAATTACAAAAAGGAATTTTCCTGGATTATAGTATGAGTCAATACATGATTTGAAAAAGACACCTTCCAAAGACACCTTTGGAAGGTGTCTATATGGCAAATGGTGTCATATTTGGGCGGAATTTAGCTTTTAAAATTTTGTGTCAATTCGTAATCTTTGTTACGTTATTGAAAAGTGTGGGGACTTAAAAAAATGCCGTTTGCTTACTTATTTGATTGTTAGATAATAGAAAGTTGCGTTTAACAGAGTTTCAATGGAACATAGGGCCGTTGGTCTTAGTCTACGTGATCTTTCTAAATCTGCCTCTGCGAATGAATGTATCTACATAGTTTAGAACCTTCCGCGTTCCCTGTGAAGTGTTTATGTCAACGGTAATCATAACAATACGAATACTGCCCTCCAGAGAAATGTGAACAGAAAAGAAGAAATTTTAAAAGTCTTTAGTCCCCTGTTTGAATTTCGCAAAGATGAACATTTGGTAAATCATAAAGATCTTTCGTGAAAACATGACACACTCCCCCAGACGAGAAATACTCATTAAGGTATCTTTTTTAATCATTCTTTCAAATTTGCATTGGAGTCAAGTCTTTTAAACGGAACAGGGCCCTGGGAGCCTAGTATTTCCGAGGATGGAAGTTTCCACATGCTTTCTCTCCCAAATATGAATAAGGGAAAATAGTGGTTCGGGTGTCACCAGGATTTTATTTCATGAAGTTTTCAGGTTGGAACTACCCAAAGGAACCAAAGCCGCCACGTGAGCCCAAAGCGCTCCACCCAAATGTGTGGAAGCCAGGCACAATGCCTCGGAAGCTCTAGCGTATTTACAAAAATATTTAATACATTCAGATCGTGCTAGATTTTCAATATAAAGATCACAAATATCACAATTTGGCTATTTTATTGCAGCCATGTTTGTAATAGCTACAGCCATATAACAACCTTGGACAATCGATTCATGATACCAGCGACTTGCGAGTAGGGCGGATGAAAGATAACACATTGGGGCTTTTGAGCAATAATTCCACTAAAAGCTATCTTACAAGAAATTATGAAGATTGACACAATTATCCACAATAAGTGTGCCCGAGGAGCCGGGAAAACGAATTGAAAGAGAGGATTTACCTACACCCTTACCTTAACATATTAATGTTAACAATTTCATTACTGTATTACTTTAGTAAAAGTATAATATTCCAGTTATTTTGGTAGATGATTGTGGATCACAAATTTTTCATAAGGGCACGTTCACCCTCATCCTTAACCCCGGCGCCTGTAACCATGCCACTGACCCAGATCGACTTAAAAACTGATTTTACGGACGTACAATGTATTCACAAAGGCAAAATCATAACTTGCAAATAGAGGTGAATCTTATTATTGTTTTTGTATTCTTACCTCTCTCACGACACTTCGACATAACCTCATCTTCCCGAACCTGACCTTCACTTTAAGTGACGATGTGACAGGATCGATCATCCCCTCCGTAAACGTCAGTAGACAATATACTCAGGTGTAAATTATTCCCTAGCACCACCTAAGAAGCAAATTATCCCCCTCCAGTATATTCTGCCCTCGTGGTAATGGGGGCTATTGCAAGTGATCACCTATGATCGGGATATTCACTTCCTTTTCGATCGAGATATTCACCTCCTTTTCGAGTTAAAAGTTAACAATTTTAAAACCAACTCAACAAAATCAGTTTTGTATGTTATCCCAGTCTTTGAAAACTTAACTACAAAGACCAATGCTATGACTGAAAGGTAACAAAAGTCGGTGATGATAACACATTTTTCAAAATGTAGATCATTGATACAGAGACATTCTGGGCAGGCCCATAGCTAGGTGGGCCACAGGGGACGGTGCCCCCTTCCGTGAGGACTACTGCACTCCCTATATGGAAAATCGATCAAAAATAAAATTTTACATCCTATAAAGGGTGGCCCCGGTATGACTGCAGGCAAATTTTCACCAAATTTGAAAGGAGAGGGGCTGATGGCAGTTTTGGGAGGGGCTAGAAATAACTTAGTTGGGAGAATTGGAACTGTCTTGGATAAGGAGGGGAGCAGATTCTTCCATAGAAACCTAACTTTCCTTAAAAAGAACCAATTATTTTTATTTTGTTTTCAAGCGCCCAAAATCCGCCTTCGGCATCCTTTGGGCAACCCGTGGCTTCTGGCGGGGTTTTACGTGCAGGACCCTTTGTGGCATATCCTGCTAACAACCCCTTGCTGAGTCTGCATGCAGGTTTTACCATGGTAAATAATTTTCCTTCAAAATTTAGGCGCTTCGTGTTCAGTTCTCACAATCGAACTTCTATCATCAATTAATATTACTAGCACAAAAAATCCAGGAACTATTCAACACTATTCTAGCCAAAGCGAGTTGAAGGTTCATAGTTAGATGCCGGGCATCAAGGGGTTAACATGTGGCAATCTAATATCTTGAGTCACTTTCTAAACGTTGTAACTATATGGTTTCAAGGTAAATTTACTAGTACCACAAATGGGCTCAAAAAATTTACTTTTTCTTTTCATGCAAAATTTCGTTTATAGTAAAAATACGATAATGGTAATTTAAATTGTGGACTTTGAAGAGCTTGGTGTACTCAAATTCTTGCTGAAAGCCCCATTCTAGTGTTCCCATTTTGTTGATTCCTATGATTCGGGGAATTTCACTAAGAATCCTACGAAAATCATACTGGACCACGCCAAGCCTGGCATATGACAGTTCCTGGTCCCCTCTCTGTTCGCAAAGTACTCAACTCTTCACCTGCACTTCACCTGAGCTGAAGAAGTATCATCGGGATCATAGCCTTGCTCTCTTCACTTGTGGCGACTTTCCACGTCTCAGTATTGCAAGAGAAGGGGAATTCTGCCAGAAGAGCCAATTAGTTTTGGCGCGTTTCGAGGGCGTATGTGCCCACCTTAACCTATCTGTGGTAGGCTTGAGGTATCATCCCCAGTTAACGCAAACTGTTATCATATGGCGGCACTACTGACTCCAAACATATAATCTTCTTCGGTAGCCCCCACGCGGTACCGGTGCCCCCTTTATCAGATCTCCTGGCTACGGGCCTGAATCTGGCATCAGAATTGCCATATGGCCCAACATTTTCTCACATCCAGGACGATGTGAACTTTCCGTACTATTGTATCGTCATACATAAATTTGCCTCTTCAACAGTGAGAAAGATAACAAGAGAACAGCTATTTGGGATAAGTTTCCCAAAAGTCTTGAAAAATTGTTTATATGGGAATTACGAATTGAGAAGTGGATGGGCTGAAAATATGTCGGTGAAGTAGTTTCCCTAAGCGTAAGAGGTCTAGGAGCCCAGTTGAAACGTCAATGCGTAAAGTAACTCATCGGTGAGGGGGGGGGGGAGGGGCTACATAAGAGAATATGTGTCCATGGGATTAATTTACTAATGCACAGACATGCTGACAGTTTACTCAAGCTATCGGCGGAGGTAAAGCAAGTTAGACAGTTCCTCTGAGTATAGGTCTAAAACTGTATAACTTGTACACTATAACGTGACAGCTCACTTGAGAATGCAAGGTAATAAAATCTCATGAAAAAATGCCATGCACCTCTCAACAGGAAAAGGGGACACTAAAATCCCATATAATTTCTGTCACTGGTTGAGCTTTTCAAAAGCTTTTGCGGCTCACAACTTATATGAACACTTAAGTCAAGATTACGTGTTGTGTTCTAGTCACATGACTACAGTTCAGTACAAGAGTGTGTTGAAACATCTGATAGCTTTCTGTTACAGTATGTGAGACCTGATGAAGGTAGAAATGATATTTAATGTTAATTAGTAACATGAAGTAATGTTAATTAGTAACATGAAGGGAGAGCACTTCATATTTCAAGCACGTATGGACACTACAGTAAGATATTCCTTTTGTGGGAACGAGAGTAAATTTGCAGTAAGCAGTACGCAGTACCCAAACTTGGTCTTCAAATGCAAAGAGTTTACTTATCAAATTTGATAAAAGTGCAATTGTATTTATAATGAAAAGAACAGTAATTGATGAAGTGAAGTGGACACCCTTATTTTGGATACTGGGGGAAATATCTCGAACATTAAAGCAACCGTCAATGCATTGACCTTAAACCAACATTTATGATATATTTAGGAAACTTCCCTAAAGCTTTATTGGTCATGTTGAAATCCGGATTAATCATCACATTCTCCTGCATCACACTACAAGGAAAGTCATCGTTAAGACACACATCCAGATCAAACAAGTACAAAAGGACACAAGCTACAATGCGATTGGGATTATCGTTATTACTTTCCTGTCTTGGTTTCATGGTACGCTTGTCGTCATCATCTCGAAGTAAGATAACTATTTCAGTCAAGATGAACTCCTGTTTAAGGTGGATACAAGACATGTAACTTAAAAGTCGAACTGAAATGTGTTTAAAAATCTAAATCTAAGTTAAACATAACATTAAAAGATTAAAAGAATAAAAATAAAATACTAAGCAGATTAAGACGCATACATTTTAAAACCTAGCCACTGAGGAGGAGTTGTTTGCAATCATTTGAAATAATGTTTTAATTTTCGTTCCATAAAGCGTAAACATTTCACCTGTTTACTCTCTTTTCGCTTTAATCCTTTAGTATCCTGTAGTCATTTCTAATAACCCACCTTGAAAGTTATTCTGCTGGGCCGCAGCCTGGGCGAAATCTCTAGGGGCCAGTTCTTGACACTTTGAGAGGAAAACCAAGTATCGTGCCCACAGATAGTTCGCACCCGGGCGAACACTTCCTTTTTCCCCTCTGCATGAGTGTTATCCTAGGGGAGGGTGGGTGCAAGTAAGGCCTGGCTCAGGTGCAGAATTTTGCTATCGTTGGTAAAGCTTTGAACTGATTTTATACTTACATATCGTCATTATTTAGTGACAGTTTTCCTTTTTGGCTGGGCGTAAGTCAAGAGGTGCTGTGACTAGGAGAAGGGGATGCCACTCTATCTCTTTGAAAGATTTTTGTCTTTTCTATTTGACTTAGATGCAAAATGGTGTTATCTTTGGCAAAGCGTCGTAAAGCGCTGAATTGATTATATGTTTAGAAATCCTCTTTATTTAGTATTTTTTTCTTTTTTGGTAGAGTTAAGGGTAATTGAAGAGGATGTTTTTTTTTCATGGAGATATTACACTTATACTCTTTTAGTGATATTTCTTGTTCTTAGTTTTCCTAGCTCCAAAATATGTTATCTTTCGTTAAGCTTTGAAATGATAACATGTTCTGAAACCTTTATAATTTACTAAATTTTCCGGCTGTGGCTGGCACCTTTTCAAGGCTGACACCCGCTGCGGGTTTCCCCCTAGCACTCTTAGTGCGCCACTGGGGGAGCCACCATCTGTTGGTGCGTAGCCGTATCGAAGGCCTTGCCAGATAATGTTTGGTTGAAATTTCTTCCAGACACAATAACAGATTTCAGACCTTAAAGTTGCATCTAAACATTCTTTACTTTAAAATTTCATGCTGTAGAAATAAAGTCAGATTTCGAGAAGAAAAATTAGATTTGATTTGAAGGGAAAATGCAGTCACTCCAATTCGAAGTAACGTACCCGGAAATCTTATTTCATGAATCGCCTTTGGGTATCATGTTACAATAATTATGTTTCTGACTGAGTTGTGAAATTTACGTAAATTTTGTTTTACAATGAATGTGCAATGTTCATGTAACATAGCCTATGATGAAAGATACTTGAAGTGAAATAATTGGATATTTTTGAGATTTGGTTGTTGTTTCTAAATAAGTTTGCAGCCACTGCTATCGCCCTTGAAATTAAGAGGTTTTTTACCCACTTATTTGGTTTATCTAATAGTTAAAGGTAATCATAGGTTTTTTTTATTTTTATCCATCGTTTATGCTGGTGTATTCAAGTGGTCTACGTTGTAGGAGGAAGATGGGTCATTTATCAGGAAGAGAAACCGGCATAAGAACGTGTCTACGGCGGGTCCAGGGACTTCCCCGGGAAATTCAAGGAAAAAAGAAGCCCTTATGTGCGATTTCCAAGGTTTATTGGGTCTTGATATTTTGGACAGTGGAATTTTCACCATTTCAGTATCTTTTCTCAAGTAGGCGGCCAACTTTTATTTACGCTTTGGAAATCTCAGAGGGACAACTGCCCCCTGTCCCCTGGCTAAGGCCCTGTTCTGTGTAGGCAATATCCTTTACTTGATCGATTGATTAAGGCCTTGCGACCAAATGATGAGAAATGAATTAGAACTCGTGTACCAAGGAAGAATAAACTACCTCAAGAATAAATATTCGACGTAACTTTTAAGATAAGTTAAGATAAGATGATGAGATGAGATGAGACAAGATAAGATAAGATCAACTTTATTAAACACCACAGGGATAACTGAATGCTTGCATAAACACATAAACCAGTGACAATGCATAAGGACAATTTACAAATTAAGAAAGTAAAAACATATACACAGGTATAATCAAACAAAAGAATAAAAAGTGACAAGGTTGAAATAAGACAGTTAGGTTAAAAGGGTCAAAAAGGTCCTGAAGTGGCAGCATCAAGAACGTTTCAAAAATTCAAATTGTGGAGTTTTATACATTGTGGGATAAATGAGGAGGAGTGTCTATTTGTACTAACCCATGGCAGCCGCATCCTATCACTTCGGGGTATCACTGCCCTATCAAGATGTGCACGAAGCGGATGGTTATCATTACGCAAAATATTGTCGCGTTTCACCTCAAGAAGTTCATGGTAGGATGTAGCCATGGCTGGATGACTTTTCGCAATTACAAGACTTGCTTGCCTTATCATTGTATCAATGCATTGTTCATCTTCTTTTCTAATATTACCATCCCACGATACTAGATTATACTGCCAAACCCCACAAATAACAGATTTATAAAACATGGCAAGAATTTTGCTTTGAACATTAAACCTGTTCATTGCAAGCAGACAATACATCCTAGAATTGTCTTTTCATTAACATATCAATGTGATCATGCCAAGAAAGCCGACTATCTATAACAACACCAAGGTATATAATTATCTACCCTTTCCATTAAATTAAATTATAACATCTTGGGGAACAATATGGGACTTGCGAAAATCAATTACCATTTCTTTTATCTCAGTGACAATAAGTTCTAAAAAGTTTTGTTCACAATAGTTTGTGAAATGATTAATATGATCTAAATAAGCAGTATCATCATCGTTTTTAATCAAACCCAGCAAAGCAGTGCCATCAGCAAATTTGACTAGTGCACAATTGTTAATGGTTGACCTAGCATCCGACGTGTATAAAGTAAATACGAATGGAGCTAAAACCGTTCCTTGTGGCGCCCCAGTGTTTGGTATGAATGCTATCAGAAACATCGTTGGATGTTCGAATGTTGACATATTGGGACCCATTACTGTAGTAAGATAATTAAATATCCATAAGATGAAATCGTGGCAAACATTCATTTCTAATAACTCAGTACGTGCTAAAATGAGGGGTTGAATAGTATTAAAAGCAGATGAAAAGTCAAAGAACATAATTCTAGAAGAATGACCCAATTTTTTATACTCAAGATGTGAGTATAAATTTTCCAGACTATTTTTAAATAGCATCTTCAGCGCTGCGTTTGGACCTGTAAGCAAACTGCAATGGATCCGGATGTATATTGACCATTGGCTTCAAAAACATTAAAGCAAAGCGTTCACATACTTTCATTGCTACAGCCGTCAATGCCACAGGTCTTAAGTCATTAAAACAGGTAAAGATAAGTTTTTTAAGAACTGGGATTATACAAGACTGTTTCCAAACAGTTGGGAAAGTCTGAGTACTAAATGAGAGATTAAAAATACTGGGAAATATGTAGGCAAGTTCATTGGCACAATTTTTTACAACACGTGGTAGTAACCCATCTGGGCCAGCCGCTTTTGATGAATTTACTTTAGAAAATTCATTATGAACCTCATCTGCAGATACAGTTAAGTATGAGTGAGGGTTTTTCTCTGATCTAGAAAGTATATTCTGCAAATCTTCGGCTTCGTTAGAAAAAACATGACAATCAAAACTGTTATAAAGCTCATTTAATTTGTTTTCATAATCAACCGATGTATCTGGTAATTTAGATGATTTACTTGTAGAATTTGTGTAACCACTCATCATTGTCATGCCAGCCCACACTTTTTATATTATATTTAGTAAACTTTGGCACTATTTTGTGTTTATACAATTCCTTTTCCTTTCTTAAAACCACATCCAGTTCTTTTGAACTAATTTCAATTCATCCTTGTTACCCTGTCCAAAACATTTCGTTCTTCCTGTTTAATATTGATTTAACTTCCTTAGTAATCCATGGCTTATTATTTGGGTAGACTTTAATTAGTCTTTTTGATCAGAAGGCAAAGATACCAATATTTTACTAGGTTGACCCTGCGAAGATGTTTTAATAATATAATACCGACTTATGGTGAAATATTTCAACATCTTAAATAGCATAACGTTCGAAACTTCTACAAAGTCTGAAACAAAGTTCGATGGAATAGAACATTCCAAGCACGTTGAAAAATACTTATAGAGATTTGAGATTTAAAACATAAAATATTTCGTTCAACAACTCTCAAGCATTAACCACCGTCATCTTAGGGAATGAAATAAACGAAGACGGGATAGAAACTTCAAGATCACTTCCGTATTTGCAAGTATGATATTACCGAATCCAAGTTCCAGCTATCGGTGGTAATGGTAATAACTACGTAAAAAAAGCAATAAATTCTACAAACTTTTTCTCTCATTGCAGTACGTTTGGCCGGTGGTAATGATACAGCTGGTCGAGTAGAGGTCCTTTTAAATGGAGAATGGGGTACCGTGTGCGATGACTCCTGGGATATTCAAGACGCAACAGTAGTGTGTCGTCAACTAGGGTTTCCTGCCGCGATTTCCTCTCCTAGTAAGGCATTTTTTGGTCGAGGGCAAGGATTAATACATCTCGATAACGTGGCTTGTAAAGGACACGAAAAATCTATTTTAGATTGTCCCAGATCCAAGAACCTTAACTGTGGACATAGTGAAGATGCTGGAGTTGTCTGTTCTTTGAATGGTAATCTCTGTGTACTTCTACACTTTACGATGTAAGAGTTTGTAACCGTACAATCTTTAAAAGATTCAACTTATTCAAAAGATTGATTAGAAACCACTGCACGATCAGACGTAACGTCTCATAAAGGATCAAAGTACGGTTGACTTACCTTCTTAGAAGCAATTTGCAAGTTTAATAGGATGATCGAAGATGTCCTACTTAGTTTATCCATGAACTATTGGTGTGGTTGTTTTGGCTTCAGTCTTGATTTAAAGGAAGGGATTAAATTTGCAGCCCGTGATGATGAAACTGTAAAAAGTTGTAGGAACTGCTTGGACCAGACAGTAGTCGGCCACATTTAATTCCATACTTATTTGTGGTAGTGCAGAATGCCATAAAATGCTGCAGGTATAATTGCCACCTTTACTTTCTAGCATTAACGGTTCAAAACGCACTTGTAAGGACTGTAATAGGCTTAGATAATAAGATACATTCTTTGAAAACTGTGGCTTTCCTTTGGCCTGCCAAACGTAATTTTCCGCTATGCTCAGACCTACAGATAGGTTTCTGCTGGGGCGTCTTGAGCTTTGCACTTACATCCTAAAAGGAAATGACTCCCAAGACCTCATGAAAGTATTTATTTTCAAGGGAAAATCCAGTATGTGCAATTTAAATTTTCCAGTTGAATCTTTGCATATATTTTCTTGTGCATTTCCTCTTTCGATTTCAAATAAAGCTGTAAAGTAACACACCGTAGAGGGCAAGTCACCGTGTATAGAACTTGAGTCATAATAAATTGCATAGGCCAATATTTGCCCCACTCTCACTCATGACTTTCGTAAAAGTAAATTTTGAGGTAAAAACAAAATTTTGAAAAGGAGCTGAAGACCTTGAACAGAATGAATAGATTTTGCCATTAAAGCTTAGGTTGTAGTGTCTTTGGAGAAAAATTATTTAAATTAAAATAGGATTACGATTTGCAGCATGATATCATCACCGCAGTGTCAAGTATAGAAGATCATATGTGTTTTCCAAAAAGGAATGTAGAGACGTTGATAATGAACTAATAAATGAACAGTAAACCAAGGGAATGTTCTATAGTATCAAATGCTCTAGGATATAGTGTAAATATGTTTGATTCTACGGCATAGACATTGCGGAGGAGAGCATTTGTAGGAATATGACATGTGAACAAGCTACCGTCATGTAGAAACCACCTGTCTTTATAACGTGGGGATTTTTTAAAGAGAATGAAGAAGCCCATGAAGAAGTTTCTTTTGGAAACACGAAAGGCATTGGAGGAGGAGCGTAGGGGGCTGAGAGTTTTGCAATTTTATGATACATTTTTGGCATTTTTGAAATATATTTGTTGAAAAAGTTTGAAGTTTTATTCAAGAAGTTTGATAAAATTTACAGAGTGGATACAAGAGGGATTTTCGTATTTGAAAAGTAGGGCTGGAATCATACTGCAGCTATCCATACTTTGTTAAATTTTATATGCAGCTCTCCAAACTATTGAATAAGAGATAGGTACGTAACTGTGAAAGAGTTATTCTGCTGACAGAATTACAACGGAATTTATCCATAGAATGCATTGCATATTGTTAAGATCTATGGTTAGAGTTAGATGAGGTTTTACCGCTCAGTTTCTAACCAATTGGTTTAAGTGGGGCCGGCCACGGCCTTTTTTCCAGTTGTGGCTCACTGGTTTGTTTTTTTTTTCTACTCCATTGCTTACGCTGGACACCAAGCACAATGACAGTTAAGATCTATGAATTGGAAATAAAGATCATTAAAGAACCCCTTTCCATGCAGATTAAATGACATCTATAAGTTAACAGTACTTTAAAACATTTGAAAGTAGATTATAGTTGAGCCAAAAGTTTACTTGAAAATGTTTTTCGTGTTTCAGTGTCTATTGTGCCTATAATTCTTTTAAAGGAGTGTTTAAACCTAAATGTAATTTTGATATGCAAGAGTGGTGCTTAATCTTAGCATTCTGGTAAAATTTACGTGAATATCTGATGTGTAGTTCTCCAGATAAGAGCCAGGGGTGTAGACAGAATCTGCCCGACAGGGGGCTAAGCTCCTGGACGGTGGGCCAGCAGCCCAAAATTCCAACAAAAGTGACGGGTTTTCCAAAGGATCACAAAACAACATATTCTCGTCGCAAAATGCCCTCAGAAATACTGAGGCTCTTGTAAATGAGAAATAGACAAATCTGGGATTGTTGTAGAAAGTTTGAAAATTTGAGTTTTAAGTTGAGAAATTTGAAGCTTGTGTGTTTTTGTTGATGAATATTGCGTTTTTTTGTTGTTAAAGAATCTACCGTTTTTGAGAGCAAGAACATGAAAAGTGTCTGGCGACGGTTGGCAGTAGGGATTCCCTCCTTATCGTGTTTATAAAGGCTACTTTATGAAATTGGGAAATTTCCCCGACGGGGAGGAGGCAGCCTTCCCAGACGGCCCGACTTAAAGGCCACGGTTTCTTGGCCTCCATTTGTCGCCACCATTGATATAAGCAGATGAAGTTGTGGCATTTTCAAACCAGCGTGAATTGGACGCATGCACTGCCGATATCTTAACCTAGCATTAACGCGCTCTCCTTTATACCACTTTCTCCTTTATCAAATATTATGATACCGTCATGTGAATGCATATGAGGCATGGTAATTTCAGAGGGAAGCGCATATCCTACCCGACTTCAAGGTCAAAACAGCAAATTGAATTTAACAAAGGAAACAAAGCTTTGCTCAACAATGTGAGGGTATGATATATAACGTTCGCTTGCTTCAAACTCATTTTGGATAAAAAACGTAGTCTGGTAGTAGCTTCATTTACTGTTTTCTTGAGGACTACACATAGGAATTGAATGAATAAATTACCATACTGCTTGAATTAGCCAGCTACTTTACAAATCAAAGAACTTTTTTTGTTTCAACCCTTCCTTGAATCAATGGTAATCAACTAGTTGTTAGGAATAGGTTAAAGGAGAATTATATATTCATTTATAACAAATGACCGAATAAAACTTACAAGTTTTTGAGTAGATATTGTTTTGTACTTGCAAATAATTTTATATTATTTGTAAAGATCAAACGTATAAAATGCTACCACGTAGGCCATTTTTTAAAACAAATGAAGGCTTTTCAAGTCTCTCAGGCACAACGACACCTGATTGGAGGTCGCTATATCTTTTAAACATTACAGTATGCTCAACAAAGAAATATTGTTTGAAATTTAAAATTTTTACGTCTCTGGTGAAAGAGTACGTAACTGTTATACGAGGATTTTAATAATATATCATACATCTTTTACTTTCACTGTTACTTATAACAGTAATTGTGAAGTTAAACGATTGCATAACGTTTTACGTTGTCTTCCTTTAAAATGGAAGTCCAAAAATTATTACCTGTTACAATGCCTATAACAATCCCCAGTTTAAGTGTTCATCTTTGTGCCTGGTATTCATTATCGTGATTCTCCAATACCCTAGTAGAATACTCAAGATTGGACGATTCATGAAAACAGTTTAAATAATTTTTTCCGATGTGTGAAGAAGTAAGTTTTCTCACTTTGAAATATACTACAAAATCGTTCTTCAAACAGTTCGGGAGATTCCCCCCTTTGGATATCTCAACTTCACCCCCGATTGGGAGAAAACTTGGTCATGGGGCCGCCATTTTGTCTATTTAAACCACAATTCCAAGTGTTCTTTGTGTACATTGTAAGTGAAGATGGGGGTTTGGAACCCCCTTGTAATATTTTTCGGTGTTATATTATGGAATTACATTTATATCCGGTAGGTGTATTGTCATAACTACAGAAAAGCAACATCCTAATTGATGATTTACCAAGCCGTTTTTGAGAAAAACGCAATTTTTGAGTGGTTTTCGTTCTTGCTAAGCATTGCCTTCATTAGGAATTATGTTACCTTAAAAAGCATTGTTTTGCCTTAATTGAATAGTCTATGCAATGTGTTGCATAAGTTTTCCTCCATTTAGGAGAAGTTTGGTTTTTACCAAATGGGTTGATGACTATTTTTTCAAGCCACATTAATTTACAGTAGCCTTTGCATAACATAAAGAATGGAATCTAATATTAGTCAAAACCGATTAATGGTTTTGCTTCCTTTCAAAGTAACATGTTAAATACTAGGGCTTATAGTAAGTAGATATAATTTCACTGGTAAAAGGTCGTTGCTCGATGAAATGCCTCAGTCGTAGAAATTAATATCTGGGGGAGGTATTTTCCAATTCTATTTTATGCTCAAAGTAACACCAATGACTAGGGAATGGCACTCAATCTTACTATCACATCGGGGAGTATTAACATAAGACCTATCTTACGTGACTTTTTTCCAGTCAGTTCTCTTAAAAAAGATCAAACATGATATCAACTTTGAATCTATTTTATTTTCCATCTCTTATCGAAGTTCGTCTTGCAGGTGGAAATGACACATCTGGTAGGGTTGAAGTCTTCTTGGATGGCCAATGGGGGACAGTTTGTGATGATTCCTGGGGTTACAATGAAGCCATAGTAGTTTGTCGTCAGCTAGGTTTTCCATCTGCGCTAGAAGCTACCACAAACGCATTGTTTGGTGAGGGACATGGTAAAATCCATCTCAATGATGTTGATTGCGCAGGACACGAAAAGTCCATTCTACAGTGTCCTCGATCTAGTAACCGTAAATGTGTACATGCTGAAGATGCCGGAGTAGTTTGTTCTTTAAATGGTAAATACTTGCTACTTTATTTCTCGTAAGATTCTCTTTTATTTATATCCTATCACTTTTGCAAATGGTCGGTGAAAAGTTATCTCTAAATGTTTTTTTTTTTCATATAGGCTCGGAACTTTTTTCTACACTTTATATATTTCAAATGATGAAGGACATTAATGTCTTCAGATTTACAAGTATATTTTAACATAGTGTTAAAAACAGTTCTCTGATCAAGAGACAAGCTCTTGACTTTAAATTGACCCAAGACATAGACTGACAGTGACTATTAATGATTTCACTTTTACTCTACCATAGTTAAATACTGGGAAAGGTGAAAGCGGTATTTTCAAATATTGATCCCAATATCTAATTGTCAGCTTGTGTACCTTTTCTTTCTCACCTCGTTTTCTCCCAAGTTCGACTTGCCAATGGCAATGAAACAGCAGGTCGAGTCGAAATCTTCTTCAATGGCCTTTGGGGGACAGTTTGTGATGACTCGTGGGATATCCAGGACGCCACAGTAGTTTGTCGTATGCTTGGTTTTCCTTCTGCGATCGATGCCACTACCAACGCATCATTTGGAAAAGGGCAGGGCTTGATTCATGTTACTAACTTGGCCTGTAATGGGAATGAAAGTTCAATTATGAAGTGTCCTCAATCCACTGAGCACAAATGTGGTCATGATAAAGACGCTGGAGCTGTTTGTCTGGCTGGTAATGAATGTCAATTATTGTACGCTACATATAACCATAGAAGTACCCTAGTTCATATTTGTAAGTAGGACCATAAAAATGAAAAATTAAGGATGTAGGCTTGATAATAAAGGAATAAATTAAGTTCATTTGGCAAAATAGTTTCACAGTTTTTCTCACATGCAATCTTCACACTCTGATAACGTTGTAGAATCATCAACTTAAAAGGTAACCAACCTCATCTTTCCTTTCTTCATTGATGCACCAGGGAGATCCAAGTATCAAATACACTGCATAAGTTTCTGTGGCCTTCTGGCTCAGAGATTCTGCCTTTCGAACAGAAAAAGCCGTATACAGTTTGATTGAAGTGCCACCATTTCCTAAGTTTGATGAGTGATTTTGCAAATAGCAATTAAACGAATGATAGAAATGTGTTGAACCTTTTATTACGTTTTGCGGAGCTATAATATTCGAACTAAGAGACTAATGTTCTCATCTTTCAATTGAATGAATATATCTTACTTTTGAAGAAAGTTTACAATAAGGCTATTAACTTTATCAAGTCACTGTTTTTTCATATAAACGCAGTTGAGATTTTCAAGAGTTGAATGTTTTACACCAAAATATAACAAAATTATCTTAATGTGTCTCACCATTATTTTAATATATTCTCGTTCTTCATACAAACATGAAGCCAGTAAAATAATATCGGTCCAGACTATTGAAATTATGACGGTTTTTTAAATGCCAGGCTAAGTAGGTATAATTCCCAGGTTAGGAATACTAAGTCTGTTTGTTGTCTTATGCATTAAAACTATACATCCTTGAACGGAATCATTTCTACTAGGTCCTTAATTTTATATCCAATCTGTACCTATTTAGGTAGACGCTACTCGAGAGCCAACTAGACATGCATAAGTCATATGTGTAAAGAAATGATGAAATACCGAATAATGTAAACAAACGAAAATGGTTAATTTTAAGAAACTGAGTGGAAAACCAAAAATTTGAGTGGTCGTTACTTAAACAAAATTTAATTTCTCTGCAGTTCGTCTCGCTGATGGTAACGAAACAGCTGGTCGAGTTGAGGTATTCTTCAACGGTAGATGGGGGACAGTTTGTGACGATTCTTGGGACATTCAGGACGCCATAGTAGTTTGTCGTCAGATTGGCTTTCTTGGTGCTCTGAAGGCAACTTCCAACTCATTCTTCGGTGAAAGTCAAGACGACATTCAGTTTGATGAAGTGGTTTGCAAAGGGAGTGAACATTCAATTTTTGAGTGTCGCCGGTCCAACGTTGATCCAAGCTGCGGAATTATGGAAGATGCAGGAGTCATTTGTTCCACTGGTAATTTTACTGTGAATGTGCCTAATTACAAATGAACTCACGCTCACAGCTAAATATATAATGGTAGCATTTTCATGTTACTGTTGCTTGGTTAATGAAATTCAAAGTTAATTTCCACGAAGCAACACCTGATAATGGGAGTGACATCTTTTGACGAGGGAGAGATTCAATTTTAAGATGAAACCAGTTTGCCTTAGAATTGAACTACTTATAAGTAAACATGGGTGAATCATTTCTCCTGGTAAAATATTTTTCTTGCATTTGATATCTTTTGCAGATGAAACGAAATCAATCTATCCGACGATTGTCCCTGTGGTGGTATCTTGTGTGCTTGTCTGTGTATTCGTGGCGGTTACTGCTTACAAACTTTGTAATACTCACTGTACATGCAAAGGAGAAGAGGAAAGAGTTACCAATGCCAGGATAACAAAACCAATATCCGTCCGTTCGCATTTAGGGATGGATTCAGATAAGAAATGCAAAGTAACCACTGGTTCTCACAGAATAACAGGAATTAATTCATACAACAGTTCCATAAAAAATTCGGACGACGACAATTGTTATTGTGAAATACAAGATTAGAATTGTTTGTGATTTGACTAATGCAGAACAGTTCTGGCAAAATTTGCCAAAGTTTTTAATTTTTAATTAAACTGATTTTGATTCCTTAAGGAATCTGTTATGACACTTCGACTACTTCGACTAAGGATCTGCATTCACTTCACAGAATGCCGTCGCTTACAATACAGATTTTATTTCAAATGCATTTCTAGCGCTTTGGTTTTAAATTATCTTAAGTGCACTGTCCCGGTGACTTATTTACCTAAACATTATTTTAATTCGTTGGTGTAAGCGCAATTTAATAGATTGTCAAGGATATTCAACTTAAAAGTAACATTTACCTAACAGCATATTAAGCCAAGACTTATTACGATTATGCCTAGCTAGATATGTGATAGAAATATAACCAACTGATAAACTAATGTTTTTCAGTGTATGTGAACTGTTAAAAGGTTTTATAAGTGTCTCAGTACCGGATGGATCTTAAGCTTGTTTATAGATCTCTCCTTTCACTTGTTGTTGTTTCAGCTATTAGTTCCGACCTCTAAAACATAATAGCAACTCCAAAACATAATAGTAATTATAACATTAACAAAACTGTTCTGTCCCTCAAATAATTGTATCTTAAAAATATATAAACTCACCAAAGGAAAGGTGACATGTGCAGCCTAACAAAAGTTGTACACGGATTTTCAAAAATTAAGTCAGTAATGCCTGTGTCATTGAATCATCTGATTAAAAAGAGTATTCTCTGGAAATAAGAAATCGTAAAAATCCGAACAATATATTTCACATTGGAATTAACTTTAAAATAGTCTTATTTGTAATAAATATGACAATTTATTCAATAATTTGGCGTCTTTGGTTTGATAGTGATAACGTTTTCTGCCATCGAATCAGGGAGTTGCAGTTGCAACAAATGGAAATCTGACTTCCCAATTCTTCCTTGAGTCCAACTGGTTTTTTTTCCAAGGTTAACTACATAATAAACCTACCACCCGAGGGCACTGAATCATATCAACTCTCATTAACGCTCACTCAGTTCCTCCTTGAGTGTTACGTAGTAAGTATTATTCTTGGAGTAACACACTCCATACTGTACATGTGTTTGTGTGTAGTGGTATACAGGGCCTTATGAAACTGTAAAACATACAGTATACACATTCTCATTGTACAGTTTTTGTGTGGCGATGCATGATATAAAGTAAGCAAGCATATGTACTGACTAATGCATACAACTCCAAGTTTTTAGATTTAGAACCTTTGTATTCGGCCGTATACAACTGAGGAAAGTAAAAGAAATATCAGAAAAAAAGTATTTACTTGAATGACAACCGGAACAAAATCTGAGAGACAGAAAAACCTATTTCTTACCAAAAGTATAGTGAGAGATAATCTTTGGACGGCGAACGCAAACTGAGGCGAAGTTCGCCAACTTGATTGGCTTTTCACTCATCTTCTTTACCGAGTAACATTTTTATGATATGTCTAAGTAAACAAGTAGCAAAAGGAATTTTCAAGAGCAAAATTTGTCCACCTGGCTTGAGAAACGAAAGTACAAAATTCTTTTTCATATGTAGACGTGAAATATATGCTGTTGGCGAAAAACTGACAAACTAAAAAAGAAGCAATTATCATGCAAAGGGAGCCGAAATTGGCTTCCAATCAATGTTTTATCTAGTGTTTCCATGGTTACGAGTCTTGAAAGCTCGAAAATGCTCTATTTTAAAATCTATTTTCGATATTTTGGACGCCATCGGACGTAACTGCGAGTAGGCTAGCAGTGTTAGTAGTTTGTAAGCTATCTTTTGCACATGATCTAATTGTGCGAGCTCATGCGAGATGTCAGGAAAATCCCTCTTTTTGGGAGTAAGTGGAAAATTTGAATTTCGGTCCTTGGTTTGATGTAAACACACCTTCATTAGTTTACTATAGAATTGCTTTGAAAAGTCCGATTAAAGGGCGGTTTTTGCTTGCATTAGAGGAAATCGTTAGCAATAACAATTGTGTTTATTCCATGTATATGCATTACTTTCCTTCTGCGCAGGCGCATTCCTGATAACAACACGACCCGCACCACAAACAATACTTCTATAGTTTAAGTATTATGTAATAGTAAAGATCTCTTTAGCGGCTACTAGTTCAACTCCAAAGAGAACTTTTGAGTCCCAGGGAGGCTGTGTGGTGTGGGAGGGTTAAGTAGGGTTTGAGTGATGGAAGCAAAAAAAAAAAAAGGAAGTCAGAACTCAATCTGTTGCAACTCCCTGATCGAATACATTCCATTGAAGTTTCTGGTTTTTACAAAACTGACCGCAGGGTGTTGATATTAGCGATGGCACTGTGATGACCGTAGGGTATTAATATTAGCAATGGTACTGTAATGACTGATTATTGAAAACATTGTGGATGCTACCGAATATCAAATTGGGTTAGACCATAGTGTGAAAAACCCTGGGGGATGTTTCCATTAAATTAAATTAACTTTCACTCTTTCACACAGTCACTTTTGCCTCAAGGGCAGATTATCCCCCTAACTTTTTTACACAAATCTCCGACACTGGGTAAGACCCTGTAATAAGATTTTAGAAGAACACTATCAATTGAATCTTGTCTGTAAGTAGGGACTGTAGAACCAATGAGCAGTAGGATCAAGGGTTCATAGTTCCAATATGCTGCAGAAATATTTGACAGTCCCCAGGAAAGATGGATGCATGGCACCGGTGCACCACTCAGTGACCTCGATTAAATAGCCAGTTGTTTAAACGTTTTACTTGTGCAATTGCTTCACCTGGATACTCGCCGGCTTGTTTTGCTGTACTATTAGAAACATAACGTAGGTGAAATGTATGTTATAGTTATGGAGTTTGTAGCTGCTTAAATGTTGTTCGTCTCAAGTGTTTTTCATGGTAATAATTAAGTATGAGTGATTATTAGGTTTATTTTTATCAATAAAGGGTACGCAGTTTTGTATGTAGCCTAACTGTGGGTAGATATCTTTTGTTGCTTTGTTGCAATTGTTCCAATGGGCATCCTGTGTGTTTATTTTTAGTTTCAATGAAAGTACTATGAGTTTTAAGTACAGGATCACTGCATTTAGTACAGTTTAAAGTAACAATGCTACGTAACCACTTGATGAGCCGATGTCGTTTAGTTGGAGTAGAAATGATGTAAACCGTTCGTGTCTCCAATCACATTGACAGACGCATAGCTTCAATCCAGTGGCTTACGTAAGGGCAAAAAAGAGATGTTTGGCTGTCATCAACCACCAGCTTCTAATTTTCGGTTGCTCCGTTTTGTAATTCTATTTTGATTCTAAATACTCACCTTTTTATGTAAGTTAGACCAATTTTCGATCCGAATGTAAAGATTGGGGTTTCCATAGCTTAACTTTTAGAAGCATGACTTGTATATAACTTGCACTCGATACTATTAAACAGGGGTCGGTAACCTTTGAGGGGTCAAATACTTTATCTGAGCGTGGAGGTGACTCAATTATCTGAGATATACTATGTCTCTTAAAGGGGAAATGAGTTCCCTCCCTCTGCCTCGAAGATAAGTTTTACTCAGTGCGAGCTCCCTTAATTCAAAATGGTAACGTTCCTTCCAGTTTTAAACTTTAAGTGTAAAGATGACGAAAAACAATTATAAACAATCTGTGCCAATGCATTTGACTTGGGATAGATCAACTAGAAGCGGATTATAGAATCACTGAAAATAGACAATTTAACTGCTTTCATTTGAACAACCTACGCACTAGCTATAGTCGCATTTTGAGTTTCAGTGGATTGATTGCCTTCGTAGAGGAAGTTGTGTGCCTTTAAAAATGCACAGGGCCGGATTGAGCTCATTGGTAGGCCGTATCTGGCCCGCAGGATATAGTTTGCCGACCCTTTCTGTAAAACATTTTCGTAGGAGCCATCTAGACTATACTACAACCCAACTAACAGATTAGTGACAGTGTGTTGAAATCAATTTGTGAAGCGTTCCGTATGGATTTCACACTAATATCCTATATAAGCTCCTTATGACAACCCACGGACTTATTCGTTCCTTTGTCACAAGATATATGTCGGTTTGCTTGAAAGAGGATTATATGATTAAAAACATGTGGGTGGAGTTGGCTTGGTGGTTGGGTGAACTGCCTTGCATACTAGAGGTCCCAGGATCAGATCCCGGTGGAACCACTTGGAAATTTTCTGGGGACTAAAATTTACTTGTTCAGCATAGCTGTTCTCAGTGATGCTGAGGGGGGTTTAAATTGGTGAGTTTTAATTGGGTATATCTGATTATCCGCTTCAGGAAGTTGTCCGATTCAGGAAGTTGTGAGTTTCCTCGGTTCAGCTGTCAAACAGTGGTGCATTGCAAGGAACCGGAAGGAAGCCGCAAGGAAGCGGATCATTGGGAGCGATTAGTACACGCCCGCCTCGTTAACCTCTGAGCACTAGTCGAAATGAGAAGGCGAATCTTACCGGTGTTCATCGACGCTCACTTTAGTATAGGTCCTCTATGAGCCAGTTTGCTTCCCGGTCCTCAAACGTTAAAAACTAAAAAAAAAACATAGTTGAAACAGTTAATTGATTCAGTTCAGTACAGAACTGTCTTTCTTTCTATAGCAGGTTTGTTTGGCTTGAACACAGTGTCCTCTTTTCTGTGTTTACATGGTATGGAGCTATTACGAATGGAGAAAAAGCAAAGTCTTTTATATCTTGATGTAATTGGTTTACCCCAGTTGTTACCTTTTAATCATATTCTCGCCAATTTATAAAT
This sequence comes from Holothuria leucospilota, assembly GCA_029531755.1. Classification (NCBI taxonomy): domain Eukaryota; kingdom Metazoa; phylum Echinodermata; class Holothuroidea; order Aspidochirotida; family Holothuriidae; genus Holothuria; species Holothuria leucospilota. The sequence goes on from CM055976.1 coordinate 49,881,102, forward strand.
CCATTCAGATCTTAACCCTTTATCCTTAAATTTCTTTGTTTCATTATTTCATGTGATCCCTTTGTACTTCTATCATCTGCTTTGACAAAATCCAACACTTTGCTTTGTGAAAAGAACGACTGTTATACTAATTTACTCATCAAAAAATGTAAATGATATTTTTGAAAGACAATGCTTGGTTGATACAACTACCTCAACTACTACAAAATGTCTCCAAAATAAAGAAAAAATTACATGCATTTTCAACAATATGATTAATTTCTCATTGACAATATTTTTGTAGCTATAAAAACTAAGAAACTTTTTTGTAATGATATATTCCGTCCTTCCGGATCCTTCTTAATAAAAACAACTTAGCTAATCGTGAATCTTGATCCTTACTTAACTTTATGAAATTAACGAAATATGCTCTCACAAGTGCGCATTTTTAGAATTCACGTTAAATCTATTATTTTATCACTATAGGGAAAGATCTTGCCTAAATCCTTCAGTAATTCGTGTTGGGTTGAGTCATTTTACTTTAATGCCAACACAAATGGTTTCATTCGAACAGTCATTGTTAAATTTCCTCCGTACCCAATTGAAGGTCTATGTTCTCATCGCCTCATAAAATGACATGGTAACTTTTTTCAACTGTGAATACTGATTCCTTGACAAGGCTTCAATCATTAACACCATTGAAGAGTGAAGGGTGTCGATTATTTCAATTAAGAACAACGAAGAATATTCAATGACGTTAATATTTAACGGAAGTACATGCATAAGCCTAAGGTAATGGATACAGCTTTCAATGTTAACTTTAAACACAGCAGAAGAACATTGCTTTACTTCCTGGATGTAGATGGATTATGTGAGAAAAACTTGCAATCACATCACAACAGGCGTTCTTAAACTCATAATTTTTCAAAAGGACTTAGACAAATAAGATGAGATTACAGGAAATGGTAAATAGGATTGTTGTTTGCATAATTGTGGTACCATCTTTTGGAGGTAAGACATGTACATATTACTGCAAGGGCGGCTGTAAGAAATTCTGTTGGTGGGCAAACTCAAGTCCGTATTCAGGGAGGTTCGGAAGACCCCCGCAATATTAATGGTCAGCTCCGGATAGTACAATGGGAGTATGGTTATTATTATTATCATATTACAGCGATGTCCCATGTAGTTTTCAAAAGTTCTTCAAAAACTATTTCAGGGAGTCATTCATGAGCTGACTATTTTAAAAATAAATAGGTCTACAATCGTATCAGCCGATCGCTACTCCATAGGGGTGGAGTAAGAGGCAGGTGAAATGGGCAAATCGGCTTGATCCATTTGTATAGCATGAGCCACACCTTTAAAGATTTTGTTGTTTCTTTCATTGTGTCACAATATATTTAAGCTTTACCAAGAAGCCATAAAATGTTGGTTTTCTGGATTGTTTTCTTAAGCTAACGAAAATTTTGAGCATGAAGACACTTGAAAGCGATGAAATGATAGCACTATTTTGGATCTCAGTACCGTTCCGAAAGGAAATTTTTTGAAGGGGTAGGGGAATTCCCCTAACTCAGAACGACGTCTCATCCCATATACAAATAGCTAGGCCACTAGTCAAAAGTCCCATTACACTGAGCGTAGATTGACTGTTCGGTGTGTTTATTTTAAATCAATTGAAACGGTATACTTTAGCACAGAGGTGGAGAACCTTTTGCTTATAACAGGCCATTTGACAGTCATAAGACAACTCGTAGGCCAACGGCGCTGTCAATTTGGACAAGGGAAGGGAAACCTTTCCTTCTATGGGAAACAATACGTTTAGGCAACATGTCCTTTACAACTTTTTGTAGACAGATACCTATGCTAATCTGGTCAGGTGACACCCGGGCAAAACTGCTTTAAGTCGTGGATGATAATCAACACGGCTAATGGGTTGTGTTTCTAATGACCCCGAAAGCTCTGAAGTGTCTGCAAAATTATGGGCATTTAACTCCAGCATTACCGTTACACTCTGTAAATGACCTTATGATGCCTATGCTAATCAGATTACAAATATCACAGCGTCATAGTTTGTTTTTATTACCTTAACTCGCACTAATAGCAGGTCAATTTGTGATGTCTGAAGTATATATAGTAGCAAACAAGCAACTAAGAAAACGCACGCGAAGCGCGCCGAAAAAACGTCGTTTTGAAAGCACTTTATTAATGTTTAACCTTCGCATTGCGTTCGAAAGTTATTCACCTCTTTAATTTTAAACTCACTCAAGGAAAAGGGAGGGTCTAACCCATCTTGAATTACATGTTTTATTTATTTATTAATTTTGGGAAAATGAAGACCATGCTTTGAAAACTTGGGGGGCAGGTGCCTCCCGTGCCCCTATGGCAAGCCTCTAATGTATTACTGAATATTACTATCAACACACTAAAGAAATAGCACTAACGTTGCTTCTTCGGCTGTGTAAAGTTCGTAAGGCAATTTGTATAAGAATACGAAAAGTAAACCTGTATATTTTATAAGAACAGAAATGTGTGAAAAATGCAAATGTGTTAAGCATAGGTTTGTGCTTAAAGAATACTTGCATACATATATGCAGTGAAATCCTAGACACATTGTAAAAGATCAGCCACTCGCGTAAATATGTAAAAGAAATGCGTGTTAGCAAAAGTGGTTACGATTAGACCTCGACATTGCAAACATTCTACAATGTCTTCTTATTTACACTTATCCACGTGAATGGTCGACATTCATTCAGATACAGAAATCCGGAATGGTGACTTACGGTTAGAGAATGGTAACGAAATAGCCGGTCGAGTTGAACTTTACAACAATGTTAGATGTGGGACAGTCTGTGATGATAACTGGGGTATAAATGATGCTAGAGTGATTTGCCGTCAGCAGGTCAGTTTAGATTCCACGATGCGATTAGTGAGCATGATTTGGTGTGGGGAAAGGCCGGAAAGGGTGTATACACATCAACAACGTAAACTGCGATGGTACCGATATTTCGTTGACAGAATGTTACTTCTCACTACCGGATGATTGTAATCATGGGATGCAGGTGCAACGTGTCTGCCATTCGGTGAGTTAGTCTTAATTATGATCTCCTTACAATAACCTTGTCAGAGCCATAGTCCGCTGACATTGGGTAGAAATCCAGTCAAATGTTCAACACAGAATTTATATCCATGAGGAAAGTTGCATACAAACGTCAAAGTGCACATTTTGTCAAATCTTTAATACGCTCATCTCAAGTTATGTAATTGGCTTATTCCATAAGTAGATTAACGCATCCGAGTTGCAATTTTTATCGTTATAGGTACGGTACGTAAAGGAGTGAACTGCTATATGAAATCTTAGCAGGGGAATATGAAAGTTAGCTTTAGATGTATTTGGTTCCACTTCCCCCCTTTCATTGCACTTTGAGTATCTTTTGAGAAATGTGAAAACCATTGGCCTCGATAGCCAACAATCAATCAGGCAGTGGCGCCGACACGGGGGGCATGGGGGACGCGTGCCTACAAATCGATTTCAGAATTTTCTTTGAAAAGTTTTAAAGTGATCCCAAAAGGCATTTAAGCTGTAGATTCCTGTAGGGGGTAGGGTGAAGTGTGTTTTCGACCAAGTGATAGATCTATTGTTATCATTTTTATCACAAATGGTTCTCAAACTATCAGAATTTTCACAAATCCTTCGCAAACTATCAAAATTTTCGCCTGCTCCGCGCTTTAAACCTTTCCTCAATATTGTTTTAATTATCAATATATATCTTCCGGAAGCAGCTCCCGGAAAAGTAAATCAGCCAAAAAAGCTGTTTACCAATTTTCAGATAAAAGACTGATTTTGTGATTGGCATATTGGTTCGTTGGGGAATTGAAAATGTCTCGATGTAGAGCATGAATGCAGGCTTTGTCATGGATATCTTATTTAATGAAAATTTCCTCGCGCTTCGCACCCATTCGTCACGGTTTGCACTCCATCTCATGACCATTATTAAGGTAATACTAGATGCAACTATTTTGATCACAATAATTATCCGAAAAACAGAAGTACACTACTTACCTCATAGGGGCCTCGCATCGATATGGGATCTTTCAATCTTATTTGTAGCATGATGTGGAAGGTTGAAAGTGCGTATTTGCCATTACACATTTTTCAAATATTCTTACCGAGGCTTCGCCAGCAGCCATTATCGGTATACATGGTGATTGTTTATACACGTACGACGAAAAGACATTTTGAAAAGGGCTTGTAAGTCCTTCACCCCTTTTGCTATACCTGCCAGGGATGTCTAATATCACCTCCCTGCACCTATACTCTCCCTCCCTCCCATTCCCCATTGCTGGAAGCTGTTGTTCTAGATATTCGTTCAAAAGGCACGAATCTAAATATATTTCTAAAAGAGCATTCATTTTTTGGGAACAATCTCAAGATTATACTCGGTCAGTCGAATTGTGTGGATAGTTTTAAGAGAAATTTGAAAACGAATTTTTAAGAAAATGGTTAAAAGTTTGAAAATTTTTGTTTTGTACGATTTGATGTCTACGCCTTTTTTATCTCCTGTTTAATTTTCACTGTTATTTCTACATGTATTTCAATTTTAACTTCAATTTTTAGAATTTTGGGGCTTAAGTGTTGTCATGTTACTTTAAATTGCTGTAACTTTTGTTTCCTGCTTCCGTCATGTTTTTATTTTATTCGACGGAGTAAACATCGCGGTAGAAAATTATTGAATTATGTTTTATTAAGACAGAAATATATCCACCATTGACACTTCACTACTAGCATAGCGTCGCAATAAATGACAATTCTATTTAGGGTCCTTCTGTTAACGCGGACCTGCCCACGAGCTGTGACCTGCTGCATGTCAATTGGAAACGTCGTAAAAGAAAGAACAACCTTTTCAGTACCAAGGTTTTTCTCTTTTTATGGTTTTTATCATCATTTATCTTTTTCCATACGCTAATCACTGTTATCTTGTCATTATTAGTTCAAGGTTCTGTGCGACTTACTGGTGGGGATCTGGAAAGCGTACGAATAGAACTGTATTTTCATGTAACTGGGGAACAGTCTGCGACGACGCATGGGATATTCGAGAAGCTACAGTAATTTTTCGTCAACCTAGTGTTAAGGGTGCTACATCTGCTTCCAAAATGGCTGCATATGGTGAGGGAGATGGACCTATTCATATAGGCTCTGTGGAGTGTATGGGAGATGAATGGTCTTTGCTAGACTCCGAGTACAAACGAAACGTAGACTGTAGACATAATGAAGATGCAGGTGTTTCGTGCTCCAACTTCAGTTGTGGTAAGTTTCATTCAAAAAGTTCTTTCCTGTTATACACCATAATATCTTACAACAAGTTAGGCCTAATTGTGAATTCTCAATGAAATTACGCAATACAAAAAACACATATCGCATTTTATGCTTTTAAAGTAAGTAAACAAGCTGAAGGTTTTCTCGTGCTTATTAAGTTGCCTTTACTACAGTTTATGGTAGCCTTTTTTAACCCTTTATTGGAATCTGGCTTACTTAACAAACTTTTAACATAACCAACCTTTAACGTTATTTTCACATTCAGTGTACAAATTCCTGTTTTGCTATATATTATCCCTGATCCCTGAAAGTGTCCTTTCCCATACTAGTAGTAAGTAGCACCTGCCAAGAACTAGAAACCAACTAACAATATAGTTGATAGGGGGTTAGGAAACTTTTTTCAGCTGGAGGATGAAACAGGGCATCTGTTACATCTCCCTAGCAAAACTTTCTCTCGGTCTACCTTTCTGCGTGTGGGCTAAAGGGAGTAATGTCCCCCTCCCATCTTGGAAATTTTCAAACATTTGGCGGTATTTAGTTGCAATTTATTGCAAACATATTGTTCAAAGTAAGAAAAATTACAGCACTTTCTTGTTACAGAGGGGCAAATAAGAAGTTATCATCCTTGAATTGTTGGGCACATACTTTCGTCCATCACATTTTTTATTGTGGGTTTCAGCCCCCCCCCCCCCGTTCCCTCTTTCTACGCCCATGCCATGGCTGTATCGAAGTCATAGCAATATAATTTCTGAAAAGAGGTAAATAAGTGTAAGAGCAAATACCTGATGCAGGTCGACATTTCTTTTCGTTTATTTCATGGTTGGCTGATCTCCCCCCTCCCACCCTAACTTAATTTCCAACCTCTATTCACAAAAAATGGCTGGTATAAGTATTGTAAGAAAAGATATTATGATGGTAATGATCATTAAATAAGTTTGTCGACTCATTTGTATATGTCATTGAAAACATGGCTTTTGTAGTAAGTGTGTAAATTTTGTGCGATATACGTTATTTAGACTCATCTACGCTTAATGTATTGGTATTTCTTTTTTCATCTGGGTCAGATGTGAGATTATCAGGAGGCGATCAGTCCTCGGGTAGGGTAGAAGCCTATTCTGACAACCAAAGGGGAACGGTTTGAAATGATGACTTGGATATGGAGGATGCTGCTGTAGTTTGTCGACAGTTCGGTTATAACAGCACCCTTTCTGCACCGCGCAAAGCAGCCTTTGGTGAAGGGGTAAGACCCATCCATTTTACCTCAGTGAGATGCCCCGGACATGAAAATTCCTTGATGGATTGCGAGTATAAAAGGAAGTCAGACTGCATGCATAACGAAGACGCAAATGTGACTTGCAGTGATGTCGGCTATAGTAAGTTGAAAAGTATATTTAAATGTTTCCATTCACTAGGGAAATGTGCATGCAACTCTTTTGTTCCTCTTTTGATTTTAACAGTTCCTCTGAAAGTGGCGATGAATTAAATACAGTTTACGTCATATATTACACAGGTATGATTGTTTTTGATGTCAGGTTAAATCTACTTTTCCATTCGTAATGTGAATGTATCGCAACAATTGGAACAAAAAGAACTTTACATACCCCTACATAAAGGATGTTACCTTAGTAAATGCACGTAACAACTGAATCCATAGTTCACCACAACCTTTCACTTAAATCATCAATTTTATCAAATAAAATTTTGACTTGGGCCATTTTTTATTACATGAAATACTCAGCTGTACCAGCCTGGTAACTGGTAATTAATCTTTCTAAATAAGTTGTTTCTTATCTTCGCCATCCCTTTTCAGGTATGTGTAGTAAAAAGACCTTGACCCTTACAGAGGTGTCACAACGGGTGAATGATCTTTATGATAATAATCAAAGGCCTTTAAGCTTTGAATCTTTTAGACAAAAATACTCATTAGATGCTTTCCCCTTCACTGTTTTTTATGGTATTTTATCTGCTATTCTCAGAGTTTGGTTAGAAAGTTGGGATGTGCGTAGCAATGAAAATTTAAATAATTTGGTAGATAATCTTCAAGATATTCTGCATTTATCTCGTTATATCTATCAGCATTTAATCCAGTAGCTTCACCTCCTGTTGCTTTTACAAAGTGGAACGAAGCTTTCCAGTTCAGTCAGTCTCAATGCAAACCATTTGTAGAATTCCTTTTACTTCTTGCAAGGAAAGCAAGATCCGCTACTTTCAATACCGGTTCATTCACCGTATTCTAATCACGAACACCCGTCTTTATCGTATGAATATTGTAGGCAGCCCACTCTAGCTTTTGTAATGAGCAGAACGAATCCATTGAGCATTTATTTTGGGAATGTGATGTCACATCAAATTTTATTTTGGACGTTGAACAAAGCACGTTAGACAGGCAATTTATATTTTCCAAGGAAGATTTATTTTTTGGGTACAAATTCTCTTTAAGACATCCATATAATTTTTTGATTTTCCACCTTAAATTTTATTTGTTCAACAAGAAACTGAATTTTCAGTTGCCCAACCTTAACGAATTCTTGTACAAATTTAAATTTGCTATCCAAGTTGAAAAGAAAATTGGTAATTCAAGAGTATGTAACACAATAACCTATGATAGCATTCAGTTGGCATTCAGTAACTGTCTGCTCCTTTTTCAATAATTATATTTTTAAAGTGAGACGTTGATGAATTTAATTACTAAGCATGTTGTATGTATGAATGAAGTTAAACGTTCTTGTTCATTGTCGATGCATATTCAATGAAGCAAAATATTTGGTTACTGATGTAGAAAAATTTTGTAAATTTTGTACATATATATTATTTCTTTAAATCGATATGCAGGTGTCTTGTAAACGTCACTATTTGTTCTTATGTACCATATAATGCACTTACAGAATAAAAGAGGATAGACAAAAAAAAAGAGGTGTCACACATTATATGAAGCATGTAACTGTTTCCGTTGATATTAATATGGAATGCACATTTTAATTTAAGTTCAGTTCTAGCCTATGTATGGCATATTTAAAATTTTGCCAATTTAAACTTTATTTCCAAACTTAAAAAATAAAATAAGTTGGTTTCCACATCCTCATTTTTGTTGATTTCCTTATTTAAAGTAAAGTATTCATTAAAAACTGCAACAAGAGCATGTTACCGTTTTTCGGACTAAAGCTATATCGCACCGTGTTTCCTTAGTTTATCCCAAACAGTTGTATTGACAAGGATTGCTATGGTAATTGCGGCAGTCATTGTGATAACTATTACTGGTGCTTTCTTCAGCGTTCTATGTAGAAAACGTCTCACACATTTTCGAAGACCTAATGGTATTGTTGCTGGAGATGTACCCACCTCAGCTAATGTGTCTGTAATTAAACGCCGATCGACCACACCATACACACCTTCTTGCAAGAGTCTTGCAGTTGTTCTACGAGAGTCTGTGAAATACATAGAAAGGGACGACTCCGTGCAAAAACAAGTGTCAGTGATCGATTCGGCATCAGAATATCACACAATAGTTCCGGAGAAAACAAATCCTTCAGCTACTAGGGACGAATGTTACGTACCAATGCAAACTGACATTGTAGGAGAGGGATCCTACAGCAAGGTAATTATAATTAAGGAAGGTAAAAAGACGAGTTACAAAGCAATTTTAGGATTTTGTAAAAAAAAAAACTGAGCAATTAACGAAATACTATTGTACGTGGAAGGCTAGCTGGACCAGTTGACTTTAACCTTCTAAGAGAACATATTTGATGGAAGTTGTAGGATGTCATGTTGAAGTGCGTATAGTGTTTCTACCTCTGCTTGAGGAATATTAAGAACTAATAGGCGATGTGTATTATAAAGATAAGATTAGAAGGAAGGAAGTGTAAGGCTTATGCAAAGATCTGGTCCATGTTCTCACCTACAGAGGCACTCGTCAAACATATTTCCTCACCTATAGATTCAAATGTGGAGCCATTACTTGGACCAGATAGTAGCTCCATGATTCAACCCAAAAGTAGATCTGTGTTTAGGGATAGCATTAAGTACACCATAGAGCTACTACCTGGACCAAATATTGCACCGGTACCTTGGCCGAGTGGATAAAGGCGGTGACATTTGAAGTGAAGAAGCTTGGCAACTGGGAGGTTCGGGGTTCCATCCACTGCCGGGTCAAAGTAAAAGGTGAGTTTTTCATCCAAGAGCAAACTACGGTTTTTCCCATCTGAACTGGCTTTTTGAATTCAAAAGAGACCAAATTTGCTCTAAATTGTTGAGTTGGTTAGCTACCCGAGGTGAAGTCGTAATTTATAAACCATATAGACTGTTTCCACACTTGTGGTCGCTGATCGTCGTAAAAGAACTGCCCTTCAAGGCCTCAAAGTTTTTTTTAGCTCCATAAGTACACTAAGCAGGTAATGTCGGTACACTCAGATATTAGGATAAAAGTTCAGTTGAATCCGCCACGTCAATTTTTAATATGTAAATAAAAGGTATGCAGTCCCTTAGTCTTTAAGTAGTGTTAAGTGCAAACTGTTAAAAGGGATTCAAAATATTAATTGAGAGTACGTAAGTTTTCACGGAATCTTTATACAAAGGGAATTGAGGGCACATTATGCGAAATACTAGATTAAAAATATATTTGAAAAAAATACAGTGACCTGAAGATCGCTGTATTAAGCTATGATAATTTTATCAAGTGGAGAGAAGAAATGCAGTAATTTATTACAAAATTGATGGGAACAGATCGGGAAGCTACCTAAATTGTACAAGGAAATCAATCAAAGACATTTCTTAGTATTTAATATGTACCACTTTGAATTTTTGAAGTTTTGTAGTTGTTTAGGCTTTATACTTTGTAAATAATTACGTTCGTAGAACAGTAGATTACATCTGATAAGGACTGTACTTGCAAACAGGTTTTGGGATATGAAGAATATTTTAAGCTTTTTATATCTGTGAATAAATACTTTTGAGTTCAAATGCAAACTTTAGCCTCCTTCTACATGTTGACTTAGATGTTAAAACTAAAGGGTAAATAAGATTCAGAAATGGGGCAGTCAGAGCGTCTAGCCTGTACGAATTATATTTGAGACTTCGGTGAGAAAGGTTTATCTCCAGTAGACTTGCAGTAAGTCTACACTAGGTTTGTGCGGGTTTAATGGGTAACTGGTTATTCATAAGAGCGTTAACAGCATTTCAAAATCATGAGGGACACCGTTGGGATACAAGGGAGCGAGCCCCCTATTGGCACCTAAAAATAAGCACCTAAAAAATAAAAAAAAGAAAGAAGAAAACCGATATTTCTAGTGCATGAACATTTTTGGAGTAATGAAATTGATACAACATTTGGCATCTAATCCCCCTTCTGGAAACCAAAAGTGTATCGATCGTGAAGCATGAAAGTCAGTGGAGAACATATGGAGCAGTAGGAATAATACTACTAGAACTTGCAGGTAAAGGCTAGGATAGCCGACACAACTCGTATCCGTTGGAACAGAAATTGCTGATCATGTGTATGTATAATATAAAGTATTGTGCATCAGTTATATATCACGCCGAGCAGTAAAACTCTCGAATCACTCGTCTTTAAACACCCTGGCATTCAGGCCCGTGGTCAGGCTGTACAGGGGCACTACTCTGATACCGTTTGGAAAACGATTGAACACTATAAAATTTCCCTTTACATGAAGAGTGTCGCCAACACAGGGTGTGAGGGCGCATGCCCAAAGCCATTGTCGAACAGAATTTATAATGATCCCAAAAGTTACGAGTGGTCTGCAGGGGAGTTGGGTAAAGTTATTCTACGAACTAACGATTGACGTATTTTAATTGGTTTCTCTTACAAATCTTTCGTTAACTGGGCAAAATTTGCGAGCTTTTACCTTCTCTTCATTATTTCTTCAACATCACTCTAAACGTATTGGCTTTATTCAACGTAAATGTTTCTAAATTATTGTTTTTCTTTCAGATGTCTTTAAGGAGGGACACATATTGCATAAATGCAAATGAGATTTATTCACTCTTTCTCTCCCTTTCAAAAATTGGCAATTCAGAATGACTATTTAAGCAGACATATTTTGCCAAACATTGAAATAGTGTCAGTGCTGATCAGCAAGTAATTGTACCATTGTCACCAGTTTCTCGTACAAGATTTCTGTTCGCTTACCACACAAAATTGTTAGTACACTAACACACATGAACTACTCTAGCCCCAAAACTCCAATCAAGTTAAGATAATGGGCATCAAGCGGTTTTCATGTCGCAAAAAATACTTAGCGTAACAATCGTAGCCCGATGATTGTGATTTGAAGCATTACTAGCTATACAAATTAATGTGAACATACTTCAATCCATAGTGACTGCACATTTATTTAATACAGTTGCAACAAATAAACATTTTAAATTAGTGTAAGAAGATGTCCTGTCCGCCTTTGGTTATACCTTCTTCCTTTAATCCTTTTGTAAGCTGCTCGCCCAGATTTTTGTTTCAAGTTTGTAAAGACTCGATGAATGTGAAGAGCTTGGGGTGCTCCCATCGTCGTTTGGAGGTCACCTGGAAAGCTCCATGCAAGATCCCCCATTTTGTTAACATAATCCTTCCAGGGAATTTTCCTCCTGGATCCCACCATAATGTTTTTTCGGAAAACGCCAGGGCTCTGTGGAGGCCCCTGGACCTCGCTCTTTGCACAACACTACATGCTTTAAGCTCAACTGCGCTTGCGGAGCTGAAGAAGTATTATTATAACCAGCTCTTCGTATAACGTGAGAAAGACGTTTTGGCCATCTGTATGGCAAGAGAAAGAAAATTGCCGTTAACCAGCGGAAATCATGGCACGCTTGGCGCACATGTGCATACTTAAAGACTTCCTGGGAATATCTTGAGGTAACTGGGTGCATGGGTATACATACCAAAGTACAAAAGTATCAAATATTTCAAAAGATAAGAAAACTGTATTGTTAAATATCCTGCAACAAATTGCTGGAGCTTCTGAAACACTAGGATGTCTTGAGCTCTGGGGACCTCGCTCCCGGATCCCCGCTAGGGCTTTGCGCCCTTTGATACCGGGAGCCATGTGAAGGATCCCCGTATTGGTTCTACGCTTCGTGCTCACCGGGCACGCTAATCGTGCTCATTTCAGCTCCGCTTACAAAGACATTCAGCAGCTACTGCCTTAACCGACCATTTAATTGCGCCCCTTATTGAAAAATCCTTGATTGACGACACTAGCGCATGACCTTGAACAGAACAATTGCAAGCATGAATAGCAAAATCCGAAAAGCCATGTCCCTGAAAACATTTGAAGACCTATTGATTTGTGATTTAATCTGAGGTATTTTCTCGCGATTTTAATTCATTAAATGGCTGTTTCCACCACTTCTGAGTATGGTTTCATTGCATTGACAATGTTGCAAGCTATGCATGGAACTAAACATATGCCTGCAATGATTTTTGTGTCTTGTAAAAAGAGTTAGGGAGCAATCCCCTCTAATTTCAAAAGTGGGGGAAGACATGTTCCCCTGTCTCCCACCTGTTAACATCTATGATTATCCGACTGTTCAATAGGTTACATAGCTGGTAACTGATTGTATTCTCCGTAGTTCGACTTTGTAACCAAATTTGTTTGTGCAATAAAAAACAGAGGCTGCTGGCTGAATGCCCCGTAACGATGGCCAAAATTTACACCCTAACTGGAAAGGGGTAAATGCGTTCTCTAGGTCACGCTTAAAAGTCAGTTACTCTTTCCACTCCTATTTGGCCCACTTGCTTGTATAGACACACCCAAACTGATGAGAATGAAGTGAGTGCAGATTTTGAAAGGAAAAACAATGATGTGTAATGCAGTTATTTTTGTACTCGTGAAATATACTCGTACACGTGTATATAGTTGTATCGTGACCATAAGCAGACTCACTGCACATGTGTTTGCATGTATTTCAAAATATTAATTGTTACGTTTTTACTCTCCATTTAAACTCTTTCCCATCACAAAATGGTAAAATTGTGAACATTGCCGAATTTTAGGAAGAAGAAAGAATTGCAAAGAAGATGTTCTATGAAAGTTTGTTCATCTGTTCACGAGACTACGCTTTTCTGCTTAAAAACTAGTTTTAGAGTGTACTCATTACTCACTACCTTGGCAAAAACAAAAAACTTGGCATTTCGGGTCAAAAAGACCACCAATAGGAAATAACTTTCACTTTTTTCTGTGGTGACAAGGATTTTTTTAAAATCCATACAATTTTTTTATTTTTCATTCAAAATTAAAGAAACAGCAACCAAAACCTCAATATTTTTGCAAGTTCCAGTCTATATAAGTTTTGGAAAAGAACATTATAGGTAAAAAAGATTCATTTTAGTACTTTCAATGAATTTAAAGCAAGTTTTAGAAATATACGATGTTAATATACTACAGACTTGTACAAAACTGTTGGAACATCTCTCACCGTTGTACCATGTACAGTATGATGTCGATTTGCCAAATCCCCGTCCCCCAGTACAATGTTGTGTCCAGACGAGAACGGTGCATCCCGAATTGAGATTATTATCTCCAACATTGTACGGGGGAGTGAGGGCGCTCCAACGAGTTTTGTCCAAAGATATTACAAGCATAGATTCTAAACTCCTATACCTACACTGTTACGCTCAGTGACTGCACATGTAGACGCATATTTCGGGGCGGAAGTGTTAATTTGACATGCGCACCGTTCTATCCCGCGATCTGCGTACAAAAATAAGAACGCGTCACAGGAAAATTCATTGTTAAAAGAGGTTAGCGTGCGTGCACTTTTACAACGCGTTCTATACGCGCAGAATATATTTCTCTGTGTATTATCCTGAATTCTTGACGCACAGTTCTGCGCGCTCTGGAAACAAACGCACTAGTTGCTTTCCCGTTATGAGCGCGTAAGTAATTGAACGCGCATAAAAGTGCGTCACTTGAAGATACCATAGAAACTGACCAATGAATGTCGACTGAAACCAGTCATTGTGCGTTCATGTTCAAGTATAAATACGTAGATGCCGCGTTCAAGAAATACGTTATTCTTGTTTAAGTGGAATTTATTGAGGCGTAGTACTTCTCCAGTCAACAACATTCCGAAATAACAAGTATTAATACTTTTGTAAGACATTCATTTACCTGTTTGATTTCAAAACGACTGAGCAGTGATCAGCACTTCCACCGCGATGTTTTGGCCTCCATAAGGAGTCAACGCGCCATTTTAAGTTTGGAATCTATGCTTGTAAAATCTTTGGTTTTGTCCAATACTGCAGTTTACGTTTTACGTACTAATATCTTAACTTTAGTGTCGTAAGTAGCCCTTATGCTTTCCTAGTTCTTGCTTTCAACATGCATTGCCCATCCTGTTTGAGTCCAAATTATATCAAGAGTGACAATTAATTAGATGGATGAAGAAGTAGTTTGATAGTTCACGAGACTAATCTTGCCTGCTTCCATTTTTGTTTCTTCAGTATAGTAACCTCTGTCTGTAGGTTTTTTCTGTAATAGTATACAAGCTAAACCGTGGCGCTGTTTCCAACACTCACCAAACTATTTTTCTTTTATTGTGAAAGACGACGAATCTTATCTGACAAGCAATGATATATGATAATTTTGCTCAAAGAAATGGAAGCATCATTACGATTTTAAGGGGCACATTGAACATAATCACATAAACTGATTTCAAACTGAATTTTTGTTAGACTGATGTAATCTTTATTAAACTTATTGTAAAATAAGTTGGAAATAAAAGAAAGAAAAAACTCATATTAGATACCACATGTGATGGCTAAGTGTTAGAGCAAGAGAGTGCTCATGACATGTTCTGTTCTGGAGATACATGTTGTGAAAAGGTCTACCACTTGCCATGAATGATAGTAAAAACAAACGAAAGGTATAACACTTTTAAAATACTTTCGGTTCTTTATGATGTAATAATGTTGCTTTTTGGTTTGTTTGTTTTTTGTGTGTGTTTATTAATGTTTGTTTTTTCGAGTTATTTTGAAAAAAAAACTAGTAAGTTATAGGACTACATTTTGCTTAACCGTCCCTTGGAATCTTGTTAATCTTTAAAATAGCCATCGGATTAGAAATTTACTGAAACTTCAAAAGAATTGAAATCAGTGTCACAAAACATGTTTATGCTATCCTTAATCATCGTCTCTTCTTAGGTCAAAAACATGAAGTGAAACGAAGAAATGGAAAGGCATACAACAATAAAATATTGCAATGCACTTTACAAGGTAAAGCAATACATTTTTGCGGCAGCGGGCATTTGGTATATTCTTCATCCAAACATTATGAAAGGGCGTATACGTAGTAAGGTTTACCTGAACATTTTCCCCGTTTATCAGGGTTTTAAGGGCTTAATGTTAGTCATGTTTAAAGGAAGATCCGGAGGCACAGGCCATCACCTTCATGGCCAGTTGGGGGAAAATGAAGAGGCAGAAAGAGATTACTGTAGAGACAGATAGAAGAAATGCCCCAAACTTCAAAATTTCCACCCGAGTCATATTACTTTGTATTCAGTTCTTAACTTTTCCGTACAGCAATGAGCAAGTAAATTCATCGTAAGACATTATTAGTATCGATGTCAGGCCCGTGAGCGAAGTGTATACTATTAATCTTCTTTCATGCTCCACCCCGGGTTTGGTAGCCTATATATAATAGCAGTCTATACATCCAGGTTAGGCAGGATACAGGATGAAACAAAGCACAACTGCTGTAAAAATTTGTCAAGATGGTGGAGAGTGCGAATTCATCTATTAAGGCATTATAAGCTTATGCCAAATATCTTCCATACAGGCGTTTTGTGCATGGTAGTCTTCTCGGCGAATTAATTCCTCCTTTTTCCCTAATTTTCCTGGCGGCATCTCATTTGCCCAACTTTAAGTCTGTAGGCCTACCGCCTAATAAAATAAATTTCTTGTATTTAGAAATTTAGAAAGCGATTCCTGCAAATTTGGGATATGGGGATATCAGATTTTCTCCCGGTAGTTGGTGATGAAAGCCCCGTAGGCTGTACAGGTTAAAAAGTGTCACTAGCAGAACTGTATAATGTATAATGACAAATTAGTCCTAGTGGCTTAGAATGCAGTTACCTACAACCTGGGGCGTTTGGGATGCCAAATATTCTCTCACACTGGCAAACCACGCATGGTACTAGACACATGCCAGTCAGTTGTGCTGTAGTGTTGGGTTTTCTGCTGCCTGGGGCATTCAGAATACAAAATTTACTGGCCCCATGTACTACCCTACATCTGTCTGAGGTCGTCTTTGGCCGCGCACAACCTCCACCTATTTAGGAATCACACCTTTGAAAAACTCCCGAACCAGCCATAACGATTATAAGTCGCCGTTAGCAATACAAAATGCAAAATATGTTGTGTACTTACTGTAATGTCCCGGCCGACGAGGTACCACGCGAGTAATTTATAGAGTTCTTTTCCATTGGTGGAAACAATTTACTGCGTCAATGCCTATTGCAGCCTTTGAACCTTAACACCACCTTAACCCCCACACTATGCGGTTTCCTTGTGCAATTGATTAGGTTAATACCCCGAAATAGTCCTTCTGCGAAGGAGTGTAGCTTGTAGAAAGTAATACAGGAGTAAAGGCCGGTTCATACTTCCAAATTTCTTGCGATATAAAGCGACCAATAACCATATATGGTCAAAGTATCTTTGCCGTCAGCTCAATTCACGGTCATCGCTTGGAGTTGAACATTGTTCAACTTTTCTCTCAGCCTGTCGAGAGATCGCAAAGGAAACGGCTTCTGATTGGCTGCTTGGTAGGTGAACGACCTTTTGAAACGAGCTCACGATCCTACTCGACAACAATGGCGGACCTTTCAGATACCGGCTCATTACATGTATTCGGGTTCCGTGCGACTATCGGCTGCCTGATTGTGACAGTGAGAGTTGTCGGAATGGAGGGAAACAGTTATTGCTTCCCACGAATTAAGACATAAGGGTTAGTAAGGCAGGATTTTCTTGTATTCCCTAAAATTATCACGGTAATCAATAGTGTACTTTGTCGTAGAGCCGATCAAACCGCATACGCATATGTTCTGTACTAGGCCTTTGCATAGGCAGGTATCGGGAGACTGTGCATTGCATGGCAGTACTGCGAAAGTTGAGCTATGCGAGAAAACTGAAGTATGAATCAATTTTACATCGGCATATCGAGACCCTGCTAACACAGCTGTATAGCGCTGTAATGAAGTATGAACCGGCCTTAACTTACCCTGCCCATTAAATTCACCTGTGAGGAGAAAACCAGCTCTTAAATCGTTCAAAACAAAATGTCAAGAATTCTACAGTTCATGGATTTGTTTCGGGGTTCATTAATTTAACTGGCTTCCAACTTACCTGAACTCTCAGTCATTGACATCGGATTTCACACATCTAATACGACAAACCTCATCAATAACGCCTCTAAAACCAATTTTCGGCGGTCTTTTTGTCTTTTATTGCCGGAGTTTCCCCCTTCTGTCCATGGACCCTGTCCGGGGCACTTACGGAGGCTCCTGGGCAACGAGTGCAAACTCACCCTTCGCGCTCGTGGTGTAACTTGGTGCACTTATAACACTCCTCCATACCAGTAAGAGGAATCACAGGTTACCTCCGAAATCCTGCACACGCCATGAGGTTTCACCTTTAATGTTTTTACTAGGTCTAAAGTATTTTATTTATACTTTCTTCTTAAACATTTTAATCGTGTTAAGGTCAAAACAGTAGGTGGGTACACTGTAAAAATAGACGTCTTCATTTTTTAACACATTATGGCATTTAAGAATTAGAAAACGAACAACAAAATGGATAAGCACAGTAAATGACTGAACGAATACTAACACATGATAAAGATAATGACGTCAATTAAAGGGCATTCCGCAAACACGTTTATATGTTTGATATATAAATTATGCTAATTTTTCTTTATTAAAAACAACTTGATGTTTACAGTAATAATAAAATAAACGCATAAACGTGTTTACGAGATGGCGTTAAAGTGGAGTCAATGTGTTAAAGTTGGCGTTTTAGACGTTTAATTTGCTTATGTATTTTATTGTTTTTTCGGTTACATAAACGCCAAGACGCGTTTATTATCTGTTACAAAAAAGTGTTAATCATTTTTTACAGTGTATTGATTCGTGACAATTAACATAATGCTAAATTTAATTTGTTTTGTCAAGGGCTGAAAGATATCATTTACAGAACTATTCAATACTCTCTGTTTCTAACATTGTAGAAGGTATCATCATATAATTACCATTAGAGGGAGACATGGTTACATCATCTCTTTATATAACGTAACCTAGCACAGATTAATCTGAAAACATATACCTTAAGACTTATGATATATCTAAATTACGCTGATATTAAGCACTGGAGTTTATATGAAATAAATCTAACAGTTACGACTTTCTACTCACGGGACGGCAACAGGCGTGAGTGGGTGGGGATCATCAAAGACCCTTAAGGGAGACCGGTAAGTAAAATGAAGAGAAAAAAGCAAGTAAAATAATAGACAGACAGATTTGAAATCATGAGAACTGTGGTGCCATTACTACGCTAGTATCCTAAACATGTTTTTACCAAACACTCAAATTCCTAACTCGAATCCTTTTCTTCCATGCCCACCCTCCTCCAGTCGAGAGAGTCTTGGCGCCACCATCATCGAATGTTTGTAAAGAATACAATGACTTGTTTTTAAGCACCTTTGAGGATAATTTTGTTCTGTAAAATCAATTTTCCTTTGACACAAATACCCATTAGCCAATTTTGGTTTGTCAAAGAGAAAACACAGTGTTTCTTTCTGTCATAAATTTGGACACCACGTTGACGTTTTATTACAATTTTTATTACAATTTAGAGATTTTTAGTTCAATAAGTTTTCTTTCTCTGTCTCTTATCAGCCTTGCTAATGACTTGTTAAAGACTCGTGGACACACACGGCTATCCATAGAGACATGGGGGGGGGGGGGATAATGCCCACCTCTAAATCGCAAATCATGGTCTTCATTCATCTTAAAATAAGATACAGTAAAGATATGTTGAGCGACAGCATTCCTCCCATCTTACCAATAACATACCCTTCTTTTTGGGCCCACTGAACCACTGGTCATGTGGAGAAACATCGTGCCAGGTGCCGTGACTTCAAGGATCACCCCCCCCCCCAAAAAAAAATCGTACAGCCGCTATTGGTTCACGTCATCTAAAAGGTAATTTTTGAACTTGTGGAGAAACATGAAGATGGGTGTATCTTTGTCCAGAGCCGTATAAGAGTTGGGCAGGGGCGGAGGGGTTCGGGGTTCGAAAGGAACCTCCCAAGCAAAAGTGATGGTGAGCTCCGGATAGAAAAGGATAACTGTAGTGAGACTACCGGAATTTTAATGATGCTTCACATAGCATCCAAAAACCCTTCAAAAACAATCAGGGGAAGGGCGAATCATGCATTGTACATAATATGTACTACCATCTTTTATAAACAAATACAAACACAAACAACTGGCAATATTTGCAACTACATGAGTCTGGAAGGGTAAATGCTACAAGCTAAAGCCCTTGATCGATTTGACTCTCTTCGAGTAAAGAGTGAGACAGTCAAAATGATAAATAACATACCTTTCAATAGGTTTGGGTTTAACGTTTCAGGACAAAAAAACCACTTAGGCTTATTGAGGACATTATACTGGGAACGTGGATGAACACCACTGATATTTGCCTTTTCTTTTCTACTAGTGCTCATAGGGTAACTGGTATCTCGCTATCCTGCCCGAGGCACCATCATTTAACCTCCCAAAGGACAGTTTTCAGGTCTATCACAATCTTCAGCTACTTTCCAACTGGTCGAGAAGGGTTAACAATCTTCACCCTACATCACCCCCTGCTGAGGGAGCACGAATAGTACAGCTTTTCTACGTCGTACAACCACAAACCACATCAGCGAAGATCCAACTGCCAACAAGAAATATTTTGAGCCACCAGCAAAATTTTCATGTGGTTTTACCAGGATCTGACCAGAGTACTTTGAAAATAAATCAACACAGTCAACTGTCATGCTACTTCCGACCAGCAAACGCTCGTGGTGGCGTTGTTTCAAGTACATTTCACATTTGCCAAGGATTCATAAAACGTCTTGGTTTCTAAAACGGTTTTCCTTAAATAATTACTAAAATTGAACACTAGCTGATCAGACAAACTGATACCTTCGAATACAATACTTATCGCATTGGACGTTAATGGTCACATTTGCGGGGCACGTGTGGCCTTCCAAAAGTAGGCATTCATTACAGCAAGCAACTTTCGGGATCACCAGTGACTTTATTTATTTTACAGAATAAACATTTTCTCATTTACGTTTTTAGTGGAGAGGGGGTGATAATTTCTAACTCATGAGATTTCAATAAAGAATGTTATGAAGAGACTTAAAAGGCCTGGGAAGTGCCGTTTCCGGCAACCTAGGATTTCAAACATTCGCCAACTGATGACAATAGTATATATTAATGGTCCACTTTTCATAAAATCAGACCTTACCATTGAAAAAGCTGCATACGGGCCTGTTGTCGAGAAAAAATATATAAGAAATTGAAACACTTTAACAAGTCTTCAGTGTTCCCCATGTTATAATACATGCATCACTAGGTGCTACCTTCGCCTTCGTGTTATATGTGCAGACGGAAATTTGTGTTCAAGGCTTATTTTGAACTTGCTACATGGTTCAAAGTTGTTTTTTAATCATGCGCATTTATGTTTTAGAATATCACTTGCAATTTTCATTTTCAGTTACATTGATTTAATTTCATTCAAGACTATCGGACGTCTAAATTTAACACTTTCATTATTACGAAAGATACCTGACTAAACCAAGTTCGATTATTAATTATTTACTAATTATGTTTGTTGATTATAAAATAACAGTAGCAGTTAACTTTGAAGTATTGGGTATGTATCATGCTACGAGAATGAGTTCACTAGGAAACGATCGAAGCCACTTTGTCATAACGTTCTAAAATGTATATCTATGAACGCTATAGGGAGCTTGCACCATACGTCAAATTCAGTGAATGCACTAGTTGTTCTGGAGGACACCGCGTCATGCACCACATTGCTTTACTACTTGCACGCACATATGGTTTAAAGTGTAAGACAAATATAATGCTATATCGTTAATAACATCTACCACGTTGCACACATTTTCGCGCCATTATTGACCCTTCCCATACTATGTATTAAGAAAATGCCTCCAACTTATGGCACATACTGATGTGTACGATGAAATCTAAGTTCTTCGACCTGCAAGCTAAAAATGTAT
This sequence comes from Holothuria leucospilota, assembly GCA_029531755.1. Classification (NCBI taxonomy): domain Eukaryota; kingdom Metazoa; phylum Echinodermata; class Holothuroidea; order Aspidochirotida; family Holothuriidae; genus Holothuria; species Holothuria leucospilota. The sequence goes on from CM055976.1 coordinate 49,902,684, forward strand.
ATTATGAGCACCCAGATCTATTTATTTAAATCACTGGTTATTAATCCTTACTCAAAATTCATATATGGGCCAAATATGGAAGTTTATATTTGACCCCTGTCTGGACAAGATATGGGATTTGTATCTGGCTTTAACAAAAAGTGGCGAGATATAACATAAAGGCTTTATATGGTCCATATAAAATTGTATATGGCTCACATTTTCATATGAAACAGATATGGTGCATATATAGTAAACTCATATATGTCCCATACATGGTAAATCCATATATGTTCCACAAATGGCAAATCCATATGGGTGTATGTGCCATGCATGGGAACTTATATATGGCCCATATCTGGACTAGATATAGGATTTGTATCTGGCTTTAACAAAAGTTGGGCAGATATAACTTGATATAAGTGAACATCCATATGTGTACCATATCAAACGTTTTCTGAACTAGATCTGGATCTCATCTGGCCCAGTCACAATGTTATATGGATCAGAGGTGTGGTTTACACGTGGTCCATATCTGCACCAATGCTGAGTTACAGCTTAATGTACAGTACAACTTTTGCATCAAGCATCAGGAGCCAGCAAATGCCAGCAAATACTAAGCTGTCTGAACATCTTTAACAAAGTTTACTTTTTAAATTTATGTTTTATCAAAATTGACTTAAGCAAAGAAATTTGTCAACTTACTTAATAGCGAACAATAAAAGTGCTTAGAAATTCCTACTTTTACATGCAAACAAAGCATTGTAGTTTTAAATTACACCATGGTGCATATTTCAATGTATATTGTGTTGACGGTTTGATAAGTATCTTACATTTTAATTCTTAAATAATGAAAAATGAAAGTCAGGGCTCTAAATGCTGACTCCGCTCACATTCACAGATCATTAAGTATGTTAGTTAAAGTGAACCTAAAGTCTTAAATTACAAGAATACATGTTTTACAGATTCAAAAATTAATTTCATTCATCCAGCTCCCACTTTCACAGCTTGCTCCGTTGCTGAGAAATATAATGTTGAATTTATTCACTAAATTTGAAATCATCGATTGCGCAATAGTCTGTGATGTCCTTCATGTACAACTCACATTACCTGCCTTTGTTTTCTTTTTAAATTAAGATTTTATATGGCCTTGAAACAATTACTGTTTCGTTGCTTAGGATGTTGTATGGAGAGGGTTATTATTGACAAGTCACCCTATAACACTAAGGCAGTGATCACATTTTGGAACAAGGTGCGTTGGCTTCCAAAAAAACAAAGAAAAACAAAGAGGGTAATTTGAGTAGTACAAGAATGACATCACAAATGATTGCGCAACCTACCACTTCGAATTGGGTGAATAAGCTTCACAATTTTGTATCTCAGCTCAGGAATGTCCTGTGAAGATGGAAATTGGACCATTCGAATGCCTTTTTCAAGCTTTATAACATGTGTTTCTGAAATTTTTGACTTTAACTACACTTTAAGTAAACCTGTATAGCTTTGTAACACTTTTCAAAAATGTAATTGGATCCCAGTCAAATATTTGGCTAAATTTCTTGTCAAAAAGATCATCGGCCTTTTTTTAATATATCGAAACTGTTTGGAGTCGGGCCATTCTCGTATGTTGGACTTTACATAGTAGCCAATCAGGCAAATTTGGAGCTATTACAGCAGGTGTCTCCTAACTCTTCTCTACGTTAGTCGAGAAGACAAGTTTTTGACTGGTTAATTGGATTGCCATAACTCGAACTAGAATGAAAGCAATCCAGCTTACATGCAAATATACAGTATTAAGTCTGGTGTGCTCAGTGTGGTGTAAGGCTGTGCGAATGTACTATTATATAACATAATTTCTTTCCAATTTCAAGTTGTGAAGTCGGAGCTAACCACAGTATTGACGATCTTGACTGTGTTCACTCAGTTATTTGGATGGAGCTATGTCGAAAAGTTTAATTTATGTTAATACTTTAAGACCCACTGAATCGAGGGAATATTATCAACGATAAGCCGTTTATTTGGCGCAAAGGGATTTCTTTCCTTTGTTTGGTATGGCTCCAATTTGATATCTATCACCAAGCAAGATCATTCAAGTCACGTATTCTTTAAAAGTCGCCTGCGCAGAAAAATACTTTGATGTAGGTTTGCGCCGCCTACACGTGTAGAGCAGGTGGTATTAAACTCGAAACGACTGTTTCTTTGAAAATGAAAATAAAAGAATACAGTTAGCCCTTCCCTTTACAAGATACCGCATGCAAATAAGTTGACAAGGTGGAAGTCTAACTTTTGTAACAACAATGTGAAAACTTCCCTGAAGTTTCCTGCAATACCGAGATATCAATTCCTTTTTATATTTTGACATAAAACCTAACTGATATACTGCCATGCGCGTCACCGAGCGTCGAAAGATGCACTGTTTTTTATTACCCTGACGACTGGCAATGTTGTGGCTGTGGAGGAACTGTAGATGTAGCAGACGACAAATACCTTTTGTGTCAACTTCCTAATCCAGTGTAAGCTTATAGAATGTCACGAAAAATAAAAGCAATGGATAACTGAGTAACCTTAGCTGTACAAACCTCACTTCAAAGCAATTTATCTCCATCCAATTAAAAACTCCCTGGTTTACTAAGTACTATACTAGACAGGGTTCTCCGTAATCCCGAGATATATTTTCTAATCCACACTTGAAGTATGTTAGTCTAACTATAATATTTGGAAGGTATAAAGGTATAAAATTGTTGTAGGCTTATCATTTTACAACAGACTTCAGTAAATTTCGTCACTGTACTCCTTCTCTTCTACGTTACCACATTTTGCCATATGTTCATATGATTCCTCTTTTTGTTCTGGGGGAAGTATTAATTCTGCAGGAATGGTGGTGTACAAGATTGAATCAGTCTTTGATTCTTGACTCAGTTTGTAAGAACCTTGTGCTGTTTTGCAGTCCGCTGGTTCTAGAGTAGCATGCTGAATCTTAGGAGATCCTACTTCTGGTATTGCTGAAGGTTGGCTTGACAGGGATACGCCATCGGCGTTTGGTACGTCTTCTGGAACGTTCTGTATTCGTCTCAACAGAAGACTCATGTGGGTTTTAATAAGCACTCTTGTATAAACCCCAGCAGTTGTTGTCACGATTAGTAATAGTGTTAGAATTGCTATAATAATCCATCCAACTGGAACTGAGTGCCATATCAAGAGAAAAAAGTAAACGACTTTGGGTATCATACGTGAAAATATTTGGCTGTTTACAGTCAAAATTTCCTTAAATGAGGAGACAACTTTTTAAAGTAATAATTTATCTAAAAAAAATGAATCTTTAGGTTGTTATACAAACTCCAAATGATTAATTTTGGCACATTGCGTGAAACTGCAACACATTCAAACCATATCTGGCACATTAACACATCTTCTCAGTTTCATGCAATAACTTTAAAACTTAACTCATAGCCGGATTAACCCAGTAATCGAGGTAACCTATAGGTTACGGGCCTCCGACTTTAAGGGACCCCCCCCCCCCCCGAAAATTTCCATGAACGAGTCACTCTTTTCAGCTTAGTTTTCAAATCTGCTTCTGAGTTAAAATAGAAATCTTTACCTTTCTTCCGACAAAAGTATGTACTCTGAAGCCCTAGTGGTATTAAAGTGGCTATGCCACGTGTAAATTAACGGTTTATACCCTTTGGTATCTTTAGGAATACGTTTCCTACAACGAAAATCAACCATTCAGTTTGTTTACAACTTGTTTTTCCGCTGGAAAATGGAGAAAAAAATAACACCCTCTTTCAGCCCTGAAAAGTTAGTCTTCCCGAAATTTTTCAAAATCTTGTTACGTCATGTGACATCACTTTAGGAACTGATCGTTGTTTGCCGTGGTATCCTTCGGACATTTGATACAGTGTTTGCATTCCATTGTACCGGTTACCAAGGTCGATACAATGTAAACCCTGCGTGAAAAGTTGTAAATTTTGGAATTGTTATCCCTTTTCTCGTGCTTACCACTTGTTTTAGTCAATTAAATGCATTTCACGTAGGTTTTTTGTCTTGGTGTCATGATAAGTAGCTGCATGAACAAACATTCACAACGCAACAGCATAGGTACAGCATGGAAGTACTACTTCGATGGGTACAGTACACAACATACCTGTTACTACACAATGTATCACCAGCACTGTTTCGTAGTAGGTGCCATATGTGAAATCAAATTTAATACTTTCTTTGGAATGGCGGATCTGAGCCAGGGAGTTGCCCTCTAATGGCAACTCCCTGATCGGACAGGAATGTTGGACTGTCGGTAAAGTGAGTTTTCTGGGATTTGAAATCAGAAAGGCGAAGGCGATACTGAACAAGACGTCAGTGGTGCAGATGGGGTGAGTAATTCGTTACGGCGCATAGGACCGTATCGATTTGAGACTGTTAGGTGAGGTAAAAGTACAACACCACAACAATTCGAGCATGAGAAGCATTTGGAGCAATTAAAAGGGACTTAAGCTTGGAAAGTTTTATGTAGGCAGTCAAAATATGAACTTTAGGTTACTTTCGTGCAAGTGTCAGTAAAAATCGTGGAACTAGCCTATGATCGAGTGTGCACAGTATCTCGCTGGCTGCTGCCAGTCCACTCACTGTACGTATCACTGCAGACCGAACCGAACAGTACACTGCCGAGTTCTTTTTTGTTCTTCGGTTATGAATCAAGAGTATTTGTAATTATTAGTAATAGCCTACTGCAGCTCCAAAATATAACAGACCGACACCACTCTCCAAGCAGACAGAATAAAGTTCAAATTTAAGACATGCCGCGAATTACAATCATTACTATCTCTTACGTATGTATAGGCTATGCTGTACGCCAGGTTTGGTATACGGAGGTTGGTGTTCCTAAAATGACATCATTATTGTGTTGGCTTGAAATCTCATTTCAACAGTCTATTTTTTGGTGCAATTTTTTGAAACATTAATTTCTTTTTAATGCTCAAGGCTGTGAGGGTGATGAAAACAGTTTTAGAAAGAGCTTTTTGTGTACTTTAGGCTAAATTAGTCTCCCGTTATTCCAATTTACGTGTCATGGCCACTTTAATACTGACAAGTGGTTATACATTCGTGCTTTCGAGGTTCGTTTACACTTTTTCATATTCGCTGTATTATTGATATTTTTAAAGAAGGTTTAGCCGTAATTTGTAAGTCACGGAGAGCTCCATTTCTGACAAACGCGTAGCAAGCAGTGGCGTAACTCCTATGGGCTCTGACAGTGCTGAGCCGGGGGCCCCGATCAAAAGGGGCCCCGTTACTCTGATACACAGAAAAAAATCCATAAGGTCTAAAAAATTGAAATTGTAATCGCAATATTCCTTTCTTCAAGAATAGAAGAAGCATTGAATTCTTTGGACACATCAGTACATTGGGCATAGCAGTAATCAAAATATAAAAAATTTCTCCCGCTTCGCGCGCATTCAGCCTCACCATCTAAGTCATCTTAAAATTTAAAAAAATGCTCAAAGATGCATTATTTACACCGAACGTGTAGCCAGATGTATCTAGAGCAGGCTTAAAAGCACCATCTTCTATAGTGCCCAATTGCCAACCTCTGGGAGCGACACTGGACCTCCTGATAAGGGCCCTTTTGGGTCCAGGAGCAGGGAGCCCCAGGCTCATCGATACGCCGCTGGTAGCAAGGGATGCAGGACAACCGTTCCGTCCTTGAGGGTATTTTTCTTTTTGCTATAACCTATGTTGCTAGAAATTTCTAAAAATGTCATTTTTTGGCGCGCTTCGCTTTCTGTAGGATTAATCCCCGGAAAATCCCACAAAAATCCAACCTCCCTTTCTTCCTCACTCTCTCTGTATCATCATTCCCTACTGAATGTTAATCAGAAGGAGTGAGACTACATTTCGGTCAAACAGCGTTTTTATTTCAACATTTTACTGGAAAGACCTGTGGCCCTCTTTTGGACACTTTTTGCAGTTTATTTTTCACCCTCACGAAGTAAGCCATTAACCCCCTTCCAACAACTTTTTGTTCGAAATCGTGTATCCGCACCCAACATTTAAATGAACATAAAGTGAACTGAGTTTTCGCCTTAATTCTAGTATGGGAAAGAAAACGATTGAGAAAGAAGCATGATAAGATTTCGTTAATATATTCTGGGAAAGGGTAAGGAATAGTTTTCAACCAAGTAGGAAATTAGAGAGAAAACTAGGAGATTAAAAAGAAATGGTTTAGAAGCACTACCAGCTAGTTGGTGCAGTGCCGTCTATGCATTAGGCATCTATTTGCTATACAAATTTCCCTAAATACCATTCTCGATCCACCTAGTCCAACCTCTTACCTCTGAGACTGAATCATGAATGTATATTTTTTAATAGTTACACATTTCAATTTAAACTATTTTGTATTGACATGACAGGTAATTGTCTTGCGCCGAAAGGTTAAATCCTCGGTGTCGATTATCATATGCTTCGGCTACCATCAGAATGCCCAAGTGCACTTTTGTGTCGGTGGTTATTGATGAAACGATTTTTTTTATACCTACAGATTGGCCCTCTTGATGGAATTGAAATAAATTGGGATTTCACACACCATATGTCAGATTTCTATGCCAATGACATGTGCATATATTACCTTCTTTTTCCCGTTTAACTCATAACAGAAATGAACACACCAGAAGTTATATGTCAAGTTCTTTTTCTCCTTTACACAATTATGTAACGGAATAAACTGTGTGTCCGAGTTAACTCTCTTTAGGGAGGATGAAAATTTCTAATTCATAAAAGGTGGCACAGTCTTATGAAAATTGACAAGCCTGGGAAGTGTCATTTCCAGCAATCAACCGACATCGGGAATTTTGCCAAAAAATTTTCCGTAGGCTACACGCCAATGGTGGTGGCGCTCCACTTAGATAGTGTCACGTACTGTATTAGTCACACTCACAAATCATGTCACCAAGAATGATACCGAAGGGGCCCCCCTCACATGATAGGTTACGGGCCCCCCTGAGGGTAAATCTGGCTATGACTTAACTTATCTATAAAGTATTATCAGGGAAATTTCTGATGAGCTATATTGTTTGATAAAAAAGGCATTTATGTTGTAAGCTACCTATCCTCCACTACTCCGTACTGCTTCTTGCAACATTAAAATTGTGCTAAGGATAGTCCCCCCTTCGAACAATTCCAGGAATCCACATGTCCCCGACATGTCATTACCACGGATGTTTCTACCGCCTTTTTAGAAACATTTAACCAGGCAGTGAACCAAGGAACATTTTTGAAAACAACATAAGTAACTCATCTCCTGGATTGAAATACAATGAACGAGAAATCCCAAAGAGGGAATCTTACTTGTGCTGAATTATTTTGTGTTTAATCCAGGAATATTGTTGGACTTACAGGATAAGATCTGCACATAACACACAGGTGTCATACAATTAATATACCAGCCAAGTACATCCAGTAACATCATTGCCAACTGCACTCTATATAACATGTTCTCTATATAACGTGTTCTCTAACGTTAAAACATACCACATACTTAGACCGTCCCTAAAAAGCTATTAGTCTAGGCAGGACTTCTCGTCTATCTATACCCACGCTGAAGTGCTTGCACCAAATGTGCCCACCCTGGGTGCCTGTTATTAGCACTCATACTATTAATGCTCACTGACTGACCCTATATTAATCAAGCTTGTGCTTCAGTTTGATTTAAAGTTTGGTTCAGGATTTTTCCTGACGATGACCCAGGAAGCAAGCGAAGAAGAACACCAAATGGTGAGTTTTTAACCTTTTGATGTTTCTCGTAGCAATGGGGTGAGGGACACAATTGTCTTAGTTTTTCCCGAGGGATGATCATACTGTTCCACTGATATCAGCAAGAGCATTTAGGAAGGTCGAATTTCGAAATATTTACCATAACTGACATTCCGACATGTCGCACTCGCATCTTCACTGTGCGTGCAGTCTGCGTCTCGTTTGTATTCACAATCCAGCAAGGATTCCTCGTTCCCTGAACATTTTACTGAGTCAAGATGGATAGGTCCTACCCCTTCACCAAATGCTGCTTTCCTTGGTGCGGAGATGGCATCTTTAAAGCCAAGCTGTCGACACACAATAGTAGCGTCCGATAAGTCCCAGTCATCGTCACAAACTGTTCCCCATTGGTTATCTTTGTAAATCTCTACCCGACCAGCCATATCATGACCACCAACCAAGCGGACACTGCCTTCATCTAATGTCAGAAAATACAATAAATGGAATGTTCATGAGGGATCCGGCTAAACTTTAGCCTAGTATTAGTTTATGGCATTTTTAAAAATGGAAAAGACTATAAGGACTCACCGCCAGTAGAGTTGAAACATTCGACCCCTGCGTCTTCGTTATGCATGCAATTCGATTTTTGTTTGTATTCGCAGTCTAACAATGACAGTTCATTTCCTGAACATTCTAATGTGTCTAAATGAATAGGACCTTTTCCCTCACCAAACGCTGCCTTTCGTGGAGCAGAAGATGCACCAGTAAAACCAAGTTGACGACAGACTACCGTGGCCTCACTTATATCCCACGTATCGTCGCATATCGTTCCCCATTCACCTTTAAAGAAAATCTCTACCCGTCCGTCAGTTAAGTTTCCACCTACGAGTCGCACAAAACCTTCTTCTGAGTATAATAAAAAAATAAAAAAATGTAAGCACAATGTAATAAACAGCAAATGAAAAAGAAAAATGTAGTGTTTGAGAAGTGTGGGAGAAAATGAAATTGCAGTGCCTCTTTTGAAGAATCAAAACTAAACTTGGTAATTTGAGATTGAAATTTTTGTCCCAGAAGTTAGATAGTTTGATGAGGTTTAACGTCCCAGTTTCCAACCAATTCGTTCAAGTCGAGACGATCACGGCCTTTTTCCAGTTGTGGCTCACTGGCTTGTTTTCCCTAATCCATTGCTTATGCTGAGCACCCAGAAGGAAGTGAACATTTGATAGTATATGTGCAAGGATAACTCGAAAGTTATGGTTTTGATCAGCTAGGTAAAGCAATAGGAGCATGCCTCCATAATAGTTGTGCTTATAAATGTAAGTCATTTGTATATTAGATGGCTAAAATGGTGTACTCTAGTGTATTAATTTAATCTCCATGTCCAACAAAAGCACTTAGGCTATTCGAAGGTGTGTTTTCATACCTGTCGTCAATGATTATGGGTAAAAGAAAAACAAATTGCGTGTACTCAGGTCATCAAAACGGAACTGGAGCCCAAGGCCTTCATCAACTGAAATAACTGCCGTAGATAGGCTTATGATACTTGTCTGGCTAAAAAGCACATTTATAAAGTGCTGGGAAAGTGCAGCTGTATGGTAGACTCTGCCCAACGAAACAGAAGCGATTACTGACGTCCTTTATAAAGACAGGACCGAAGGTAAAGGACAAAAACCAAATGTACTACTCCCAAAAGGAATTACCCTTCTAGAAAATACATTAAAACGAACATGGCCAACCGGACAGTAACACGTTTTCATTTTAGGTCTGTCACACGTTGGCCTATTCTAAAATGACCTAAAAGAACAGATATGATCTTCACTTAATCTTATCCAAACGAAAAGTAAGCGATCACAACATCAAACAAGAGGGCAATCCATGGGGTGACAAATCTCATCTTCTTCATAGTCTCTACATACCTTGCGGTTAAAGAAATTTGTCAGCATACTGACAAGCACATCATGACAAAAGACCACTTTTAGGTCACTTAAACTTCCATCTCGAATTTAATTGACCTTTAAAACTCGCATTTTCGCAACCAGAAGCATTCTAGTTTTAAATTTATGCAAATAATGACAAAAACAATGCTTATCAAATCTGACCTTTGACCATGACCTTTGACCTGTGACATCATAAATTACTTATGCTAGAGTTTTCATGGTCAGAAACCTACCCACCAAGTTACAACTTCATCGGATAACGGTTTAGGAATTCGCCTCACACATTTTCGCAAAATTTAGGCAAATTCGACCTTTGACCTACATTTGTGACCTTTTGACCTCACTCTTAACAAGAAGTACAGCTGTTTTTTAAATCGTAACAGTCATAGCATATAGTGGGGTTTTATTACTTTCTAACATACTGATAGGCAAATTATGGCAAAGAAACAATTTTTAACCAATTTTACCTTTGACCTCTGATGTCTGACCTATGACGTATTCAAATACCCATGCACGAGTTTTCGTGGTCATGTACCTACCCACCAAGTTTCAACTTCATCGGAGTTACGGTTGATGAGGAGTTCAAGTGGCGACACACTTTTTCGCAAAATTTAGGCAAATTTGACCTTTGACCTACATTTTGACCTTTAACCTCACTCACCCTTAGCAACAAAGAAGCACTATTTCCAACAATATATAATTAGTCTGAGCATATCATGTGCTTTTATTACCTTTTCTAAAATAGTGATAGGCAAACAATGGCAAAACCCCAATTTACCAAATTTGACCTTGACCTCTAACCTTTGACCTATGACGTCATCGATAACCCATGCACGAGTTTTCATGGTCAGGTACGTACCCACCGAGTTTCAGCTTCGTCAGATTTTTGGTTTAGGAGGAGTTTGCGACAAACTTTTTTATCGCACACACATACACACACCCCACTCACTCACACGCAGCTTCACATATCTGAAGTTAGTACATCTCATCTCCCTATTTATTACATTTGGGGAGATTAGATAACAAAAGTGATCGCAGGCATACCAATACAGTTTCAAAACACATTTTGTGTCGTTTGATGATACTGGATCAAGGAGTGGGCGTGGTTGAAGGTTTGTCAAGGTGTATTTCACTTGATATAACTTAATTAGATACGATTTATCATTTGGTCTCGTATATGGCTTGATAAGGCCAGAGAATATCTTTACGTAGCCTCGTAATAATTTTGAGTAAGGGACGTCGGGATGTGTCTTTGGTTTCATTCAATCAATAAATGTACAGAATGCACAGGGAAATTAACACTAGGTATAATGATTCACTTAGTAATATTCAGTTTAAGACGGTGGCTCTGATAAAGTGAAACGAAGATCTAACCATCAATACCTATGAAATTGCTGTACGTTGAGATTTGTCGCAAAGACCGTTGCACTTCATTTTAATCATAATAAAAACTCGTCTGAAAGCAAAGTAGGTATCTGATATCACTTACACACACGCAAACACACATACTCCCACACCCACAAAGTATGTGACTTTATCCACACTGATGGTAGCATGCCATAACTATAACATATATTAATGCGTCCATTTGTTCACCTTCACAAATAACACCAAGAGGAGACATTAGGACAACTTGTTTGATATGTTGCGAATAGGATGGGGTCTTTTATTCAAAAAAGGGTTAATTGAAGCAATTGTCGGGACATTATGGGCTTAAAAGCTGGCGGCAGTTTATCAAGCCTCAAGTTGTGTGAGTAAAAAGGGCCCTGGTAAAGGTTTGAAAACTTTGAGCTCTTCTAGCAAAATAACTTCATGGTCATGGTAAATTGAAATTGCCATGACTAACCAACTTGTCAGCTTTCTTGTTATAGCTTGTACCTAGCGAAAACTTCTACAGGGTATTAGAGGCCACTTTACTTTTTCAAATAATAGTGTATAGGTCAATGGGAGATTTATTGGGTGTGTGCTACCTGATGAGGGAGTAACTTACCAAAAGGTAGGCAAGTCACACTCGCATCGGCTTCATGTTCACAGTTGTCACTTAATGAGGAGTAGCATTCTTTTAAGAAAGACTCAGTTCCATCGCAGTTTACGTTACTGATGTGAATTGGTCCCTCTCCCTCACCGAAAAATGCATTGCCGTGCGCAGTAATGGCATCGCGGAACCCAAGCTGACGACAAACCACACGTGCATCATCCATATCCCAATTATCGTCACACACTGTACCCCACTGACCATTGTTGTAAAGTTCCACGCGACCATACGTTGCAGTCCCATTAGCTAAACGTACGTCGCCATTCTCAATTGCTGCAAATGGAAATGTTAAGATGTAAAGTGAGGAATTTTTTATTATTATTTATGCACGAAATCTTAGTTATAATGTCTAGGTGCAGATTTCCAAACAGTTTCTAAACCATGATAGTTGGTCTCCTGTTTGTAACTTAGTTATATGAGTTAAAAGTGTTAACTACCATAAGTTGTTCCTTTGTGCACACACGGCTAATCATTTTAGCACAGAGCTTTTGTAAGGTAAGATACAGTTTAAGAGTCCTATTGTACTGTGGTTCACTAAAAATAAGTAGGAATAACAGTCACTATCGTCTCACTTTTCAATTGTAAGCTTGTATCCGCAGACAGGAAATTACTTTGAAACAGAAAAGATAAAGCAGTTAAAAGGCTGAAAAATGAATTCCTGGGAGGATTCGGGTTATTTTAGGTCCCCTGAGTATTATGCAAGGGCAATCGTGGTCTCCCATCATAGTAATGGTTTAGCATAGCAGGACGATTTGTGGATTTATGTGTAATTTGACAAGACTCTCATACGCCATCTCCTTATTTTGTCTCATTGGTCAGACGAACCAATTCACAAACAGGAACTTTATTTTTCCTTGTTTTGAGCTTCCTTTTTAGTTTAACAGGAACCACCTTCATAACCTTCAGTTTGAAACATGAAGTAGTAAAATTAATGATCGTCAGATTATGTCTATAAAAGCATTGAAAAGAAAATGGCAAGAAGAAAAAATAAAACAGTCAAAAGAAAATATTAAAAAGAGAAATTAGATGCTATATGAGCTGAAAGAAATCTAAATGAGTTAGGTAAAATGGGGAACTATGGAAACTTAAGATGACTGACCCGAATGTTAAAACACTTTCTCTGAGTTGAAGATGGAGGTAGTAATCCTATTTAGGAATATTTTGTTGTGTGTGTGTTTCACTATCACCTTGCTACAGAAGGAAAAGTGCTTTTTCTTTGATATAGACGCAGCTGATTTATTTCTGAAGAAATATAAAAGCAATACTGGTTATACTGAAATGGGGTAATGAGCATCACAATCAATTATGACAGTCGCAATGGTGTCCTTACAACTTTCCAAGAGGGATGTCCTAACGCCCGTCCCTACGCTTCTGTATACCATAATGAACGTACGACATGTCACATGAAGTACATCAAGCCCTAAACCGGAACTATGACCTGGAAAATTTAATTGCTTCGTGTTTAGTACCCAGCGACAATAGCTACTTCTATATAGAAAATACGAATGCTCGTGATTGAGAGATCTTGGATGGAATATTATATATTCTGCAACTTGTTTTAATTCCAAAAGGCTTTGCTTCAAAACGGTAATTTTTGCTGAGAAGTACATTCATTTAAAAGGCTTTGGTTGTCTAAGCAATTAAGCTTAAGGATGTAATGTATAATGCTCGTTGACAACTTATCAATTGTTAGGGCCATCTCCAAGTTGATTCTGACAACTTTAAAATGGTGAGTAATCAATACAGAACGAATGTAAATGTGGAATCCCTTTACAAAGTATGCACTAAACATCTGCAGCAACCAAGTCAATCCGTGCTGTTTGCATGATAGAATGGATCTCTCCGTATGATCGCGTACTTTAAGGAAATATTGCGTTTGTTTTACACAAAATTTTCGTATTCCTAAAACCTATATTTATAGTTACAGAATGATAGATAATTCAAAATAAGGTGGTACGATAGCCTTCTTTTAAAAAAATATAGGGTTTTCACAGAAAGAATTCAGTTATTTGATGCTGAAGAATAATTTTTTGCCCAAAGTTTCAAAAATTCAAATGCTGCAACTCAAGGGGCGGGGGCTTAGGCCTCAGTTAAAAATTTGGTATGTTTCCGCGACCTGAATTCAAGGACGAAGAGCCCTTATTTGTTCCTTTTGTAAAAAATGTAAAAAATTGGAGTAAATTTTCCTTACAATTTGTTCAGATATTGCACCAAATTGCATCTAAGGGCTCTCAAATATTTCAAAATTTTCCACACCCCCTCCTCTTAGAACCCTCCTCAGGACGGCGGTCCGAAACGTTTAGCCCCTCGCCTAGTGCAGAAAAGCTTCCTGGGCCTATGTTGCAACTTCCGTAACTCTTAAAATGCATAATATTTTGAGGAGATAAAGCTATTGCTTGAGTTTATTGGTGAGACTTAATCGTTTGATAATGATTTAAGCTTTTCTTTGTATGCCAAGTTGGTGTTCTGTAAATATTTCCCTTTAACTAAAACAAGCATGGAATTGTTGGGGTAAAATTTTTCTCCGATTCGACCCCTTTAATGAAGGCTGTTACTACTGGTGCTCGTACTCGTATTATTTCAGGTGGAGTTGTGAGTGACAGTGGCAATCCCGAAATGTTTTTTTTTTTTATATACGATAGTATTTATAAAGGTAGATGAACATTCCAAGGCTTACTTACTTTGCAAGTTAGCTATTCCTCACCAGCAGAGATGAAATCGCACTTTGTTTTCTAATTTCCTTATAATTCGTGTTAATCAGTTTCTATACTTTATTTTATATATTTACTTTATTTACTTCAAAAGTGTAAACCTGGTTAGCTAGAAAAGCCAATCCCTCCCTCGGCCCTTTAAAATTATCAAACAAAATACAATAAGAATGGACGAAGAAAACAGAAGACACTTAAAAATTAAGCATAGACTTAAAGGAAAATAATAGCAGAGACAGGAGATAAAGATCGCATAAAAGCACAAAAACATGACTAAAATGGTGATAAAAATAGAATACAAAAACGGACCAAGACTCATAAAACCATCCACAAGCATCCACGAAAAAGGATCAAGAATACATAAAACACTTAAAGAACTAAGAAGAGGCTCAAAGGAAGATAAAAGCAGAGATAAAGAACATAAAAGCATAAAAACATGACTAACAGTGGACATTAAAATAGAAAATACATACGATTTAAGATTCATAAAACACATCCACAGGAGAAATTAGAGTAAACTAAAAATCATTAATAAAATAGCTACTAAAAGAAAAAAACGCAGAGCTTATAAAAGAGATTTTAATAGCCGCTTAAAAACGGGGAAATACATGGCACCTTTACACACATTTGGTAGTTGGTTCCACTCTTTGGCTGCAACGTATGAAAATTTTCTGTTACGGTATTCAGTTTGAGAGCTTGGCCACACTTTTCTTTTAAAACCACTCTTTCCAGTTTTATTTCTTTCTATTTATTGTTCCACACAAGTATTGAGGATAAGACGAATAAGTTTTTTCCGCATTTTATGCAGTCTGTGTTAAGGTGTAGGATGAGGGAATGGGTACTATTCATTTAATGGTGATATATATATATATATATATATATATATATATATATATATATATATATATATATATATATATATATATTGTATGTGAAAAATCCACGTATGCTCCATGTTACATAACAAACAATAAAACATATTCCAAAGATGACATAATAAGAGCACAGATACGATAAATCAGCGTATACTTCGGACACTCTTGTGTCCTAGGAGTGTCCTTCCTCAGCGCAAAATGGAAAGTGAAAAATTACAGCATTTTTCAAATTTAACGGTAAAACAAGTACAAACAAAAACAAATGGTAGACAGACAAGTTTAGTTAACCTTTGGCAGCTTGGGAAGGGTTATTAATTACAAAGGGGAAGTCACTTAAGATGCCAAGGTCCTTGTTCAGGCCCCTAATATGTGTTGACAGTTTAACGACCCACTTGCCCTCAGATTTGAGGAGTTCATTGTCAGATTGGTAATTTGAACGGAGCAGAATACACTTTAGATTTGAAATGGAATGATTCGGTTCACCACAGAAATGTTTAGCAACGGGGAAATTAACAGATTTATCCTGAATAGTCTTCTTATGGTTATTGAGTCTATATCTGAATTTATTGCTTGTCTGCCCGACATAGTTGCCTTTTGTCGCATAAATTACAAAAGAGTAAGTAAACCACATTGGGTGTATTGCAGTCAAGGGGAGGAGAACGAACAATGCACTTAGTGCCGGGAGGGGTAAATTCTTTGTCTGTAATAATAAAATGACAGACCTGTTTAGTAGGTTTTTGTAATCTCCCGGTACCCTACTAATACTTAGGATAAGAAAAACATCAGTCCAACTTACCCCAAGTCTTGTGTTCGTAAAGAAGTTGCATCTGACTATTGACCAGGTCCTGGATCTAAGGCTAGCCCAAGGAAGTAGTGATAACGGCGATTATTTGCCGATCAACGGAACGTCGAACTAACTACTAGCTACATAAATTAGTGGCGGTAATTCGCCGGTCATCGACTACGCCATGTAATTCGCCAAGGGAAAGGTTATGCTACTTAGTTACTAATATTAAATACGCTGCAAGGATTGGCACGCTATTGGGCAGTGATCGATCACAGGCTCAAACTACCTAATCCCACACAATACGGGCCTTCACTAAACTGGAATACTGGCTACGCACAGTGTAGAATAAACAAGCTGAGTAAACAAAACTGATCAGTCACAAAACGGCGTATAACTGGACTGCCCTGAACTAAAAATAAGGCTATTCAACCTGGATCGCCTTGCTAAGGATGATTATAGACAAAGATTACGGCGATGGAGTCCAAAACATAAAAATACTCTGGATGAAAAAACGCTAGTTTGGTACGTCTCTCAATATCGGTAAAACGCACTTGAGAGCCCCTCTTAAACCCAAATCCCCCGAATTGCAAGATAATGCGAGAACAACTGGCGGTAGCCTGGCTTAGGCTTTTAACGCAAAACTACCGAAGCTTCAAAGAGACATAATTACTATACCTGACACCTCGGTTTGCTACATTTTGCGTTGCCTATGTTACGGGCACTAAGCAGTCGGGAAGATGTGAGTAATGTTTTGAGACTGGGGGGGGGGGCTGACGTCTGGCAGTTAACGGGGGGTCATTAAATAACTCAGATAAAGAAGAATCAGACTAAAGAATACCGTAATCTGAACGTATGGTTTTATGTAGGCGTTCAGTTTTGGGAGAATAATCAAAGACAAGGGGGATTCGAGAATTTTCAACCTTTGGTTTATAAGTCAGTAGTTTGTCACGTGGGTAAACAGAAGCCTTATTCCTTCCTTGAAAATGGAAAGGGGATAATTGTTGTTAAGAAATATCCAACAAGATTATTTATGTGCTTGTCGTATTCAGACTGAGAAGAGCAGATACGTCTTATTCTTAGAAATTGTGAAAAAACAAAAGCGCGTTTTACGCTAATATATTGGGAGCTGAAAAAATTAAGGCAACCGTGAGTGTCGGTAGGTTTACAAAAAAGCGTGGTCGCTATGGTACTATTGCCTAATTTGACCAGCACATCAAGAAAGGAGATTTCCGTCTCGGAGTAATCAAAAGTGAACTTAATGGAAGAGTGAAAGTTATTACAAAACGAAAAAAAGTCATTTAACGAAGGTAAGCCATGCGGCCATAAGAAGAAAATGAATATATCAATATATCTGAAATAATGTAACGGTTTTAAGGGGTAATCGGCTAGCATCCTTTGTTCGAGGTCAGCCATGAAAATAATTGCATAACTGGGAGCCATTCTACTACCCATGGCAGTCCCAGATGTTTGTAAAAAGTGTTGACCGTTAAACTTAAAATTGTTGTGAGTTAAAATAAATTCAACGATAGAAGTAAAGTCGCTAATGAACGGTCGTGAGAAGTCGTTAGCAGCAAGAATTTTTTTGCATGCTGCATCGTCATGCGGTATGTTGGTATACGGGCGCTTACATCCATAGTAACCAGGAGCGAATTGGGTGGGGGAGACCTAACATCATTGAGAATGATCCTTAGGAAATGAGTGGTATCTTGGATGTAGCTAGGAAGGGAAGGCAACGGAGGGTTAAGAATGCTATCTACGAAGCCGCTTAAATGTTCATTTAGTGTGCCTATACAAGATACAATAGGTCTACCGGGTGGGAAAATATCCAATGATTTTGCCAAGTCAAAAATCTTACGAAGGGTAAGTTTGTACGTATCTAGCGGATCGTTTCTACCAACGGAAGATAATTTAGTTTTAACTAGTTTTGAAACCTTATGTAACTTAGGAATAGTGTAAAAGATACCAGGACTGGGTGAGGGAGGAATGTACATATTTACTTCGTCAGCTAATTCAGGAGAAAAGGTATTGATCATGGATTTAAGCTCTTTCTTGAACTGTGCACATGGATTACAAGTAAGCTTTTTATAAAAACTGGAATTGTTAAGTTGAGATTCTGCCTCCTTGATGTAGTCCACAGAGTTTAATATGGTGACCGCACCCCCTTTGTCAGCTTATTTTATAACGATGTTACTGTTGGATTTGAGATCTCTTATGGCCACTTGTTCTTCACGTGAAACGTTTTGAGCTGAGCTGCCGTCTCTACGACTGGATTTAATGAAGCGGTTTAAATGGGCCTTCGCCGAGTTGACAAATGCATCCTTGTATGTATACCAACTACCAGAAAACTAAAAAGCTGTGGATACCAAACGTAACAAAAGACAAACAGAACACAACAAAAAGGAAAGCTACTTAGGTTTGCTTGACTAGTTTCTTTATGTTAATGCCCGTAGGGTGGAAAGTATCTAACTGTAGTATCCATGAGAACTCTTTTTGTTCCCGTAAATTGCTGCTGTAGGTTGGTATTTTTTGTATTCCAATTAATTCAAAATTAGTGCAATCCCCGTTAAAATGTTTCCCCAAAGGAGTATGACCTTTTTTAAACTCTTGCCTATGTCCCCTGTGTCTCTGACGCAATTCCCCTCCCGTTTCTCCCACATACTGTTTCCACAGGATAAACAATTAATTAGGTAAATAACAGACTTAGTAGTACATGTAATAGAACTAAATATTGTGAATTTTTCCTTTGTGGAATAACTAACAAAAGTAGACGTTTCTTTTAAGACTGCACAAGTAACACAATTTCGAAAATGAGTTTTAAAACAGCCTTTAGGTTGATCTTTAGGCTTATTAAGTCTGGCTCGAACCAAAAGTTGTTTTAAGTAAGGCGGTTGTCGGAAAATAATTTTGGGAGGGGAAGGCAGTACATTCCGCAAAGTCTCCGATAGTTGTAATACGGGGTAGTACTCTCTAATAATAGCATAAAGATTGGGTAATCTGGGGTTTTTCGTAACCACTAAAGGAGCCTTAATTGATTTTCTACTAAAACGTTTGGAATAAGTCCCTTTTAAGATGGAATCTCTCGAGAGACCATCAGCCTTGTTTAGATACTTGTTAGATACTTTCCACCCTAGCTACGGGCATTAACGTAAAGAAACTAGTCAAGCAAACCTAAGTAGCTTTCCTTTTTGTTGTGTTCTGTTTGTCTTTTGTTACGTTTGGTATCCACAGCTTTTTATTTTTCTGGTAGTTGGTATACATCAGCCAATTTTCATAGCATGTACAGTAAATACTGTACATGGTGGAATACCGTTTCCAGTTTTAAACTGTGCCATGTTATAATTTTGTAACACGAGGAACGTTTAAGTATCACCAATTTTCCCCTAACCCTAACCCTAACACTAAGAATAACCCTAACCCTCAAAAAAATAAGAGTAAATTCTGTTAACTTTATAAGAGGAATCGAACCCAGAACCCCGAAAATCATGGTATCATGCCTTCCTTCTTGACCACTGTACCATGTGGAGAACTCGACAGCCGTTCTCCTAAATTAACTACTTATCTGTAAATCACTCAACCGTATCGTACCATTAACAGTTCTCGTAACACGTGTTACAGTTTCTGTAACACAGATCAGTTTAAACTGGACATGCTATGTGTATCGGGTATATACATACGTACTTACGCTTCCTAATGATTCAGAGCTATCTTGCACCTGAAGAAGATAGGTATAGAGCCTATCGAAACGTCGTAATGAAGTTGAAGTATTTTTCCGTAATTTGTTTGTCTACGTGTATATTCTTTTATTTCGTGTTATATATATATATATATATATATATATATATATATATATATATATATATATATATATATATATATATATATATATATATATATATATATATATATTTGTATGTATGTATGTATACCCATCATGCTCCAAATTTGGTACTTTATATTATTTTCTATATCAAACTAGCAAACAGAAATCTAGGTTCCGGTTTTTCTAAAAGTTAGGTAAAATCATAGGTTCCTCAGGTTAACATAACGGTTTCAGAGAATACCAAATCGTCAGCTGTAAAGTAGTGCTGAACAAGCAAACGCAATATAGTGTAAAACGAGATCACCATTAAACTAACCTAAAAAATTTTAAGTAAACGATACCCTAGTTTAAAAAAATATTCAATCACTTAGGTTTTTCAATACTAAACATAAGAAATAATAAACGATATTGTGCCTTACCTACACGAAACGGTAGTAGTGTGAGGGTATTGGCAAAAAGCCACAAAGATATATCGTGTAATCTCATCTGGTTATCTCGTTTGCTTCTTTGAAACCCAAACAGTCACGTTGCAATCATGAAACTGTTTTGATTATGACAGTTTACTTTTCTTACCTATCTTTCTTGTAAAATATTTACACGATCAAATATAAACTTGATGAATTGGGCACATGATCCTAAACAAATGTTAATCAGTAACAAAGCGAGGCTTATAAACTAGCTTTACGTTTACGAACGAAAAATCATTGCAAAGTTGACAGTCCATGAAACACTTTGGGAAAAGTTGTGCTAAATGAAATTTATTGGAAGTAGTCTTTGCATAGATTACCGTCGTGAAGGCCATTTTACATAATCTTTCAGATTTACGGATCTTAATTTACTGTCTCGCAAAATTAACGGAAGAGTGACTCTGCAACTAGTGCTGTTTTAACTCCTAACAAACTTTACTCCAAAAAAAGAGGGGGAGGGGGAAACACAGTCAGGGAATAAATCGTGACGAACCACAGCATTACAAATACAACCAAGCACAATCTGGAAAGGCTAATTTTAGTTATTGTTTCATTTAATGGTAGGTAGTCAGATGAACAGATCAATTACACGAAAGAAATTGTCTTGTATCTCTTTTGCTGAAGCTTATAGTGGTTTTGAATATATCTATTAAAGCTTCCTGAGATATCGAATGTGTTTTCTTTCTACTTTTATTTAGTCCTCCCTGCTCACACTGAAAGTATTAATTGGGGTACTACATGAGCGATTATGTAATGGAAAGCCTATTGTATGTGAAGGTAGTACAAACAACTTTTCAAGTAAGGCATAAAATGGTATGTACCGTAGACTGTTCTTTACGACTGGAAACGGATTTCGTGGTGAAATCTCTGCATCAGATGTAATGTATTGTATGGTTGGTTGTCGACTTACGTATCACCAAACAGTTGTTGAGAAAGGATAGCTGACTTTGTTGTGAAAATCTACAACTCATTTCAACTGTTTTTGTGCTCCTGGTAGAAAAGGGCACATTGGAAAATTTAGGGGGGGGGGGGAGTCCGGATGTGTCTGGTCCCTCCCTCCGTATCCCCTAATGGACAGAAACGACCGCGTCTTCTTGTATTTAATGAGATCCACAAGGTGGAATGAACTTTAAGGAAGTGTAAGAAACAATGGGGATGAAAGTAAAATCAAAGCTTCCCACATAACACACACTTCACGCAAGTACTCAGAGCAACTAACGTTTTTATGAGAAGATTACAAAAATAAAACATAAAGGACATATCGCAAGAGTCGTAGATCAATGGAGGTCAATAGGTCACATTTGAAAGGAGATTAGACCCGGAAAGTAGCTGAAGTTAATTTATCATGTTAGTAGTACTTACGGGTATAAAGGATATTCAAAAAGCTAGAATCAATTATCGTTTTCGCCTAAAGTTTTCAAGTTTTAATTGATATCTGAAGCATCCTTAATTGTATCTAATTATTCTTTTTATTAGTAGATGAACACGTGGAACAATTTTTCAATACATTTTACTGTCAACAGAAAACTTCAGTTTCCTTTGCTGCATTTTTTCTTGTTAATAGATAGGTAAATAGTGGATTTTATGTTGTATTTTGATACTGTAAGCAGGGGTAGCGCCAGGATTTGTCCGAAGGGGAGGCAAGCTTACCGAATGGGGGGGGGCAACTGAAGCCCCGACAAAGGGGACTAATGGTTGCCGAAAGGATGTCGAACGCAAAATTATTGGCGCGTGAAGAGCGCTGAGTTTTCAATGTAAACTAATACAGTGGTGGAGCTCAAAGGCAGGGGCCAAGAGGCAATTGCTGTTAACAACCTTTGTTTGGTACTTTAATTAAAATTTCTTCTAAAGAATGGGCGTCCTCTCCCTGCCATACTTTTGTGACTTGAAGGGTCACTAACAGTACTAAATGTATGTCATTACTCGCTCCGTAGTCCTTGCATACGCAATTCAGAAACCTACCAGTGCATACGGAATCGTAATTCTCAATTTTGTTTCGGCTTGGACGTTTGCCCTGCTGTCCGTATAGGAAAGCTTAAGTTGAGTTGCCTCTTTATTACATCCTGTGGGATAGCTTGAGTAAACTACTATTTCCAAATCCCTTGCGACCTTCCCGCTGTTCACAAACCACTACCATCCTCATCAAATTGACTGTTACTATCTCAAATTTGCAATCATCATAAGAAAAACATTTCTTTAGCATTTGCAATTATACCTTGAGGACCCAGGAGTTTTTCTAAAAATGGTTCAGAATGGCCGCAAAGGCCATTAAAGTTAATAAAAAATTCTAGGGGAGGACCGCGGTTCCCAGCCTCCTGCGTCACGACTCGGCACTCGCGGTTTAAGGCTTCGCCGGCAGCACCTTAACGAAGATAAGCCTCCAATGAAAATTACTTCCCTGGCATTTTTACTGCGAACGCCCATGGCCACGTCTCTGTAAAAACTAACAATAACATTTCATTCATTTTGGAAAGCTTTATGTACCCTATAATCCTCAAACTTTGATCGTCCTTATGTAACTATATTTTAACATGGATTTTCGAAACTATCTTATTTTTCTTTCACAATAATAAAAAACTTGAGGGGACTCGTGTCCCAGACCATTGACAAAAATGAAACACAAAGGAAAGAAGAGGTGACTGGGGAAAGTAGGAGAATCTTTTATGTAATGGCTAATACTGTAGTTAAAAAAATATAGAGAAAGTAGGCTACCATGAAATGTGCCTTAAATAAAGCTGTCTTCCTCAGATCTTCCGAGGGCGTTGCCCCCTGGACCCCACCAGAGTCCCTACGGCGGGCCCCTGGACCCCACGCGTTCGTAGTAAATGGTCGGGGAGCCTTATATAATTTTTTATCATCTTTATAATTATTATCTCTTATATAAAAGAAAGCTTGTCATATGTCTCGATGCAAAAACGGGGAGTCAATTTTTTGTCATTTGGTAGACTAACGGTTCACGCAATTTTGGAGCAAGCCTGTGTGGTTACGCATAGGCGTAGGAGGCGGGGGGTTGGGCCTACAGTCCCCAACCAAATATTTCTGTAAAAATACAGGCAATACACTGAGAATTTTCGGGCACCTACCGAAAGAAAATAAATTGCGATGATGTAGCTAAAGGAAATCAGTACGGTAGTTTATAAAAAAATCTCCTTGTTAATTAAAATGAAGTTCTAAGTTTGCCCGACTAATTTGTCATTACTTATGTAAAAGAAACATTCGACATAATCGGCCCTCCATATTCATGAGACATTTCGTTGTTTACGTTACCATCCCCGGCATACTACACAACTTTTACGGGGAGGAGTCTAGCTATAGTAGTGAATATTAAACGTTACAGCACTGCTACTAACCTACCTGTGTATTAGAATTATCAAACAGTAGAGTTGTGGTAAATGTACGTTTGGTTGGTAACAGTTAAAAACCTACATTTTTAAGTTATTTCTTAGGTGAAGAAATGTTGGTTGATTTAATCACGTAGGATATAGGCCTAAGGAACACAACGTGATTGGGTAACTTTGTTTAACGTTTATAGATTTAGCTTATAGGCATAGACCTACCACACCAGCCAGGCACGCAGGAGGCATAGGCCTATCCGTATCAGCCAGGCTTGACGTCTACATGCAAGGCTATCGGCCTGGAGTGACGGTGCCAATAGTGAATACCCTTAAAAAATTCCATTTATTGGTCGGAAAAATATCCATAGAAGCCATTCCACAGTTATGGACGTTACATTTGTACACAAAATGAGACATTCAACAGCAGCTTAAAGGTGAATGCTGTATTCACTTAATTTCTAATATTGATACAAAATAAGAGTGTACTGAAGTGCTCATTGCAAATGAAATTTACATTGATGGTTTAGAGGTCCCCAGGGAATTTGCATCCAAACTCCAAAGGCATCGTTATGGTCGTTACATCAAAGTTACCACACTCTTGTACACTCTGGGAAAGCAGTGAAAACTCTGTGAATTCTAAAGTTAGATCAAGATTAAACATATACCATATAAGGCAGAAAAATATCTACAATACAAGATACGCTGAAGTTAACATTATTCCCCTGGGGGATGCACTAGCCTATTTATGCAGTGTTATGGACGTTACAGTTTTCTCAACCCTCCTTCAAAGCACCTGGGGTGGGCTGATGTAGGAAAAGCATCGTGAAATTGAGAGAATGGTTTGTAACATTCAAACAAAGCCAAAGAAATTATTATTATAGTATTATATTAACGAATTAATCTTATAGGTGTTTAGATAATGAAAAAAGAGACAAATCTGCATCAAAAATGGGCTGAAACAGGCCCGTAGCTAGGCCGGGGTACGAGGGGTCCGTGCCCCCCGTGCGGACCACTGTGCCCCCTTATACGGAAAATCGATCGAAAATAAAATTTTAGTGCATGTAAACGGTGTCCTTGGTATGACACCAAGCGACTTGTAACCAAAAATGATCCCAAAAGGAGTTTAATAATGAACGTATTTTGTTCTCTGTAACATTTTTGTTCTAAATTACAAAAATTTTCACGCGCTTTCATCTTCAGTTACATACAGCTTTAACACCCGTTTCAGATATGTTGGCTTAATTTATAAATGTACAGTTACACAATTAGGCTATTGTTTTTTCGTGTAGGTGTGATTCCCGGAAAAACACAAAATTGAATCCATAAAAAGTTCTATCCTCTTTCTCTTGCGTTCGGGAAGATTCTTAATTCAGACTCAACATCATGATAATCATTTTTGTATGAAACGTTAAGTGTCTCAATGTCCAGGGGTGGTGGAAGGGGGTATCTCCTCGCGATCAGTCGCCCGACGTCTTGGTTTTGTTCTTAAAGACAGACACTCATCACCCCAAATACATTTTTGGTTGGAAGAAAGCAAAATTCTCAATTGGTCATAGATGAATGCTCTTTGATTGACATCAAAGCTCACAATACACAGCATGTTCTAGTTACATATTATGGCCTTGTATGCCCAACAGGATATGCCCTTAAGCAATAAACTCGGTTTGAGTCTGCACAAGGAGGGGCTCAACACAGTTTTGGGAGGAGTAACTTAGTCGGGAGATTTGGAACTGTCTAGGACGAAGAGGGGCAGGTTCTTCCATAGAAACCCAAATTTTCTAACTTTCCTTAATAAGAACCAGATATTTTCAATTTTTCTTCAACAGAACCCCAAATTTTTAGCCGGTCGCCCACAGTTTCGCGTTTGGTATTCAATCTGTAACCCATTGCTTCTGACGGGTCTTCGGGTTGCTGGACCTCTTAGGGGAGCTTGGTCCCTTCGTCGGGCTTATCTTTCCACCACCCCTTGCTCAGTCTGTATGCAGGTTTTACCGTGGTAAATAATTTTCCTGTAAAATTTCGGCTTGCTTCGCGCGCAATTCTCACAAGCGAAGTAATATCACCCATGAACATTATAGTACAAAAATTCAAGTGAGCTCTTCCAGCCCTTCCAGCCAAAGCTAGGTGAAGGCTCAAAGTTAGATCCCGGACATCAAGGGGCTTTCATGTAGTAATCTAGTACCTTGAGTAACATTCGCTCCGCCACGACTATACGGTTGAAGCTAAATTTACTCGTACCAAAATTTATTCTAAAATTTACTTTTTCTGGTTTTTTTTTTTTCATGCAAAATTTTCAAAGTAGAAATACGATAATGACCATCTGAATTGTGAACTATGAATACATTGGTGTGCTCTCACTGTCATTCAAAGTCCTGCTCAAAGTTCCATGCTGGTGTTCCCATATTGTTAATTCGCCACATATTCGGGGAATTTCCCTCTGGGTCCTAACAAAATCATACTGGATCACACCAAGCCTGCCTAATGGCAGCCCCTGGTCCTGCCTCGCCATTTGCAACCGGCTTCACCTGAGTTTGCTGAGCTGAAGATATATCGTGATTATAGTCTTGTTTCCTTCACTTGTGGAGAAGTTCTACGTCTCTGTACTGCAAGAGGAGAGAAAAAATTCCATCAGAAGAGTGAAATTTTCGCGCGCTTGGTGCGTATGTGCACACGTAAAACCGATACCTTTAAGCTATGTGTGGTAAGCTTGAGATATAATCCCCTGTAGTTCCGGCAAACTGTAATCATGTGGTGGCACTAGTGACAACAAATATAATCTTCTTCGGTGCCCCTCTATAAGGTGTCGGTGCCCCCCCTATATCAGAATTCCTGGCTACGGGCCTGGGCTGAAATAATATCCCAAGGGAGTCAATTTTAAAAAAAAATATTTTCTGTAACTTTAAGTCATGTACTTTAAATTTACATGCAACACTTGAGGGTAGTATTTACTTTAAAATTTCAGCTCATGGTAACTGTCTTCATGGGCTGACCCATAGGACGCTACCATGGGGCGGGAGATGACTTGGATATAAATTCCATCTGTTGGAGTCATATTCCTCTATTAGCCTGATTAAAATTCCATGTAAAACTCATTTTTGGAAAGATAATTTTTTAGTTTTCCTACCTTTGTTCCCATAATGTTTGTTCCTTTCAGAAAATGTCGTCTCAAGGATCACGAAAACGCAGGGCCCATCGGTTTCGGGTCATATGTGGCGAATGTGGAAAGGAGATTGATTCAGATTACAAAGATAAACACAATGAAAAACACCCAGGAAAGAAAGTAGTCTACATTGTCCCTTTAGATCCATCACAGGGAAAAGTTAAATTTTGTCCGAAAGTCTACTCGTCCAACTAAGATGAGCGATGACAGTGTGGAACCCCAAACCAGTGATGCTGCGCGACCTCAGCCATCTACATCAGGAACTGGTAATGTCACTGAAAAAGTCCCTGACAATTCTCAATCTATTATGGCAATAGTACCTTCCCTACCTGCAGTATTAGATACGGACAGCCCAAGTCAGGAATCTCAGGATATGCCTACATCAAGTGATAAGTGTGATGAAAAAATTGGAGAAATTTCAAGTGATGAAGATAGTGTGCATGATGGTGATGGTAATGATTCTGTTCAACATGATGTCGCGAGTCCACATATTGTTAAGATTGACTCACCACCTTCTGCTTCAGGACCAAATCAACCAATTCATATGGAGTATCTTCCCCCAAAATGTGGAAAAGAAACATTTCAGACAGATTTTCAAATTACAATGGTTTAAAATCTATCCATGGTTGTCATATGACAATGATACAAACAGTGGCAGCTGCCTTGCATGTAGAGAATTCACGAACCCAGATGATTTCCTTTTCACAAACTGGAAGAAACCAGAACGCTAACTGAAACACACAAAAAGTAAAACACACCTCGACGCAATGACGAAGTGGATGCAATATCGCCCTGTAAAGAAACAACACACGACCATTTTAACACAGCTGGAAAAGCCACATGAACAAAAAGTAGCGCAAAACAGAGCATATATGAAAGTGATAATAGAATGCTTGATTTTCACTGCTCAACAAAATATTGCTCAAAGGGGAAAGCACGAGGACAAAAGCCGTATTCCTGAAGTATCGGATATCAACAGAGGTAATTTTTAGAACTTCTACACATGCGTTGCAAAGATATTCCTTGGCTCGGTGAAAAGTTACAAACCCAGTTGGGGGAACATGCTCAATGGGCATCACCAGATACTTGTAATGAAATGTTTGAAATTGTTGCAGATCTTGTCATCCAGCTGATAAGATCCGAATCGAGGACAACCGGATTCCAGTCACTAATAATGGACATAAGTCATATCGAACAAGTTACAATGTGCATTTGCTATATTTTTGAGGGAAAAACTAAAGAGTCGTTCATTGGATTTTATTCCACCAAGTCCACATATGGCGAAAGTTTGTACGACTTAGTATTAGAAGTGTTTGGTAAACTTGATTTACAACTAGACACTATAGTTGGAGAATGTTTTGACGGTGCTCCAAATATGAGGGGAGTAAACCGTGGATTAGCCACTCGCATGTAAGAATGATCACCATTAGGCATATATATTCACTGCATGGCCATTTGTTGAAAGTGGCGATTTAAGACACCTTGACAGAGATAACACCATTGCGTAATGCTCTTGGAACTACGCAGAGCGTATACAGTTTTCTAAAAGGAAGTCCTAAGCGACATGCTGTATTTAGTGACATAAAAGTTAACGAGGAACACATGATTCACTATCTTAAATTACAGAGTGTTACGGTATGGTCATGTCGCTGGGAAGCAGTCAAGCCGTTATAAAGCCAGATGACTCGTATAATCAAAGCATTGCTCACACTATTTGAGGATCGAGACCCAAAGACTTATTCTGATAGTCGTGCACTTCTAAACGATGTATTTGATTTTGAGTTTTTGGTTTACATGTATTAAAGTTAATACTATCGAATACTAGCAGCCTTAGTCAGTACCTCCAGGGAAAGTCGGTGGATGAAATATCGGCGAGGAGTGCAGGTGCAACAAAACAAACACTCAAAGTTAGTAGAAATGATGAAATGTTTGAACTTGTTTGGAAACAAACTGAAAACCTCGAAAACATCATCAAAGAATGTATAGCGGATACAGACTATGAATTCAAGGAACCAAAGTTTCCAAGAGTACGTAGGCCACCTCCTCGACTTGAGGTTCTAATAGGGACAACAGGAGCTGGCGAAGCACAGCAGTACAACACGCAGGTGCGTATACGAATTATTCGCAGGGGGGTGAACTATTTTTGGACCGACTACATTTCTTGGACCGACTCCCGCTGACACAGTTGTACGACCCGAATTTTCAAAGACCTTTTTTCTGCTCTTTTGCACTACAGATGCTCCGAATTTTCAAGGACCTTTTTTTTTTTTGCTTTTTTGCATTTCAAACGTTGTCCTTGTCTGGTCTACTGTTACAAAGGCACACTGAATTTGAGACCGACTTTTGGTGCTCAGTGCCGACTTTTCATTTTCACGGGGGTTGTCACACCCCCGGCCCCGTATTTACGCCCCTGACAACACGCCACGAGATTACTATCGTATCGAAGTTTAATAATGGAGATGACCAGAGCGTGCTTTGTGCACTCATAATGCAAAAGAGTGAAATTCGCTCCAAAAGAGACTGCAGTTTGGGACCACTCCTAGTACGAGTGAATTTCACTCGGGTTGGAGTGAAAATTCACTCGAAGTAGAGCGATATATCATTCCATGCGAGTAAAGTATCGCTCTATTTGGAGTGAATTTCCACTCCACCCCGAGTGAAATTAACTCTTACTAGGAGTGGTCCCAAACTACAGTCTGTTTTGGAGTAAATTTCACTCTTTTGCATTTAGAGTGTGCCCTTGGTAATATTGTATTAAATGAAGCTACAATTTCAAGTAGTTATGATTTAGTAGCAGGATATTATGATTTAGATCGAGACATTCTTGAAGCTGAAAAGAAGAGCTTCTTAACTGTAGAAAACAAACTAAGCAAACGATTCCTCTGCATGCGTATGACCAACACGGATAGTTGCAAGAATGCATGCACACTTGTAGTATGTACACAAAATGTCCACCAACGTCTTGTTCTGCTGAGAGGGCCTTCAGTGCCCTACTCAGATTCAAAACATATTTACGAAACACTATGGGGCTAAAAGGACTTAATAACCTTGCAATTCTGAACATTGAACGAGAGTTTACGAGCAGGATAATGCAAGAACAAATGGAAGACATTATATATATTTTTGGAAGCAGGCGGGGCAAATATTCTTACTTTTCATTGAGAACTTTTAGCTAAACGATTCAACCAGTCATGCATAATATGCACAACTGTTTGAGGGGGTGTCGGTAAACTAAATACCTGGTGATTTGAATTGCACCAGCACTTATTTTTCTGGTAATTCACAGGTGTGTTCTTCAATGGTTAAACTTATATTATGATGATGATGATGATGATGACGACGACGACGATGACGATGACGATGATTTTTATTGTTACAACTACCCCCAAACTTATAACCAGTATGGAAGGGTAATAACGTGCAAATGATTGTTTGAAATTGGCATGCGATCATTGCGATGTAATGACTGTAGCTTGCCTATATGATATGTACATTAACATGTTGAACGCGCGCAGAGCCCACGAACATTTTTAAGTTATATTTTTCGGGCAAGACGTTACAGCTACCCCAAATCAATTTAGGCTCCTACGCCCATGTGGTTACGATATTCGCTTTTAATTTAGTACGACTCCCGGTAGGGCTGCATGGTACGTTTCGGATGTCAACTTCTCCCCACATGCAATGACGAAGTTTTCTTTTAGAGTACGAACTAATGGAACCTGAATTGTTAAGATGTCATTCAAACGTGGCCCCAAATAGAGGTTCTACACGTGACGTCATATTGGTCCCGATATTGCCTCTACCGAAATTTTGGACGTCAAACTTACTGCACGTGCAACAACCACACCGAGTACACACAGTATCGGTCAAAGCGTAAAATGTTTTGTTCCTTCTTTTCAAACAAAGTAATCACAAGTAAACTGTCAAGGATCAATTGTAAATAAGTATACGTGTAAGATAGCCTGCTTGTAGGCTACATATGTTGGAATCAAATGCTGTGTAACGATCACATAAAAAATACTCTTCGGTTTCAGTTTCAGTTTTATTTCCATATCAATATTCATGAAAGAGAAATACATATGATTGTAACAAGAAGGTGGAGGAGGACTGTAAAAGCAAACTTGTACAAGTAGTCCCCCTGGCAAACTAATGAACATAAATATACTCAACACAATTACAGTAGATATAACAGAAAGCAAGTATAACAAACAAAAGCAGCAAAACAACTTAGGGACAGTTATAGAGACTTAACAGATGATCCTTAAACCTTCTTTTGAAAGAGAGAGTATTCTTAGCACGGACTTAATATCATTATCTAGGCTACCCAAAATTTTTAAACCACTATTAAGAAAAAATCTGTAAGAAATATCATTGCATGAGAGATTTGGGCGAAAATTGAAGGATGACCTAGTATAATAGGAGTGGAATTCATTATTGTAATTTAAATGGTTAACAATAGTTATTGGTAAGTGGCCCTTCACACACCTGTATATGATAACTGCAACATGGACTTTGTATACATCAAAAATATTAAGAATTTTATTAATGAAAAAGAGAGAGTGGTTTGGACTGAGCAAGATAATCTGAGTGTGATAAAATACGGACGGCCCTTTTTTGTAGAATATGTAAACGATTTAAGTACGATGAGTAAGTTTTCCCCCAAATAATGTTGCAATAGGATAGTTGGGAATGAATTAATGAATCATATAAAGATTTAATAATGTGAGGAAGGACAAAGCAGCTAATTTTGCACAGAATTCCTGTAACTTTTGAAATTTTTGAACGTTGTATTTTAATGTGATATTTCCAGGTGAGATTAAGTTCTATATAAATGCCTAGAAATTTTGCTCTACTAACTGGAGAAATATTTGTACCATCAATAAACAAATTGACGTTGTCAATTTTACGCTGTAAAGGGTGAAAAATCATGAAATTAGTTTTAGTAATATTTAAAGATAATTTGTTACATTTAAACCACATTGAAACCGTTTTTAGCTCAGAATTCACGATACGTGCTCCAGTAATGAAATCTTTATGTTTATACAGAATGTTCGTGTCATCAGCAAATAGGGTAAATGAAAGTATAGAAGAACATTTGCATAGATCATTAACATAAATGGGAAATAACAAAGGGCCTAGTATAGAGCCTTGGGGCACACCACAGGTAATATCACACATGCTTCACGACTTATTGTTAATACACACAAGTTGTTTTCTGCCAGACAACTATCTGTGAAACCAATTTAATGTAAGTCCCCGAATACCATAGTGGTATAGTTTCCTAAATAAAATACTGTGGTCTACGGTATCAAATGCTTTTGACAGTTCTAAAAAAATACCTATACTTATTTCCTTATTATTAAACCTCTCAGTAATATACTTTACAATATTAGTCGCAGCCATATAAGTGGACATATTTTTTCGAAACCCACATTGATTAGACGAGAGAATGTCATTCTTATTTAAAAAACTTAACAACCTATCGTACATGATGCATTCTAGTATCTTTGAAATACTAGGTAATACAGATATTGGACGTTAGTTGGATACAACAGACG
This sequence comes from Holothuria leucospilota, assembly GCA_029531755.1. Lineage (NCBI taxonomy): Eukaryota > Metazoa > Echinodermata > Holothuroidea > Aspidochirotida > Holothuriidae > Holothuria > Holothuria leucospilota. Next base: position 49,935,085 of record CM055976.1, read on the forward strand.
GGTCCCCAGCTTTAAAGACAGGAGTAACTCTAGCTTTTTTATATGAATGGGGACTATACTGGTCGATAAGGAGAGATTGCAGATATATTTGAGTGGGGTTAATAGGCTGGACGAAGCAGCCTGGAGTGTCTTAACAGAGGTGCCATTTATACCTGGAGAGGATCCCGTTCTTAGTTGATTAAATATACACAACACCTCATAACAATTGGTTGGGGAAACATACATTGAATCGGACACCGGGGTACTAAGAAAATTGTTGAAGGAAGTTCCTACGAGTGGAATACGTTTTGCTAAGTTTTTGCCAATACTGGCAAAGTATTTATTAAAGCATTCGGCAACATCCAAAGCATTACTAATCTCATCTCCACAACTGATAATTTTGAAAAGCTTGACTCTAGAGTCTTTTCTCCTACCAGTAATCTCATTTAATACTTTCCAAGTTTCTTTAATGTTGTGCCGATTTTCGTCAAATAGCTTTGTATAATACGATTTTTTGGAATAACTGATCACATTTGTAAGCTTATTTTTATAGCTTGTAAATTTAAGCTTATTCAAAAGAGTACGATAATGGAGAAATCGCTTGTAGAGTTTCTTCTTAGTGGTAATAGACTTTAGGATCCCGGACGTTATCCAAGGATTACGAGTTTTACACTTCTTGACTTAAACTTTCTTAAGGGGGCACATCTCATCAAACAACTTACTGATTACATCAACAAAGGTTTTACAAGCTTCATTAACATCAGAAATAGAGTAAAGGTGATCCCAATTGTAACTGTTTAACTTCTCAATAAAAATGTTGCAATCATTTCCTGACATATTTCATTTAAAAAGATATTCTTCATCACTATTCTGTGAGAACTCTCAGGGTGACGCCACAGAGCTGAATATAGGAAAGTGATCACTAACATCAGATACTAAAATCCCAGACATAGTAAATAAAGAAATATCATTACAAAATATGGTATCAATTAGTGTAGAGGTAGAGTCTGTTATCCTATTGTTTAATGATATCTTACAAGTCAATATTAAAATCACCTAAAAGGACAGTTGGCTTATTACTACGATTCACAATATCCAATAAGGCTACAATGTCATCAATAAATATTCCTAAAGGACTGTCTGGTGGTCTATAAATGACACCAATGACAATGTTACGGTTCAAATTGACGGTTTCAATAAATAAAGACTCAAATGCATTCGATCGATTACATAAATCACTCCTTTCCTTAAAGTTTATGTGACTGTCTAAATAAAACCCTACCCTACCACCCCTCTATGCGTTCTCTATCGTGATATCTTCAGTCACTCACAAGATTTAGGTCAGCACAGTCTGGCATATGGACTAAGAGTTCAATATTTCTTATGAAGAAATCCAAAAATCCATCCCGACCCACGTTTTACGTTTGTTGTAAATCGATAATAAACCTGTGCGTTCCATGACTTTCCTTGACGATTACTCAACAACTTCCCCAATCAGCAAGAAGACATCCTTTTAGAAGAAGTTACGAAACATTTCAAGCTTTGGACATACTGTGGTACACTCTTCAGGCACAATTTGCGTTTGGTAAGTTTGACGTTTGACGAGTTTTAACTTCTGTAGCGAGAGCCCTGCAAATGAGCAGAACGATGCAATGCTCATCAGCCACCTTTTTTTTCGGGCAGCCAGATGAATTTGGTTATGAGTGGAATTCTCAACAGCGGTTAGCCGCCCTGCGGTTTACGCCTTTTTGCTTCGCCCCCCCCCCCCCAAGCAAGCCAGTTATCCGGGCCTATATATTCGAAGTAGCGTGGTCTGCACAGTTTTCGTCAGCGTGACGAGTGAATACAATGAAACACGTTTTTTAAAACTGAACCACAGTTGATGTGTTTTGTTCTCAATGGGCATTGAGTCTTCTAAGGGTCCCCAATCGATGTGGCAGGCTCCGCACGCTGTACAAGTCAACAAGCCACATTTTTCTCAGGGAAAACATCCAACTCTCATTTCGAGGCAGCAGTAAGGCCTATGAAGATTGTGCCAAATACGTAGGTCAATGGCATGGAATAGTATTGTTTAAAGTTTTCTTCTTATCAGCGACTCCTCCCCTTTCCCCTTTCTCTATGTGGGGGTTTCAGGTTGGTGGCTCACATAGATACCTTGGCTTGCATGGGCAAGTCCTATCCCCATCCCTGAATTGTTTCCTGTACCAGCGACCCTAAGTAGGCGCAGAAACGATATAACAAACCTGTGTCTTAGAGTGCAATACGGATTGAAATACCACTTCTTCCAAATAAGTATAGGAGGAAATCGGGAAGGGGAGGGGGGGGGGATATGGGACTACATCCACTTGTTTGAAGATGGCCCCAATTGCTTTCACTTCGTCACACAGTAAATTTGGCGTCCAAGGCCCCTTATCCCACCCTAACCCGCATTTTTTCATACAGACATCCATTTCTACATTTTGGCGATCCACTTAAGGTAAAGAAGTGGCCGAATAGTACAAATTCACATACTGTACATACACCCGTTCTGCATTCGTTCGTATGTATAAAAATTTCCGCTAGACAGCTGTATTGACAGCTTCCGACGACAAGTGTAACCAGGGGCGTAGATTTCTTTTCAACTTAGGGGGATGGGGTGAATTATCGCAAATCTAGAAATGTGCACGCGAAGCGCGAAGCCCATGACGGGTGGGGTCCAGGGGCCCGCCATAGGGTCCCTGGTGGGGTCCAGGGGCAAAGCCCCGGTGGGGTTCAGGAGGCGAAGCCCCCGGAAGCTCCTGGGTTTCAATGGCTCAGAAGTGCCAGGAAGACTGTTAAGGGGTAACTTTCAGAGGTAATGTTCTTTGGTACTGGTATATTTATACATTTAGGAAAATGCTATTTTGAGCACAAAACTCATTGGTAAGCTGCACTGGATTGAAATTGTACAAGGGCAAACAAGGGGTCAACTTATAGGGTCATCCCAGACAACTGGATTTTGAATTCGGAGATCATTACAAGACCTGCAAATTGGCTTGAGATCAGTGGCGCTGCCAGGTTTTTTGTGATGGGGGCACCATAGATGATGACGTAAATAATACCTCAGTTTCCCAAGTCTGCGTAAATTGCACCTTTACTTTTGATGCGTCCCTGCATTTGTATACAGCAGTTTTGATCATTTGTTTGTCACTACATAAAGGTGCCGGCCTGGAGAAGAGGTGCCCCTCCCCTTTAAGAAATTTTTGTTAAGTGAAGGTCTTTTAGACGCAAAATGGTGTTATCTTTGGGATGTTTTTGTAACTGATCATACATGGCTGGAAAATGTCTATAATTTAGTGAATGCTAATTTCTGGTAAGTTAAAAGAGAAGAATATGTTGTCTATTAAAAAAGATACGTTGTCAACAAACCTCCTGAAGCCCTCTCCCTTTTGTTTATTTTACTGATTTTTTGGGGGGAGGGAAGTTTGTTATTGCCCCCATTTGATATGATTAATGTAGAACTTCCAGGAGGTCCTATACAGGTATCTGCTAGCCTTAGCCTTTCATAATGCACAATGAAGGAAGTGAGATATTTCGTAGTAGTCCAAGAATGTTTCTGTAGACTCCACGCACGGGTACATAATGCGTACTACCTTACATCCAAATGATAATATAGAGTATGACGCCGAAAACTTTACAACTATCGTATTTTATTAATTTTGCACCAAAATACAGACGAACAGCTTCCAGCAATGGGTAATGAGAGAGAGGGAGAGTATAGGTATATAGGTATATTAGATCTCCCTGATAGGTGTAGTAAAATGGGTGAAGGACTAATAAGCGCGTTTCAGAATGCTGTTTTCTTCGTAAGCGTATTAACAATCACCATGTATACCGACAACGGCTGCGGGAGAAGCGCTTGGTAAAAATATTTGCAAAATGTATAATGGCAGATACGCATTCTTTCCACATCATGCTACATATAAGATTGAAAGATCCCATATTGATGCGAGTTCCCCAAAATGTTTGGAGGTGGGGCTCTGTTCTTCGGAAAGTGTTGTGATCAGAACAGTTTCATGTATTATTACTTTAGAAATGGTTATGACATGAAGTACAAACCGTCATGAATGCGCTAGAAGTGCGCCGAAATTTTTCATTAAATAAGTGCCCCATGACAAAATCTGCATTCAGGCTCTGCATCGAGACACTTTGAATTGCCCAACAAACCTTCATACCACTGCCATAAGCCAGTCTTTTACCTGTTAATTCGTAAATTTTCAACTTTTTGCTGCTGTGCTTCTCCGTTGATCTCCGACAGTTGCTATCGGAAGATATTGATAATAAGCATAACACTGACGTAAGGTTTCAAGAGCGGAGCGCGCGAAAATTTTGATAATTTGCGAAGGATTTTCTAAATTTCTGATAGTTTGAGAAACATTTGTGATAGAAAATGAAGCACGAAAATGAAAATAAAATTTACTTTCCAGCATATATGTATCTGTAGACTGTAACATAGGGGGATGATTACATGGGCCATCCCCCTAGTCAAATGTTGGGAGATATATCCCCTATCCCCCGGGATCTACCCCCGTGAGTGTAACATATCGAATTCCATCAAAGAAAGTATCCTCAATTAGTTCGTCGAATGGTATGAATTGCAGTGGTTAACACCTGCGTCTATAGTACAGCCTACAGTTGGTTCAATTTTCGGATATCAATATCGGTATCGACCAATATCCCCTATTTTTGTTTTCATCTGTATCCGTAAAATTTACCCTAAATGCCAATACCTTATCGATATGTCTTGTCAAATAAGTCATAAAAGTGGTACACTACTGGGGTGTTTTTATATAAGTTGCAATATTAGTGATTCCTTGCGTTATGGATATATTGTAACAAACATGAATCACACACATGACAAGCATGATATCCCTCACAGTTATCCTCCTTGAGACATCATGTTAAAAGGTCAAAACCTTTTAAATATTGTTACCCCAAATGACCTTTCACCTCAACTTAAAACAATAAGCATCACCTACCCTATGTGGCCATCTACATGCTAAATATGAACAATTCACAGGCCAAGTATGAGATCCCTTACAGTTATCGTCCTTAAAATATCTTGTTTACCAGGTTTTGACCTTTGTGACATCAGATGAACTTTAACCTCCACGAAAAATGATAGGGTTATAGGGGTCATCTACTCAATATTAGCAATCTGCACATGCTAAGTAGGAGATCCCTCACAGTTATCCTCCTTGAGATATTGTGTTTACAAGGTTTTGACCTTTTGACCTCGTGTGACCCCAAATAACCTCGAACCTCCACCAAAACCAAATGAAGTATCTCTTCAACATAAACAATCCGCATGTCAAGTGTGAGATTCCTCATAGTTATCCCACTTGGGATATAGTGTTTACAAGGTTTTGACCTTTTGGTCTCTGGTAAACCCAAATGACCTTTGACCTCCACCAAAAACAATGGAGAGCGCCTACTTAATATGGGCAATGCACATGGTAAGTATGAGATCCCTCACATTTACCCTTCTGGAGATATCGTATTCACATGCAATTTCCAGGGTATTACCATTTGACCTCTGGTGACCCAAAATGATCTTTGACTTTGATCTTTGACAAAAGGGATGATCTGCTCAATATGGGCAATCCACCAGCTAATTATGAGAGATCCCTCACAGTTATTCTTCTGGAGATATTGTGTTTACAAGATTTTTACTTTTTGACCTCTGGTGACCCCAAATGACGTTTGACCCCACCAAAAACAATAGGGATTATCTACTTAATATTTGCAATCCACATGCTTAAGTATTAGATCTCCCATAGTTACCCTTCTCAAGATATAGTGTTAACAAGATTTTGACCTTTTGACCACTGTCACGCAGAGAGTTAAGATTAAATTCTTGGTTGCTGCCCTCTGTTTAGTAGGCCGAGTTCTCTCGGAGAGCCGAGCCAGTCTGTATAGCCTAGGCCGCGTATCTTTCTATTGTTAAGCAAAGTGATGAAATGTTAAGCCCCTAAAGGGATGTTGTGGGTGAGGCGTTTCCCGCGAAAAGCAGGCAGTTGCCGCACATCTTGCAACGGGGATGGACTAGAATCGAGGAGCAGACTCCGACATATTTTTACTGCCAAGGGCAGATTTACCATTGAGGGTAATATATTTATGTCTACGTGAAGACAAAATTAAAAGCAATTCGTCGCAGAGGTCGATCATTGCAGTGTAGATATCGTCGTTGAGGTCGATAATCTAAAAAATAAAAGTATAAAAATTCTGGAGGCTCCGGGCACTTAAAGCCCCACCCAACGAAATTGGAAAGTCCATTCAGTACAGAAAAAATCATTCCGGAGATCCGTAAGTTGTATTTATTATTTTGGTGCTAGTAAAAAGGTGAAAATGTTAGTATTTCTCACCAAACTTTAGGGTCAAGGTGAAAACTTTAGTATGCATGAGATTAATGGGAAAATTGTTCAAGACAAGCAGTAAGTGTAATCAAATGCAAGAGTAAAAGCTATGCACAAGGTGCATTAAGTGTAAATAGAAATGCAAAAGCCGTGAAATGAAGTGTAAAAATGAAACAAAGACAAAGCATTAAAATGTGCTGAATGTATTATCGTAGTATCCATAAGAAAGTATTTCAGGGAAAAGAGGATGAAATGTGTGTGACGAAAATATTGAGTATTTTGGTTGCTGAGAGCAGTATATTAATTAATTTAAATGCCGTCCATTATTGTATGACAAATGTATGCTAAGTTGCATTATTGGGAAATTCCCGGGGACGAATTAGTCACTTTCGACAAAGGTATTGCTATGGTGATGCTAGTCATGTGTTGTAATTTTGTACACTCCACCAGGGTTTACACGAGGCAGTTTTGGCTCATTACGTCAGCCACCACCCATTCCCTCAGTCGTCTCATCACCTTATTGCATTCGTTCTCGGCTCTTCCAAGGGACAGCTACACACTAACCTGCTGGACAGAGCACTCGTCAAATTAATACGCGTAGCCACCGGATGAATACAACCAAACCCTATTCGCGCACACTCACCCTTAGCCAACTGGGAAGCAGTTTCTCGCGAACCACAAGTCCGCTGACAATCTCAAGGACTGACGGACGGTTTGGTTTATTTATTTATTTAATTGTAATATATCCAGATCTGTATAATGTATATATGTTCTTTCACGCAAGATCCAGATTAAAATTCTTGCAACATATACCAGAGTAGGCTATTGTTGTTTTGGCGTTGACGTGTCTATAGGACCAACCCTCATGAACCTTCCGAACTCCGACCCACATTTACGCCGTACCTGTGACAACCACTGACGACCCCAGATGATCTTTGACCTCCACCAAAAACAATATGGTTTTACCTCTGACCATAAAACATTTACTTACCAAGTATAAAATCTATTCATGCTTCCAACTTGAGATATCCTGATAACAAGGTTTTTAGAATATGACCCCGGTAACCCCAGATGACCTTTGACCGCAACCAAAAAATAGGGTTCTTCTCATCATAACGCATCCACATACTAAGTATGAGATCTATCCAAGCTTTCTACCTTCAGATATCGTGTAAACAAGGTTTTCAGAGTTTGACCAGCGGTGACCCCAGATGATTGTGACCTTCATCATAGGAGTCTTTCTCTCAACAAAATGCACCCACATATTAAGTATGAAACTTATCCGAGCTTCCTACCTTGAGATATCGTGTAAACAAGGTTTCCAGAGTTTAACCCCGGTGACCCCAGATGACCTTTGGCCTCCACCAATGCAATAGTGTTCTCTCTCTTAATATTGGGCATCTACCTACAAAGTTTGAGAACTGTCAGAGTTTTCCTTCCTGAGATATCGTGTAAACAAGAAAAGTGTCACACCCACACACACGACATCACCATCGCCTAGATTCCTTGAGCCTTCGGCACTTTGTGGTGGTACCCGGTAGCCCACACTTTAGTTTGCAGAATGCTTATTTCCTAAATATCAGTACCCACTACCGGATCGGCATCGGCCTATACTGAGAATTGAAATATCGATATAAGTCAGACAGGTTATTCGTAATATTGGTAGAATACTAGAGCTACGCGCAGCACACTTCAAATTCATTGACTCATTCCAACTGAAAATGCTAGATTTATGATTGTAGTTCTCGTCTTTGTGACTTACATAATTGTAATTAGTTCCAATCTGTATGAAAACTTCCTTTTTTCTTCTTTTTTGAAACAATGAAACCATTTCTCAATAGTCATGGCCTCTCATAATATTTTAGAATGTACATTTTTAGGAAAAGTTACATAAACATTTAATAAACATCACTAGCTGATGTTGCATAAGATGATATTACATGGCAAAAGGTGTATTTCTAACGACATAAATGGATTATTCGAGTCGAAACAGAGACTACGGCAGCAAAAATGTATTCCAAACATACACTTTCATTAAACTTTCATGTGATGCATTTTATTTTCCATTGTACTCTGATTTCATTACAATTATAATTATATAATTATACTATTAGCTTTGTGCAATATAAAGAATTTCGGTAGACGGATACATTATCACATAAGACTGAGTATAATCAGTAGTCCTCACAATCCTAACGTTTTCAGGTTATTTGAAAATATTTGTCAGTCAACACAAACGATCCCATCTCTGAAAACCAGATAGTCAAAATACTTAATGGTGGTGGAAACTATTCAAGATTGTAGGAACGGGGAAGGGGGTTTTAGCAGGAAGTCTAAACTGTGAGGGGCTGGAGAATACTTCCATATCCACCTGAATTTCTGAATGTGGAAATCCCCTTACAGGTATTTGTTTTTTCTGTGAAACATCTCAACGTTTTCAAGGATACTTTATTCTTATAAATAAATTTACTTAAAGATTTAAGCAATATAAGCATCGAATTTTATCCATGAGTGTACCCTCAATTAGTCCACAATTTCAAAAGGGGGAAGGGGCACCAAACTTAGACTCATCCCTTACAGTGTTCTGAAATAGTCAGCCCACCAGATAAACTATGCCGATGATATCATTGCCAGTAATTATCATGGTTGCTATTCAAACCATAGGGTTAACAATCACAATGACGACTACAGTTTCCAGAATATGGAAGTTATGGCAGTTTTCTGTGAAAAATGACGGACATTTTGGAATTCAAAATAGCCTTCTTGATACTGTGAGGGAAAAGGAGTCCAGCATTGTTGGATTGGCATATCTTAAACATTGAGAAAATGGGATAAAATCAAACAAGGCAGGCTTATGTTGCAAAATTACACCAGATTCCTGACTTAGAAAAAGGAATACTTGCAGATTTTGAAAATAAGTACAGTGATCTAGATAATCATAGAAAATCAAGTTAAGGAGACCACATACACCATGTATCGCTATGTGTGTAACTACTGAATAAAAAATAGCGACGGAGCTTCTGTTGTACAAAAAAAGAGATTATTTGTGTCTCCGTAAATACAGTGTACACTCAATATGGAATTTGTATGTCATTTTATCCGTTTTTTTCGAAAGATAGCCTAAGGAGCAATTTAAACAACACAAATATTTCATGGTTCCTTTAGTTCTAAGTTATGTACTCCTGACCTTGATACTTATATTTCCTCCTCCATAACTTTGGCCAGAACAACGAACTAAAGTTTTTGTCAGTTCAAAAGCTTTTTTAATCTACGTCAATGACATACCCAATGTAGTCCAAGGCGAATCTTTGAGACTCTTTGCTGATGACACTAATGTTTTTTTTTCACGATAATGATTGTATCAATCTTGTTTCTAAAGCTCAAAATGTTTTGGGTCAACTCAAAACTTGGTTTGACTCTAACAAACTTACCTTGCATCCAGGTAAAACCAATTTTTCTATTTTTCATTGTAGGGAGCGAAGTGTTTACTTTTGTCCAGACCATTTTATATTGAATGACATTAAAATTTGCAGAGCAGCGTGTACTAAACACCTTGGATTAATAACCGCCGATAAGCTTTCTTTTAAAACTCACATTGATGAACTTTGTAATAGTCTCATCAAATACACTGGTATTTTGTATCGTCTCAGGAAATCAGTCCCACTCGGCGTTGCTATTCAGTTGTATTATTCTCTTGTTTACTCTAAGATATCTTACGGAATGGAATTTATGGTATGGCTAATGCCTCTATCTTGAAACCTATACAAGTCCTTCAGAACAGAATTCTAAAAACGATCTTTTTTTCACACCGGCGTCATCCTACCAATGATCTGCACAGTAAAGTCGGGGTTCTAAGGTTAGCGACATTCATGTTCTTAAAATTGGCACTTTTAACTATAAATATGTAAATAATACACTGCCTCGTGTTTTTCGTAACATCGTTAACCCCAGAAGGTCCTCATATCCTGTAAACCGTGACAAGGAGTAATGCACTATCTCAGTTACTAGGCACAATTCTCCTTTTGAATGATACTGTTTTAAAGTATGGAGTGATCTTCATAATGATATCAAGTTTTTTAAATCATATGTTACTTTTAAAAAGAAACTTCAAGATTAGTTAATTGAAAATTGCTCTGCTTGAGACTATGCCATTTTGGACATGCCTTCATATTGCGTATGTGATTGTTCTTGTTTCTTTCTTTTGAGGGGTAAGGTGGGCGGGTGGGAATGGGGTGTTCTTGCTAAATTTTCTTTCGTTTTTCTTTTCTTGTAAGATCACTAGCTATGATAAATATCTATTTGTTTTTCTAGTGTCCTGTTTATATTACATCATGGTTTGTTTCTTTGTAAATTATGTATGTATAGACAAAATAAATATATGAGAAATGAGTTCAAACAGCAAGATGAGTGGATTCAGTCCAGTTCTATGACGTTATTCTTGCTAAATTCAATTCATATGTGCATAATGCAGCTGTTTGTACTGGTACTTTTGAAAAAGTGCAACTGTAATCGTAATCACAACCATGCTCACTGCACATGTGCTCGTACATATTTCACATTCTGATTAAATTGGTATGTAGTCTTTGTCAAGATGTTAGTAGAATGTTCACTTCTCACACGTTTGTATTAACTGGGGCGCTTATCTACAAGACTGTACGAGAATTTTCATTCATTACAAACGAACAGAAATTTCAGGACAGTAGAGGGAGTCTTCAGAGCAGTTCCCAATGAACGTGGTACTGTGTACAACTAATACTACAGTCTTGAGCAAGACTTTAGTATGTGGCACCAACTATTTTACACAGTAGTTAATCTTTTTTTCCAATAGTAAACAAATTTTGTGTTTTCCATTGAAAAGGAGTGGTAGGAAAAATGTCATGCTAGTAACTGTTGCTCGTCAGTTCACGAGACAACACTTCCCTGTTCCAAGACTAGTTTTAGATTGTGCTTTAAAAAGAATCTTGGCATTTCAGGCGAAAAGGCCTACAACTAAGGAGAAAACTTCAGGATTCTTTCTTTGGCTGCAACGATTTTTCAATCATTCATACAACTTTTGAATTTTCCATATGAATATTTTAATTTTTGTTTAATTATTAAAGAATCATGAGCCAAAAATTAAGGATTTTTTCTTAATTTCCAGTCCGTTTTAGAATTGGAAATCAGCATTTGAAAAAAGGGTTAATTTTGTTACTTTAATGATTGAAAGCAAGTTTGACAAATGGAGGAAATTCAGTTACTTTCTTACGCAATGCCATGTGATGGAGCAACTTATTGTAAACAAATTAAAGCAAGACAGTGTCAGTATGGCATGTTTTGTTCTGAGTGTTTAATGTTATGAAAAGGTCTACCCTTGTCTACCATTTGGCAACATTATGGCTTTTTTCTCCATAGTTTATTTCAAAACAAAGTTGCATGCTCATTTTACATAATAAAGTCACATATGAGCAACATTTAACCTTGAAAATACTTCATTGTAACAGGAAAAATGAAATCTTGTTTCTTATTGTGATAGTAAAATGGAAATAAAGATACATTGGTAAATAGTTAAAAATAAAAAAAAAAAAACATCCAAATGGCATATTTTCCTTAAATGAAAAATATTAAGACTTTTACATAAAGAAAAAGTACTTTCCAATATGGTGGGATAGATTGGAGTACTTAAAGCATTAAAGAGAGAGAATCATATGTAATAATGAAAAGGGATCTTAAGTTCGAAAAATTTGTTTATTCCAAAGAACGAGCTTGATAACTCATTTTCTTTAAGATGAAAAGCTGTTCTTCCATACAAAACTGACATTTGCTGTAAAAAGCATTTGAGACTCTTGTTTGTTTTACAATTAAAGATCAAGTATTCCGCATGAAGTATAAAAAAAATTTAATAAATGCTTAATGTCATCAGTAAAGCCAAATTTGACGTGCTTGAAAGTAATTTTTAAAAGGTTCTTTTGAAAGAGAAGCAAAGAGAAGTACTTTCAAGCCAAAAAGGTTTAACATGGGGGCATAACCAAAATAGATGGTCTGATGACTTATCCTCATTTGCACAGAAACTGCACAGAGGGAATCAGACTTCTTCCTTTTCTAAAGATACGAATCTGTGCTCAAAATTCTGTGAAGGAGGCAAAATCGGAAATCGTGTATTTTGGAATCTCTCACAGCGGAGTAGGGTAGTGTAAAAACTGTGTGCCAGTTACATGAAGATTTTTGTTAAGTTCTTCCACTTTAAAATACATCGTGGCAAGGAGACGTTTTACTTCACTAGTGTTCTGTATACATGTTTTACTACATTGGGAAAAGCTGTTACTTTTATACAAAGTTGAATATTGCCGTTAGGTCCCTGAACATACTTAAGATTTGTTTTCCGAGACTGTAGGATTGCAGCCATTCTACCAAAATAGATAGTAAAAGGCAAATTAACTATTTTGTATTTCGTTGTAAATACATTGTAGGAGAGAGCTTTGCCATTACGTTCAAAGAAGTTACTCGTTACAAGAAGTGCATTATTTTCTCTTAAGATGTCCAGATAAAATAGTTTGTTATCAATCTTTATATATGAATTATTAAGGATACATTGATTACCATACAAATCGGGCCCAGGTCTGAAGAAACTAAACTCTGACCACGCTTTGCAGACATCAGAAACAAAGGGATTTGTAATTATAACGTCACTCTTACTAAAATTACAATCGAAGAAAAACTTGCCACCGTACTCAGATAAAGTATCTTCAAAAAAGACTTTCTAGGAGCCTTGCTCATACATTTTAACCCATTTACATTTTAAGCTGCTACAAAATGAGATTATGTCAACCATATTTAGTCCCCCATTGCTTTTATTATTGAACAAAACTGATCGTTAAACCTTATCCGGTTTGTTTGACCAGATAAACTTAGAAAGGGAGTGCTAAGCTCACTAAAAAGGAATTAGGTGGATTTGGTAAGACCGTGTAAAGATAAACCAGCCGTGAAACTGCAAACGTTTTAACGATCAAAATTTTGCCTATGGGGGTCAGATCTCCGGAAGACCAAATAATGCGCGATAATTTCGGTAGGTAATTACAACGTTATGACTTGAAGGAATCTGCTCTTCACCTTGCCATGACAGCCTAAAGATGTTTACAGTGTTGATCTCTGTAACTGAGTACTCTTGAGAAATTACTCTCAAATTATTATTCGATGAAATTACATTTTACTTATTATATTGTTATATTTTTGTAAGCTATAGAAGCCTTGGTCAAAAATAAAGACGAAAGATATAACACCCTTACAAGCTTTCCGTTCGTTTGACGTTATGACCCTGCTTTACGTTGTTTAGTAAAATCTGATAAGTCGTTTGACGATTGCATTCTGGTTTTCGGTCTGTGAAATCTTGTTTATCCTAAAAAGTTCATCACTTGGATAGGACGTTTACTTAATCTTTATGTCAATGGAAATCTACAACATTACATTTTAAGGGTTTCCTTAATCATGGTCTGGTCTCCCCCCCCCCCCCCCGTGAAAAAGAAGAAGTGGAAAGAAGAAATGACATGGAATACAACAATAAACTTCCACAGTGCATTTTACCAAGTACAATAACACTAAATTGGTACTTGAACAAAAATTGATTACAACAAGGCATTTTAACGGCGGTCTTTTGGCACAATCACCATCCGAACATTTAAAGAGGACGTAGACGTAAACTTTCGTTATCTTTTCTCTACATATTACCTCAAGAGTTTTTTCCATGTGTTTTGAGAGGTGGGAAGCTTACGAACAGTTTATAGGATTATTAGTCTGATATAGACAAGGCTGAGCAAGAGTAAAGACAACTCAAGAATTTTCTCAAAACCGGCGAGGTGAACCGGTGATTATGACATAGCTTTTCAGTAGTCATGACAATCCACATACCAAATATACGTTTCATTCCATAACATTAGACGGATGAACTTTGCAAGGGGTTCCAAAACAATTCGCCATTGAGAGTGTACACAAAGAAAGCGTGAAACTGTGGGCAAAAGGCAAAGTGGGGATGACTATGACCAATTTTTCCTGGAAAAGCTAAGTTCTCCCAGCAGGGGGGAATCTCCCGAACTGATGGGGCTATGTTTACATATTTAGGACACTAAATTTCCAGAACCTGACGAAAGAAGGTGTCATTTTTATTACTGCGAAAATAAGTTAATTTGAAATTGCTGGATACCGTTTCATTTTCTAAGGAAGATCAAGATTTAAGGGACAGGCTTAGTTTCCTAAATTTATGTAATACTGTTATGGGTATTTCACACAAACAACATAACGCAAAAAGAAAAAAAAGTGAGAGTAAACCCTTTCACCTCCATTGCTGTAGGCCAAAGCTGTGAAAGGCTTCCCCTGCCGTGATTTTTAGGCCTTTGACGAGAACTTAGATGAGATGATGTTTTCTTAAACTTCATCTCTGTTGTGGATATTGTGGACCATTTCCAGAGAAGATCCTGCGTCTACCGGGTATAATGTAATCGTATAAAAATATTTTGGCTGGTTTTGGTGGATGGTTACATGGTTTCAAGTTGGTGTTGACCGGAAATTTTCATTCCAATTTGCAAAGAAGCCG
>CM055976.1:49955000-50077500 GCA_029531755.1 Holothuria leucospilota
TTCAACACATTCATAATTACGACCAGTAACTGGGAGAATCAAGTTCGAGTACTTATTACTTTACTTTTGTTGGTAAAAAAGCTGTAAGGGTTACATTGAAGTGTTAGGTCTATACATAATGCCACAAGAAATGATCGAAGCCACTTTCGAATTAACGTCCCATGTGTAATTCTATGTACGCTTTATATCATGTGCGCATCAATTACTCATGTTCAGATGGTTTAAAGTGAAAGACAAGTATAATGCTTTACCGTTAAAAACATTTACACCACGTTGCATACGTTTTCGCGCCGTTATTGACCTTTTCCATACAATACATGAAGAAAATGCCTTCAATGTTTGACATACTGATGTACGATGAAATCTAAGTCCGACAACCTGCAAACTGAAAGTATATAAAAATTTTGTGTACCCAGATGTATTTTTCTAAATCACAGGTTATTAAGATTTGTAACACTTTTCTAAAAATGTAACTGGATCTTAGTCAATTGTTTGGCTCAAAATTCTTGTCTGCAGAAGGATTTCAAGGACCTCATGCGATTGCCAAGCACCAAAGGGCAAACACACACACGCAGTAAGGGAATTTACAGTACACGCGCACGGCATAACCATAGATACTACTGTGACACAATGGGCGCTTGCCCTTCAAACCAAAGAGACGCGCAATCACGTGACGTCGGTGAAAGCACTCTATAAGATCATCTGCCTTTTTGTTGTTATTATATCAAATTCTGTTGGCAGTCACGCCATTCTCGTCCGTCCGACGTCACACAGTAGCCAAGCAGGCAAATTGGGAGCTTTTAAAGCAAGTGTCCCCTAACTTTTCTCTACATTTGTAGAGAAGTATTAGACTGGTAGAATGAAAACAGCCCAGCTGGTATAAGTAACAGATCAATGCGAACTTACTTGCCAAACATGCTATTAAGTCTGTTGTGCTCAGTATGACGTAAGTTTGTACCGATAGACTAAGAATACAATGTTTTCCCAATCTCGAGTTGTCACGTCAGAGCTAAACAGGGTACTAGCGATCTTGGTGGTGTTTACTTAACACCAGTGTTGTAGTGTGAGTACGGGACCATGAGTACGGGTACGGGTACGGGTACCAGGTCATGAGTACGGGTATGGGTACGGGTACCAGGTCATGAGTACGAGTATGGGTACGAGTACGGGTACGGGTACGGGTCCGAGGAAAGAGTAATCATGAGTACGGGTACGGGTACGGGTACAGGGTCATGGGTACGGGTACGGGTACGGGTACAATTCATGAGTATGGGTACGGGTACCAACTCATGAGTGCAGTTTTGAATATTTTCATATTCAAAATATGAATATGAATATGCATGGTACCAAGCCTTTGCTGCATTTACTACTTATCACTGGGAATTTGTCAGACTCAAACGTCCATCATACTGCTCTCCTTCCCAGAAAATTCCAACCTTGAAAAGTTTCCCATCAAGCCAATGCCCCGTGAACGAACCTGACCGCCACCCAGTGTATGTAACCCCCGAGCAGCTTCCTCCATGGACAATCCAAAATTAACACACGGAATGACCTATAAATTTGCTTTAAAGCCTATTTAAGTGGGAGCCAAATCTAGAGGATATAAGGATTCATAGTAGGATTCAATTCTCAGTCGAGATGTTTGTCAGGTTTGGTAAGTTGGCTGGATGGATATTGTGTGGTGGGGAGTGGCCCATGCTAAAATCATGTATCTAGGGAACCGTCTAGTCCATTAGAAACTGCTGACTATGCTAAAACACCTATAGTCAGCTAACGCACGACTCAAATTTTCCTGCAGAGCAGACTCTGTTGGCTCAATCTCTCTTTTAGGTTTCGCAAACCAGAGATAGCATATGACTGCCAGGGAATATGCCACTCAGCCTGCTACGTAGGCAATACATTTAAGTGTAGTAGCTTGAGAAATTGCAACCCAAATATGCACATGTAAACAAACAAATGACGTCACTCAATTGCGACTGCTGCTTGTGGTTGGCAAGACCACAGTCGTCTGCACTCATATTCATCGCGCTACACACTGTAAGTGTATGTACCACATGCACAGAACAGAGTGACTTTGCGGTATATCTACGTACTGCGGGTCCTACAGCTCCCCTTTTCAGCTGACATGCTATCGGCTTGGTTTGCGGTAAGCTGTTTTTATAATTCAAGATCCATCTTTAGGGAATGGATCATTATTTCTTGAAATAAAAGAAACCGTGCAAGCTCATTCAGAGCGTCAATTAATTTTTCAAAAGGCTAGGTGCATAAAGTAGCCATACACCAGTAGGCTACGTGGATGACTCATTTTGGTTAACATTAGCCTAACATTATTATAGTCACTGTAATTTTGTAAACAGTTTTTCCGCCAAGGGGACTGGAATGATCTAGCCTATAGTTTGAGCTAAAGGGAATGAACTGCAGTCATAAATTTTAGTCTGCATGTTATGCTGTTATGCAGTATAGTATACGTGGTACAGTACAGTATTACCTAGTTCTGAATCAGGCCCTACACACTAAACTCAATAGGACTTTGCACCTGTAGTAAGTCTAATGGAGCGTGATTGAAGGGCTAAGTATTATTAATACCAATTAACTGTCGGGGTCAGCTAGTTCTATAGTGAAATGCTCAGGGCTGTAACCGAGTCCAAGCCGGGTACGGGTAACAGGTCATGAGCCCGGACACGTGTACTGGTCTTCAGTACGTGGTTTTGAGTTTGGGTATGGTATGTGTGCGCCAGGTCGTGAGAAGCTGGTATGGGTGCAAGTTTCGGGTCATGAACTTGAGAACAGACTAGGGGTATCACAACATGAGTATGGATATCAGGTCACGAGGAACTTTCATACCCAAGTGTGGGTATGAAAGTTCAAACTTCAAGAAATTTAATGAGCATGGGTACAGGATTTGACCAGGTGGTATGGGTGCAGGTACATTTGCACAAATTTCATAAAGGTTAGTAGTGAAGACATAGATATCCACAGAAATGTTAATTTAAAATGTATTAAAGCCAAGCCGGCTGCAAATTATATCTACATATTGCAGCCCCACCCCCACCCCGTCAATAAAAAATATGACCATACATCCTTACAATTGCACCTGCTGATGCCTGAAATAGACACGTCATCATCTCTACAGTTTGAAGTAAATTTAGTGCAATTTTCATACCTGTTACACTACTTCATTTCAAGTACACAAAACTTACTTATAAACTTTGGAAAATTGGTATTGATTATTTTCTGATGCCTATAAACATATAGCTGATTCACTGCCATTTTGTGTGATTGGACTTCACACCTTGCCATCCTAAAGGCTGATGGTCATGCAATACTTGAATAGCTTAATCAACTTGAACCAAGTGCTTGTATGAACCAAGGATGTGTTGGAGCAACCACCTATCTGTTTACAGTGCAATCAAAGCCAATTAACAGTTTTTACAACAGAAGCAGTCGGATTTGCTGGGGCTGAGAGTATTTAAGAGGAGGCTATACAAATCTCCAAAGCACTGGAAGATTCAAGGGAAATACAAACTACACTTTGTATATGAAAATAAGTTTAGCCTAATCCATTCAATGGTACAATATGTGCCTATTGATTGTTACACACCTTGCACAATACAAACAATGAACATAGGTCTGTGCCTTGCCTAATTGCAGTACATTGTCAGTGAATCTCGTAAAATCCTCCTATTCAAACCATAAAGTTATTATGGGCTCTGAAGGAGGTGATACTTTTTTGCATCCTGTCTCTTTAACAAATTTTACAAAAAGGCTATACTAGCTGTGTAGACTAGAAAGGCTTAGTATTAAACTGCTACAAAGGGGGTAATTCTTGCATTTGAAAGTTTTATCCAGACCAGATGTAAACAAACAACAGCATGGCCTAGGTCAATAGCTTCTACTGATGTGTTGATGAATTTTGCAGAACTAACTGTACAGATCAGTCATGTACATGAATGGAGCTTAAATTCAGTAAACTTTATTTAGTTCAAGGACTTTTGTACTTTAATTTGATGAGGGTATATGAGGGCAGGTAGTGGATGGGGATCAACTGGAAGAGTAGGCTGCAGGCCTGTAGGCTTAGGCCTAGGTCTATGTGATGTTGCCAACATCACAAATCTTGGTTCCTCAAATCTGACCCCAGTTGCACTATAGTCCTACATGGTCTGAAGTACAGTAGTATTAACCACAGTGTATGCCATCGCACAGTATTAGTAGAATGCACCTGTAGCAGGCGCATATAGCTACGGGGGTCCCAAAAATTGTGCATCCTAATAAAATGTGTAAGAATTAAGGGCGGCGATCGATGCTGTGACACCCCCCCATTTGATACCTAGGCCCCCCTAAAAATTTCATTCTAGCTACACCCCTAACCTGTAGTAAGTCAAGACTATAGATTTGTACACGTGGTACCAGTTCTGCTAGAATTGACTGGTACAGTTTTATGGTTCAGTTCTAATGAGTTCATCATTCAGGCTATTCAGACTGTTCATCTCCTTTCAGTTGTCTATTCACCTCAGTTTGAGGTTGTCTTACATGAAGTACCCATCATCATGTATACTACTGCAGGATGAACAACTCATCTCCCCCATGGGGTGTATGACACGGTTTCACATTAACTGTTCCAATTTGGTCCCACAAAGGAGAAAAAATAAAAATTTCCAATAATCCTTAATTAAAGCTCCCTTAGTTTGATTAATTAGGCTTCAATTTCAAATAAAAAAATAAAAAGAAGATAACTCCTTGTGCATTTCCTTCGTTCAAATGAAGTTTAACTGGGTTAGTGTTAAGTTCCCATTACAGTGCTGTCAGTAGTAACATTAGCAACATAAACGCAGGGTGTCAAACATAAGGCATACCCTAGTATGCACAGGAAATAAATTTGTGTTTTCATTTGCCTTACAAGTTCAGCAGGAGCAAGATTTCTGAGAAATAAATATAAATATGGTGTGTTTAATAATGGTTTGGATAAAAAAATTTGAAAAAGTGTGTGCTAATGTTACTATGTTGCAGATGTTATGTATTCTTGATAGCAACCATACCTAGTCAGGTGAGGTGACAGATCAGAGATATTTGCAAAACTTACTATTATGTTAGCTTCAGACAGGTAGATGCTATAAATTGACCATGAAAGGGTATGAATACTTTCAGTATTTTTCTAGTGGAATGCTTTTATTGATTGCTAATGTTATGCTTATAAGTTTGACAGCACTGCAAATAGTAACATTAGCAACATCTAAAGCCACAAATTAACCATTTTCACAACTAGATACAAGTGTGATCTTAGTATCACTGATTTGCTATGCAGGTAATCATTCATTCATGCAGCAGTCATACTATTCCCTCTTTGTGAATTCCAGCTTCAGTTTTCATTTTTTGTGTCATGTTTGACAGCAAAACATAACATTAGCATCAAAATTCAATTCAGGACCATTAACTATCCAACACAGATGCATAGATGACAGGTTGCTTACTTTATCAAAGGAAGAGGTCAATGCTATCTAGAATATAAAGTTAATTACACTGAAGTGTTCATACATAAAGAATTGCTATCATGATTATAGTCATATTTGGACAGCATTTTTTATGTAGGGACAATTTGCTGTCAAATTTTAGCACTTTTCAGTAATGAAAGTTATTAGTGTTTTATATTGCACAAGACTGTGAGCATTTTAATTTTTCTATCTCACTAGCTGGTCTAGATGGTAACTGGAGATCAAAAACGTTAATAAACATTATACCTCCACTTTTATTTATCACAAAGGAACAGATCTATCTCTTGGTACAATTAATGTGAAACATGTCAATTTTTATACTATATACTATCCAATTATCATCCAGATAAAAAAATACGATCGAAATTTTACAACTGATTAAATCTACCTTACACATTAACACTATATTTGATGGGATTCTTGATAGTCCCGAGATATGTCTTAATTTGTACTTTAACTACATTAGTCTAACTACAGTATCTGGAAGGACAGTTATTTCCTAAAGTTTCACAGGGCTTGTCTATCTCTTTATATTTTATTGAATTTAAAGCTTGTTTATTCAGAGTTTGGGCATTTCAATTGATTATACCCATGGTGATTATTGTTAGGCCCTGTACTTGTTTTTAAGTGATCGATTCCGGAGACAACAGTTTTAAGTTGATTGCTTCTTTTCTAACCTCCTAATCCCTTCAAATGTTGTGGGCTTATCATAATTCAAAAACAGACATTAGTAAATTTTGTTACTGTATACCTTCTCTTCTACGTTACCACATTTTGCCATATTTTCATATGATCCCGCTCCTTCTTCTTTGGGAAGTATTAATTCTCCAGGGATGGTGGTATACAACATTGAATCAGTCTGTGATCCT
Source organism: Holothuria leucospilota (assembly GCA_029531755.1). Classification (NCBI taxonomy): domain Eukaryota; kingdom Metazoa; phylum Echinodermata; class Holothuroidea; order Aspidochirotida; family Holothuriidae; genus Holothuria; species Holothuria leucospilota. The sequence continues at coordinate 49,961,359 of CM055976.1, forward strand.
CTACTCATTATGAGATTACCTAGAGTTGTCTTGAAGTCTGCTGATTCAAAAGTAGCAATCGTAGGATATCTTAATTCTGGTATCCCTGACGGTTGGCTTGACAGAGATGCGTCATCGGTGTTTGGTACGTCTTCAGAAACGTTCCGTATTCGCCTCAGCAGACGATTCATGTTTGCTTTAATAAAAACCCTTGCAAAAATCCCAGCAGTTGTTGCCACGATGAGTAGTAGTGTTAGAATTGCGATAATGATCCATCCAACTGAAACTGAGTGTCAGATCAGGAGAAAAAAGACGACTCCTCGTAACATACGTGAAAAGATTTGGCGGTTCCAAATTAAAATTTAATAAATAAGATTAGTACATGATACATTTTGGCTCATAGGATGAAAATACCTAAAGCACGTGTTAAACCATATCTAGAAAATAACATATTATCGCAATTTCATGCAATAAATTCAAAACCTAACTTATGCAAAACGTGTTATTAGGGAAATTTTTAATGAGCTCTATTTTGTGTTAAAAAGAGGCAGGTATGTTATGAGCAACCTATCCTGAGGCTCCATTATACATTAAAATTTTGCTAAGGGTTTCTCCCTTTCAACGATTCCTGGAATGTACATGTCCCGATATGTTATACTACAGATATTGCTGCCGTCTTTGTAAAAACATGTAATCAATGTAATCAATGTATATTTTCGAAAACAACATTAGTCACTCTTGTCATAGGCTGTAATGAACGAGAAATCCTAAAGGAACAGTCTGACATTTGCTGATTATTTCATGTTTAATACAGGTATGTAATTGGACTTCTAGGATGCAATCTGTAACAAACATACACGTGTCCATTTATTAATGTACCAGCCAACTACATCCAGTAATTTCATTACTAACTGTTTTATGTATTTGTACTTTATGTAATAGGCTTTCTAACGGTAAAGCATCTGGCATACTTAGACCACCCAAAAATATATTAGTCAAGAAAACATTGGAATTTATATTTTGCTTATATTTCTTTGCATTTTTTTTTTTTTTTTTTGCATGCTACAAAACGTGAGTATATACCATGGCATTTCAATCAAATTTCTGCTTATGTTTAATGTAAAGTTTGGTTCAGGAAGTTTTCTGACCACGATTCAGGAAGCATGCGAAACAGGAAAATTCCAGATAGTGAGTTTTGAACTATTTTGATGCTGTTTCACGTAGCAATGGGGTGAGGGTCACAATAGGCTTGGTTTATTCGGGGGTTGATCATACTATGCCACTGATATCAGCAAGCGTAGGAAAGTCGAATTTCGAAATATTTACCATAGCTGACATCCCGACAAGTCGCACTCGCATCTTCGTTGTGCGTGCAGTCTGCGTCTCGTTTGTATTCACAATCCAGCAAGGATTCCTCGTCCCCCAAACATTTTACTGAGTCAATGTGGATAGGTCCAACCCCTTCACCAAATGCTGCCTTCTTTGGTGCCGAGACGGCATCTTTAAAGCCAAGTTGTCGACACACAACAGTAGCGTCCAATACATCCCAGTCATCGTCACAAACTGTTCCCCATTGGTTATCTTTGTAAATCTCTACCCGACCAGCCAAATCATGACCACCAGCTAACCGAACACTGCCCTCATCTAATGTCAGAAAATACAATAAATGGAATGTTCGAGGTGGGGGAATGATGCTAAATTTTAGTCTAGTATTAACTTATGGCACCTTTGGAAATTACAGGTATGCGTGACATAGCCAATATTCAATCGGAAAAGACTCAAACTCACCGCCAGTATAGTTGAAACATTCGACCCCTGCGTCTTCGTTATGCATACAATTCCTTTTTTGTTTGTATTCGCAGTCTAACAATGTCAATTCACTTCCTGAACATTCTAATACGTCTAAATGAATAGGACCTTTTCCCTCACCAAACGCTGCCATTCGTGGAGCAGAAATTGCACCAGTAAAACCAAGTTGACGACAGACTACTGTGGCATCACTTATATCCCACGTATCGTCGCATATCGTTCCCCATTCACCTTTAAAGAAAATCTCCACCCGTCCGTCAGTTAGGTTTCCACCAACGAGTCGCACAAAGCCTTCCTCTGAGTACAATCAAAATAAATTCATGTTATCACAAATTACAGCAAATAAAAAGGCAAAGATATATCGTTTAAGAAGTGTGAGAGACAATGATAGGCCCCATTGATGTGCCTCTTTTGAAGAACCAAAATTAAAGTTGGGAATATGGGATTGAAATTTCATGTCCCAGAACGAAGTGAACTGATATAGCATTTGTGCAGTGATAACTATGAAGTTATGGTTTTGATCAACTAGGTAAAGCGATAGGAGTGCGTTATGTTTGGACTTAAATGTAAGTCATGTGTTTACTGGCTAAATTGTGTTCTCGAGTGTATTGATTTAATCTCCTATTCTCAGTGACCAGCTAAGCACTTAGGCCTATATGAAAGTGTGTTCCCATACCTCTCGTTAATAATTGTGGGCGAAAGAGGAACACATTGCGTGCACACACGTCATCAAAGAAGAAATAGAGCCCAGGGCATTCATCAACTGGGGTTATGTCGCAGTCAGCCCATACAAATGTTTTCTATACAATTCTACAGAAATGCCTATCAAGCTCTTTAGAACTCTATAGAACCAACGATTTTCTATAGAAATGTTAAGAGTCCTCTGTAGAAATTTGAAGACCCTTTAGAGTTCTATAGAATTTCTATAGAAGTTTCCATGGCTCAGTTTCTACATAGAACAATCTCTGTAGAACAATCCTACAGGATATTCTCTATAGAAATTCTATAGAAACATATTCATACATTTCTATAGAACTTTAATAAAACTTCTATAGAATTTCTATACAGTTTCTATAGAATATTTTATTTGCATATTAATTAATTAAAAAAATTAAATAGTGTATTCAAATCCCCTATCTTTGATCTTTGAAATGATATTAAGGTCCCCCCAAAAATATTCTTTTAAATTGAGCAAAAATTCCCAAAAATATTCCTTCTTTATTCATTGAAATTACTTATGGTATAGAGTAAGTGGGCGTGGCAAAACTTTTGACATACAAAATTGTAAATTTATGCTTAGGGTAGATCTAAATCAATCAGATATGTTGCAAGAGACGTTTTAGCACAAAAGATAAGCAGTTTATTAAGACAGATAAAGAATATATTAGGATGTATGATTTCTTAAAAGAAATATGTAATAACATTTTTTACTATAACCAACATGTCAGAGACGTGGTACATGTAACATAGCTCATATTTTTATGTCAAACAATGTCTTCGAAAATTACACCGAACTTTGCTCTCGACCTCTTACTGTCTTGCCCGAGATACGAGGGGGCATTGAAAAAGTAAAAGCATCTTGGGTGCAAAAGTCTCATACACATTATGTTTATAGTATCGAATGGACAATGTCTATCTGTTTTTCACAGAGAGTAATTGCAGAGATTGTCTTTAAACTTTCAGACAATTTCTATAGAACCTCTATACAGTTTCTATAGAGCCCCACTCATTCTCTGTCGAAACTTCTAGTTTTTCTTTAGAAAAGTGGCCCACTTTTCTAAAGAATCTCTACAGGGTTTCTTTAGAGTTTCTTTAGAGTTACTCTAAAGAAACTCTATAAGATTCTATAGAGGTTCTATAGGATTATCCTTTAGAAGGACTATAGGATTTTCTACAGGAATTTCTACAGAAAATCTTATACAGTTTCTCTAGACTTTTTTCTATAGAATTCTATAGAAGAGTTTTGTATGGGAGGTTAAGGATAGTTATCTGACCAAAAAGGCACATTTCTAAAATTCTTGGAAAGTGTAAAACTGTACGGTAGCCTCTATTCGACCAAACAGAAGAGATTGCTGACGTCCTTTATTAAGACAGGACCGACGGTAAAGAACAAAAACCAACTGTCCTACTCCCAAAAGGATTTAAGCTTCTAGAAGATACATTAAACTGAACAGGACCAACCAGACAGTCACACTTTTACATCACAAGTCTGTCCGAAGTTGCTCTATTTTAGAATTACTGAAAAGAACAGACATCATTTTCATGATATCTTATCCAAACGAAATATAAATGATCGAACATCAAACAACAGGGCAATCCACGGAGTTGCAAGTTTTATCTCCCTTATAATCTCTGCAATCCTTGCTGCTGAAGAAATTTTCCAACATACCGACAAGTAACTAGTGACAAAAGGAAAGTCAGTTAAACTTCCATCTCGAAGTTAATTTAACTTTCAACTCGTATCTTACCAACCTCAAGCATGCTTATAAATTAATGCAAAAATGGCAAAAAACACTTACGAAATCTGAACTTTGACCTCAGACCTTTGACCCATGACTGCATTAATTAAGCATGCACGAGTTTACATGGTCAGGTACCTACCAACCAAGTTTCAGCTTCCTCTGATTACTTTTTAAGAGTTCGCAACACACCTTTTCCTCAAAATTTAGGCAAATTAGAACTTTGACTTACATTTGACCTTGAACCTTACCCATAACAACCAAAAAAACACTATTTTAAAAATTATCTTATAATTCATAGCGTGTGGGGTTTTATTACCTTTTCTAAAATACGCATAAGCAATAATGGCAAAAACCATATTTTAGCAAATTTGATCATTGACCTCTGACCTTCGACCTCTGACGTCATCAATAACGCATGCACTATTTTTCATAGTCAGGTATGTACCCACCGTGATTTCAACTTCATCGACTTATGGTTTACGAGACACTTTCTTGTTAACACATGCCGTGCACTCAGACACTCAGATTCTCATACGCTCAGAAACTTACACACAGCTTTACATTTCTTATGTAAGGTGAAGCACAATATTTCATCTCCCTATACATTACATGTAGGGAGATAAGATAAGTGTGATCGCAGGAATACCGTACACCGATCCAGTTGGGCAGTTCCAAAGCATCTTTTGTGTGGTTTGATGATACTGGACCAAAGAGAAGGCGTATTGGGTGTATTTGACTTGATATGGATACTATAACTTGGCAGACACGGTACCAATTATTTGGTGTTGAATACGGTTTCATTATACCGGATGATGTCTTTTCTTAGCCAGATAAGAATTTTGAGTAAGGGACGTTGGGATGTGTGTGCGGTTTTATTCTTTCAATAAATTTACAGACCGCACAGTGAAATTATCACTATAATGATTTAGTTAGTAATATTCAATTTAAGACTGTGGCTCTGATAAAGTGAAAAGAAAGTCCAACCATCAATACCCATGAAACGGCTGTGCGTTGACTTTTGTCTGCAAAGATCGTTGCACTTCATTTAAACGACAATTAAAATTCGTCTGAAAGCAAAGTAGGTATCTGGTATCACTTACACACACGCACACACTCACCCACATGCACCCACACCCACAAAGTATGTCACGTTATATTGAAGAGGATAACTTACCGAAAGGTAGGCAAGTTACACTTGCATCGTCTTCATGCTCACAGTTGTCACTTAATGAGGAGTAGCATTCTATTAAGAAAGACTCAGTTCCATCGCAGTTTACGTTACTGATGTGAATCGGTCCTTCTCCCTCACCAAATAATGCATTACCATGCGCAGTAATGGTATCGCGGAACCCCAGCTGACGACAAACCACACGTGCATCGTCCATATCCCATTTATCATCACACACTGTACCCCACTGACCATTGTTGTAAAGTTCCACACGACCATACGTTGCAGTCCCATTAGTTAAACGTACGTCGCCGTTCTTAATTGCTGGGAATAGATTATGTTAATATGTAAAGCAAAACTTTTATTATTTGTGCACGAAGTCTAATTTTTAGTACAATGCAAGCTTTAATGTCTAGTTGCAAGCTTTTAAATAGTTTCACATCATTATAGTTGGTCGCATGCTTTAGCTTCTTTACATGAATTAAAAATTTAAGTTGTTCCTTTAAGCACACACAGTTACTTATTTTAGCAAACAGCTTTCATACGGTAAGAATGTTGTTTAAAGAATCTTGTTTTACTGTGGTTTATTAAAAAACTGCCTTTTCCGAAGTTCTCTCGTCAAGGGGCGAAACCAGACGTTACGCCCGAAGGAGTTCTGCTCCCCAAAGGAGCTACGTCACCGAGAGAACAACACTTAACACTAGCAGGAACGTAAGTCTCCATCGCCACACTCCTCAGTTGTTTTAGCTTGTAACTGCAGACAGGATATTATTTTGAAACAAAGTAAGACAGAGCAGTATTAGGAGAAAGGCTGTGAAGAATGAATTGCTGAATCCTTAGGAAGGATTCAGGCTATTTCAGGTCCCTCGAGTTCTATGTCAGGGCAACCAAGGTCTCCCAACATAGTCATGGTTGGATAGAACTGGTATAGCACAGCGGGAAGATTGATGGATTCATTTGTAATTTGATAAGACTCTCATACGTTATTGCTCTACTCTTTCTCATTTTCAGACAAACCAATTAACAAACCGGAACTTTTACCTTTCCTTGTTTTGCGTGCCTTTGAAGTTAGACAGAATACACCTTCGTTACCTTCAGTATGAAACATGAATTAATAAAATCTAACATATATATCATCAGATTATGTCTGTATGAGAGTTTAAAAGGAAATGGTAAGAGGAATAAATAAAAGAGTCAAAAGAAAATAATCAAAGGATAAGTTCGACGCTAATTTCTAAAAGAAATCTAAATGAGATACGTAAAATGAGGAACTATGGAAACTTATGGTGATCTCAATTTTTTAAACAAATTCTGATGATGATGATGATGATGATGATGATTATGATGGTGGTGGTGGTGGTGATGGTGATGGTGATGGTGATGGTGATGGTGATGGTGATGGTGATGGTGATGGTGATGGTGATGGTGATGATGATGATGATGATGATGATGATGATGATGATGATGATGATGATGATGATGATGATGATGATGATGATGATGATGATGATGATGATGATGATACAGATACAATAGATTTATATAGCGCCTTACATAAAACAATCACAAAGCGCTTAAATGGTGAATTGAAATGACGTACCACGGTGGTAACTTCCCAGATATAAACAAAATTATTTATATCAAAAAATAGACATGCGTCAGACACGATCAAAACAATACAAATTAATGGGCTATGAACATGCACGGTACATCGCGTACTTAAAGGGAAATATTGCGTTTTCCAGAAAATTTTCATGTTTGTAAAACGAATATTTGTAGGTACACAATGATAGATCATTCAAAATGAGGTAGTTTGGTAGACTTCTTTTCAAGAAATAAGTTTTTCACAAAGAGAAATTCAGTTATTTGTTGCTAAAGAATAGCTAGTTAGTTGGCCCAACTTTCAAAACTTCAAATGATGCACCTCAAAAGCTTAGGAAGCAAGGGGGGGTGGGGCTGAGGGCTAACCCCAGTCAAAAATTTGGTGGGAAAGTATGCTCCTGCCTCCTCAATTCAGGGTCCAAAACCACTTATTTGTTCCCTGTGTAAAAATGTCAAAAAATTGCCGTAACTTTCCTTAAAATTTGCTCAAATATTGCACCAAATTACATCTACGGCCCCGAAATATTCAAATTTTTTCAAAGGGGAGCCCCATAGACCCCTTCCCAGGAAGGCAGCCTGAAAGAACGTTCAGCTACCCCAGCCTAGTTTCCTAAACCAATGATGCAACTCCCGTAACTCTTCAAATGAATATTTTGAAGAGATAAAGATATTGCTGGAGTTTACTGGTGAGACTGAATGGTTTCATAATGATTAAAGCCATTTTATTTGTATGCAGTGTTAGTGCATTTAAAACGCAATACTTCCCTTTAATTAAAACATACATGGAATTTTAGGGGTACAACATGCAGCCGTTTCGACCCCGTCAACGTAGTCTTTTGCTGCTCGCTTACTACTCGTACTCTTATTATTTCGCTTTAAGTTATGAGTAACAGTACCAATTCCCAAACTAATTTACTTTGCAAGTTAGCTATTCCTCACCAGCACAGATAGAATCGCCATTTAATTTTCATATTTCACCATAATTCGTGGTAATCAATTTCTGTCTCTGGTTTGTATTGAAAACTTGGCCAAACTTTTCTTTTAAAGCTACTCTTCCCAGCTCTATTTATTTTTTTATTATTCATTTATTGTACCACACGAGGATTGGAGATAAAACAAATAAGTTTATTCCGCTTTTTATTCAGTCTATATTAAGGTATAGAATAACGGTATGGCTACTATTCATTTAGTGAGATATAACTGTACCCATATGCTCCAAATGCCGTGCTTTATATTATTTTCTATCTGACACTAGCAAACGGAAATGTAAATTCCCAGTTTTCTAAAAATTAGGTGAAATCATAGGTTCCTCAAACTGACGTAACGGTTTCAGAAAATACCAAAACCGTTACCTGTAAAGTAGTTCAGAACAAGCAACAGCAAAACCAAAGTCAGGAAAAACAATAATGTAAAACGAGATCACCATTAAAATGACTTAAAAAAATTAGGTAAACGGTAGCCAAGTTTATGAAAACATTCAATCACGTAGGATTTTCAGTACTACACATAAGAAGTAATTAACCACATCGTGTCTTACCTACAAGAAACGGTAGTAGTGTGAGGGTGCTGGCAAAAAGCCATAAAGATATATCGTGTAACCTCATCGGGCTTTCTCGTTTGCTTCTTTGAAACCCAAACAGTCACGTTTCAATGAAACTGTTTTGATGATGACAGTTAACTTTCCCTATCTTTTTACACTATTAAATATTAACTAGATGAATTAGACACATGATCGCAAACGTATCGTAATCAGTAGAAAGTGAGGCTTTCAGACTAGGACTCTGCAAACGTAAAATCATTGCAAAGTTAAGAATCCATGAAACAATGAGGGAAAAGTTGTGCCATATGAAAGATATTGAAAGGAGACTTTGTTTGGGTTTCCGATTTCCCGTCGTAAAAGCCTTTTTACATAACCTGTCAGATTTAAGGGTCTCAGTTTTCTGTCTGGCAAACTTAAGGGAGGAGTAGCTCTGGAACTAGAGCTGTTTAACCCCTACCAAAATTTATTAAAAAGGGGGATGATATTGAGGGGAGAGGGGGAAACAAACACTGTCAAAGCAAATATTGTGAAGAACCATAAAATAACTCATCCACGCACAATATGGAAAGGGTAGTTTTAGTGAATTATTTCAAAATTCAATGGAAGGAAGCAAGATGTACATATCAACTACACAAAAGAAATTTTCACGTATCTCTTTTGCTGAACTTTCAGTGGTTTGGAATATATCTACTAAGCTTTCTGAGATATCGCTTTTTGATTCCTTGCCGAAGGCAGGCAAGGAATTTATGCGATGGTGATGTCGTGTGTGTGTGTATGTGGGTGTGTGCGTATGTGTGTGTATGTGTGTGTATGTGACGCCTAGCTTGTAAACACGATATCTCAAGATAGCAATGACCAACACTTTTCATATTTGGTATGTAGATTCGTCATGTTGAGAGAAAGAAGCCTATTGTTTTTGGTGGAGGTCAAAGGTCATTTGAGGTCACCAGAGGTCAAAAACCGAAAACTAACGTTGTAAACACGATATCTCAAGTTAGCAATGACCGACACTTTCCATATTTGGTATACAGATTTGTAATGTCAAGAGGAAGAACCCTATTGATTTTGGTAGAGGTCAAAGGTCATCCGAAGTCACCAGAGGTTAAACTGCGAAAACCTCCTAAACGGCCTGTAAACACGATATCTCAAGATAGCAATGACCGACACTTTTCATATTTGGTATATAGATTCGTCATGTTGAGAGGAAGAACCTTATTGTTTTTGGTGAAGGTCAAAGGTCATTCAAGGTCACCGGAGGTAAAAAACTAAAAAGATCGTAATCACGATATCTCAAGCTAGCAATGGCCGACACTTTTCATATTTGGTATATAGATTTGTCATGTTGAAAGAAAAGAACCCTATTGTATTTGGCGGAGGTCAAAGGTCATTTGAGGTCACCAGAGGTCAAAGACCGAAAACCTTGAAATCGCAATATGTCAAGATAGGTATGACTGATATAGATTTGTCATGTTAAGAGGAAGAATGCTATTGTTTTTGGTAGAGTTCAAACGTCATCTGAGGTCACCAGAGGTTGAACTGCGAAAATCTTGTAAATGGCTTGTAATCACTATATCTCAAGATAGCAATGACAGACACTTTTCATATTTGGTATAAAGATTTGTCATGTTGAGAGGAAGAACCCTATAGTTGTTGGTGAAGGTCAAAGGTCATTTGGGTCACAGGAGCTACAAAACTGAAAAGCTTGTAATCACAATATCTCAAGATAGGAATTAAGGACACTTTTGATATTTAGTGTATAGATTTTTCATGATGTAAGGAAGAACCCTATTGTTTTTGGTGGAGGTCAAAGGTCATCTGGGGTTACCAGAGGTCAAAAAGCAAACTTTCCCAACAATTCCCAAGATTGTTGTTATATGAGGTCACCAGAGATCAAACAGCAAAATTTCCAAAGAATTTCCAAGATCTTCATCTGGGGTCACCAGAGGTCAAAAAGCAAAATTTGCCAAGAATTTTCAAGATCCAAGATCCATTGAAGTTGTACCCCTTTCAAGACACTTCCGTTTTTCTTTTTTTGTTATATTTGGTGGGGTTCACGTCATGTGAGGTCAGCGGAGGTCAAATTGCTAAAACATCATAAAATGATGTGGTCAAGAAAGATAAAATTGAGGGATAAAGCTCAGTGCAACAAAGCATCCCCATTCGGCAAGGAATCACGAAGCCTTTGGGCTTTCTGGTTTATCTTTACTTTCTTTTAGCCTCCCCTGCTCTTACTGAAAGTATTACCTGAGGTACTAGATGAGTGATGACCTAACACATTGTATGTAATGGTAATAACTACATACTGAGAACTTTTCAAAAAAGGCATAAAATATTCTTGTTTTTCCGGGTATAGTTCTTTATGACTGGAAACGAAACCCCTGAACCAGATATAATGTAGTTGTGTTTATCGACTTACATGTAACCAAACACTTGTTGAGAAAGCAAACCTGTCGGACAGTGTTGTGAAAATCTGACACATATTCAGCTATTTTTGAGCACGTAATAGTAGGCTGAAGGCCAATTTTGAAAAAGGGCACATCGGGAGTCTAAATAACAGGCGGGGTGCGGTGAGAGGGGGGCCGGACGTCGCTGACCTCACCCCAAACCCCAGCCCCCTCTGGATTCTGCCCATAAAAAGAAACAACGGACTCTTCTTGTATTAGATAAAAAACCGCAAGTAGAACAAACTTTTAGGAAATGCAAGAAATAATGAAACTGAAAACAAAGCTTTCTAAACAAAACACGTGTTACAAAAGTACTTAGAGCAACTACCTTTTTTATGAGAAACTTATATACGGAGGTAAATAAATATCGAGGTCAGATTGCGACAGAAATTGATCCAGAGAGGTCATGTATGAGAGAAGATTCAACATGAAACGTACTTGAAGTTAATTAACATGTTAGAAGTACTTATGCGTGACAAGAATATTCAAAACGCAGCAAATAATTATGATCGTTTTTTTTTTTGCTAATGCTTTCAAGTTTTAATTGCTATCTGAAGCACCCTTATGTGTATCTAATTACTTTACTTATTACTAGATGATCAAGCAGAACAATCTTTGCTATACATATTACTAACCAACAACAAATCTCACATTTTCTTTGCTACATGTTTTTCGTGTTAATAGATTGGAATAGTGAATGCCATGTCATGGCGCCAGGATTTGCTCGACAGGAAGGTCAAGCTTCCCCGACGAGGGGGGGGGGGGGCAACTGAAGCCCCACATAAAAGCTACTTGCCAACAGGATTTGCAAAATTATCGGCGCACTAAGCACGCCGAAAATATTGGGTTTCTTGTGGAGGAAAATTTGAAAACTCTGGATATTTGATAAGAAATGTTGAAAAATTTTGGATTTTATTGGGGAACATTGCAAAAGTTGGGTTATTTTTGAATAACTTGCCCTACTTTAATCGAGTAAATTGTCGGAGCGACTGGGGACTGCATATTTTATCGTACTCTTTACGGTTCCCCGACGATATTAGAATATTTCCCTAAAGGGTGATCCATCCTCGGTAGGGGGAAGTGTCCCCAGTCCCTTGGGGCCACCCCTGACTCTTTGATATGTCCTTCCGTCAGTAAGGTGATATCTAACATCACAGATTTCTTCATCAGTAGTTTTATATCTATTTTCCCTTGTTGATTACTTCAATTTTAGTTTATCATCCAGTGTGTTGAAGGTATCAATGCCAGGCCTCGCCTGGACGCCACCTTGTGGCCTCGCCCTCGTGAGGTTAGGCTATTGCTCTTCCTCGTACCCTGTCCTCAGACTTTTAACCCATGCCTCTTCTGAGCCATCTTTTAAGATACATTACAATTTTCCAAAGGTCCCATGCAAATAGGCCTTATTTTCTCCCCAAGCATAATTTCAAATTTCAAATGTTTATATGGATGTGTGCCACAAAGCTTAGTGTGTTGCACAGTATCGAATCAATTATGGCTGCAGCCCTGCCCCATTTCCAAGGTCCGGCATGCCGTCGGGGAAAATAGCAAATCGTCAGGAAGCCAAAGTATGATTTTTATTACCTTTACAATTATCATTAAAATAAAAGATAGCTTATCATGCCAGGATGTCAAAACGGGATGTAAATTTTCTGTCATATTATTAGACTGGAGACTCCAGCATTTTTGATGCAGACCTGTGGTTACAATTTTTGTTATGAGTCCTGACTCCCTGCAGGGCTGCATGTCACATTTCGGATGTCAAATTTCTCCCCGTATGCAATGACAACTTGTGTTTCAGAGTGGAATTTTATCAAACTTATATACTTTAGGATGCCACTTAAGCGTGGCCCCATATACCAACGGACCCCTGTGTCACGGTTGAGCCAACTTATTTAGAAGGGTTCTACCACCCGGAAGTTGTGACCAAGAATGTTTGACAGGAGCTGGCACCCTCGGCGGAACTGTACCGCAAGGATTTCTTGGAAAAGTTTACAAACTGTTGCAAAGGGACGAAAGGAAACAGTCATTTAGCAGGCAGTTGAAGTCATGAGAATCGAATCTTCGAGAGAACTATTCTGACAACCAAAGAAAGCAGATCCATTTTGACATAATTGGAGATTTTAATTAATTAATTTTTGATTTCGAGAGAGGAGGAGATGGTGAGGGATTGTATGATAAAGTGAAAAGGAAGACCAGTATGTTGGAGAGAGATACGTAGTCATGGGCGCCGAATTTAATATATAAAAGGAGGACCAGTTTGCTTCGTCATCTGGGTGACAAAAGCAGGAGTACCGTACTCTGCTGGTGGCGGAGCGAGTTGCATGGTGACAACGACAGGATAAGCAAAAGCGAGCTCCAGGAGTCGGGTAACAAGAGTATCAGGAGAAGCGAGGAAAGAGACAAGAAGAAACCGAAAAGGGCCCTCGCGTCCCGTACGTGATCACTTTGAAGGTAAAAGTGGGTCAATTAATTCACTGTTGTGTAAGAAATATAGGACTTAAGGTAACGTTGTACACATTGTAAACTGAAATTCATTGATCATCATTAATCTGAAAGAGAGAACCAAGAATCGTCAATAATCATTGTTGAAACTTTAGAGATCTTCTCAGTTGAATTTTTCCGACCTTCAGTGTTTGTGTCAATATTCATGCCAAATTTCGCTGGCAGGGGAACACAACCTGGGGTCGCAACAGAAGGGCGACATTCGGCTCAGTTGTAACACCCTGCAAAACTGGGCAGAAGCGATACCATGCTTATCCCCGTCAGGGGCCACTAGCCCCCGTCTTGGTTTTTTGTTTTTTAGAAGGGTTTAAGCAAGAAAACAATTTTCATATGTGAAAGAGGAACTACAAAAAAAAACGCGATTTTGTGAAAAGATTTATTTAAATCGGACATGTAGTACTCGAGATATCAGCAAACTTGAAGTTACTACATGTGTGACTCAAAGTTCACTTGAGGGAAGCAGGGCTTATATCACTACCTCACATTGATGACAAACGCTTTGTTTCTTTTGTTTGTTCAATCTGTTGTGCTGACCTTGAAGTTAAGAGGATAGGACCTCCCCATTGGGAATGTGAACTTTGTAAAACTCCCATGCCTCTCATGCAACCACATTCTGATAACATGGGATTGTGGAGGGGGAAATGGCTGTAAAGTTTAAAGAAAAACAAAAGACTGCTCATTAATGTGAGGCTATGAAGTCATACGTGCTTGCTTCAAGTTCACTTTGTGTTGAAAATGTGAGCACTTTAACTGCTAATATCTTGAGAAATTTCCCCAGAATGCTTAGAGTAAGTACCCATCTAACATATCAAAAGTTGATTTGAGCTTAGACCCTTCTTATAATCTTTTTCTTGGGGGAGGGGGCAAATCGGTTCGGCTTTTAGCGTTTACAGTTTCTTCAAAACTACCCCAAAACTTTTAGTGCGCTTCACGCACTGTATGAGTTAACTTTTCCTTGCATAGTTTGGTTTCACTTGGCAACCCCTGCCCCTTCTCAAGCAAGCAGTTAGTATGCAGTTTTCGTCAAGTTGACGGGTGAACATGGAACACATTTTATCTACAATTGGGGGTCAAAGTTGATCCGTTTTTGTTCCCAATGGGCACATGGTCTTCTAACCAATCTCAAAATATGTGGCAGGCTCCGCACGCCGTGCGAATTAACAAGCCACATTTTTCGCAGGGAAAACATGCGACTCTTTTTTGTGTACAGCAGGTACACTGTGCCAAATGACGCATGGAATGGTATTGTATGAAGTGTTCCTACCATCACCAACTTTCCTTCGCCATTTTCACCCCCTTTCCCTGCTGTCCATGTAGGGGCTTTGGGTTGGTGGCCCACATCGGATACCTTGGCTTCCATGGGTAAGTCCTGAAATCTTGTCCTATACCAGCGACACGCTCATTGGACGCAGAAACCGTCGAAGCAACAAACTAGGGTCTTAGAGTGCAATATGCTGTACTCTGTAGGGCATTGAAATGCCATTTTTTCCCTTATTGTAGTTGGCGGAAATCGGGAGGAGGGGGGGGGGGGGGGAAGGATAAGCGAATATATTCATTTGTTGCAAGATACTCCCATTTACCTCCACTTCTTCACAAGGTAAATTTTGTTTCAAAGGCTCTTTATCCCAACACAGCCCCACTTTTTCATACAATATCCGTTTCTGTAAATTGGCGATCCACTTAAAGCTTAGAAAAGGTCGAACTGTACAAGTTCACATACACAGAAATGCCAAGTTCCTGGATTCGTTCGTATGTATTGCAAATTTCCGCTAGTCACGATGTAAGCGGCATCGGACGACAGGTGTAACAAGTCGAATTAAACCCAAGCGACCAATTGAAGAAATTATCCGGAGTTAGTTAAGAGAATGGTGTAAACTGTTTGGTGAACACCTGTACAACAATACAACATTCCGTCATGAAGGTTTCATGCCTACAGTAGACTGAGCGGCCTTCACGCAGCAAACTACAAATGGTCACTGACTCATTCCAAACTTAAAATGCAGGCATTTGTGATTGTAGTTCGTCTTTATGAGTTACAGAATGACAATTAGTTCCAATCTGTATGAAAACTTCCATTTTCTTCCTTTTTTGAGACAATGACACCGTTGCTTATTGATAGTAATGGTTTCTAACAGTACTTAAGAATGCACTTTTTCAGGAAAAGTTACATAAAAATTTAATGAACATTAGCACCTGATATTGTCGGAAGTCGGAATTACATGGCAAAAGGTGTATTCAAAGACATTGCATGGATTGATTATCAGAGTTGAAACAGAAACTACGGTAGCAAGAATGTCAAGAATGTATTTCAAACGTAAACTGTGATTAAACTTTCATGTGATGCATTTTATTTTCCATTGTACTCTGATTTCATTACAATTACAATCATACCATTCGCTTCGTGCAATATAAAGAATTTCAGTGAAAGGATATATCATCACATAAAACTGAATGTAATAAGTAGTCCTCACATACCTAACGTTTTCAGGTTATTTGAAAATGCCAACACAAATGATCACATCACATCTCTGAAAATAGTCAAAATACTTACTGATGATGGATACTTTTCATGATTATAGGAAGTGGGGGGGGGGGGGGGATTGGGGGGAGGGAAGTGGGGGAGGGAAGTGGGGGGAGGGAAGTGGGGGAGGGAAGTGGGGGAGGGAGGGGAAGGGGGTTTCAGAAGGAAGTCTAAATTGTGAGGGGCTGAAGAATACTTCCATTTCCACCTGATTTTCTGAGTTTGGAAATCCCCTTACAGGTATTTATACCTTCTGTGTAACATCTCAACTTTTTCAAGATATGTAATACTTTTTTAAATTTATACAAATATGTATGCAATATATAGCATCAAATTTCATCTATGGACTCTCAATTATTCTACAATTTTCAAAAGGGGGATAGGGGCACTACACACCTGTGCAGTGTTCTGAAATAGTCAGTCCACCAGATAAACTAACTATGCTTATGGAGACACCACCCTTTAGACTCATCCCTTGGGCAACATTCTGAAATAGTCAGCATACCAGAAAAGCAAACTATGCCTAAGATATTATTGCCACTAATTATCATGGCTGCATAAAATGTTGATTATGATAAGGCACCCACATTTACTCTTGCTTAGTAGGTGTTGTAAACATCCAAAGCACAGTTTGAGTTTCAAAAGTGCAAAACAGGAAGAATTTTACAGAAATCTGAAAAGTTTCAACACAAACTGAAAAGTAAACAAGAGAAAAAGGCCTACATACATTGAAGGAAACCCTGCTAAGATAGTATCTGCTTCAATTTTGTTTACTTGCCCGGACTCCTTGTAAGACAACATTTTCTGATCACTACCCGCAGGAGGTGTTTTCATAGTTTTGTTTTATGCAAGATCATTCCCCAGTGATTCTGAATCCTTCTGTATTCAATGAAAAATTCTAGTTCTTACTTTACGATAAACAGGGTTGGCTTTGGGGGTGTAAAACAAAAATCTCCACTTACTACCCTCTGCAAGATCAGCCATTTGTTCTCAATATTAGGGGAGGGGGGGACATGACCAGATTTTCCAATAATTTACTGTGTGAAAAACCAAAGTCAATGGGAGCTTTGTCAAATATTGAGGGTACATGTCCCCCTGTCCCCCCGGGATCGCCGCCCATGACCCTCTACATTCATCACAACTTAGAAATAGTTCAATACAACAGTGAGGAAGTTAACAGGGCTTTGCTTTCTTCATGGTCACTAAAACATGAGATCTCACCCTGACCTGATGCTGCCCAACACACAGCAGAGAAAAATTCACAGAAAATAAAACTGCTAAGTCCTCAAAACCAGACAACATGCCCACCAAAATGAAACAATATAGACCTGTGACATTAAAACTTTTTTATCCCATGGCCATAGCTTCTGCCTTTGTCACCTGGATGATGCTGCAGTGGGATCAATATGTGAAACGATTAAAACGAGCCCCACCATTTGCTATCCAGCAGCAAACTAAGCATATTAGTGCCAAAAAATTCTCCCACATTGCATAAAATGGCACTTTTAAAGCCTTGGTAGTTACAGCTACACAAACAATTCTTTCCTTTATTTTCATTGGTTACACTCAGAAATATTTTGGCAACTGTCAAAATTGTCACAATCTCAAATTTGAAACACATATAATTATAAAGTTCAGGCTGGTATATATACTTCCAAATTTTAATGCACTTTAAAGCTATAAGAACCGTACATGGTCATGCCTTGCTCTTCCACGTCAGTCACAGACATAGTAGCTCAGAGTTGAACAGTCTTCAACTTTCTTAGCTTAATAGTGCTATACTGATGTATGAATGGACATAAGTGTAATGTGACAATGGAATGTGGGAATGAAAAGCCACCCACTAATGGAACTGCAGTGCAAAAATATTGTGTTATAGCATATTAAGGGGCATTTAGGCCCAGACAGCTGGGGCAACATAAGAAAGTATACAGTTTCTTAAGGGCCAGTTTACCCTGTATGTGGCAGTATACAAATAATGAATGTTTTTGAGTGTGATTGTATGAATAATTTCATGAGTTGAAAGATTGAACGATCTATTCAACGAGGCGAAGCCAAGTTGAATAGAACGTTCCAATCTTTCAACAAATGAAATAATTCATACTATCGCATGAATGGAAAACATTCAATGTTTTATATAACACCTCTCTTCTTTAATAGATCTCTAGTCAACTTGATTGTACATACCGCCATGGTTGCCGCCGTCACTGCTGTGGGTTAATCCTCACTAACCCACGATCTAGTGCCGAATAACCCATGGCATGTCACCACCAATCCTCCAATCAGAAGTAGAGGAATTAACAACTGGGTGTTATATACTGCAGAAGGCACTTTGATATTCCCTTGGAGCACATTTAAGCACATTCTACTAAATATACTACACCATAAGAACATTTAACTTGACCAAAAGCCTGGAAAATTTCTCACAATTAACAAGTAGGCTAATGTCCTATGGTAAAGCTAAGTCTACTTGTTCATAAGATTGATTTGAACATTATGAAAAGAGTCTGAAGTATAACTTGAAAGCCCAAAGGCTTAGTGCTTCCTTGCCAAAAGTAAATGAAGGGTATCCATCACTCACATCTTGTGCTAACTACATTTACTAGCAAATTTCTGCAGTTTTTGCTGTTTCTTCTCCAGTGACCTCATATAACCTTTGACCTTGATCAAAAATTACATTTTTCCTCTTGATATAAAGTTTTGTACAAAGTATGAAAAGTATCTACCATTCCTTTCTTAAGATATCATGTTTTCAAGGGTTTTAGTTTTTTCTCTGATGACCACATAGGACCTTTGACCTCTACCAAAAACAATAGGATTCTTCTGCTCGATATGATAAACCTTTAAACCAAATAATAAAAGTGGATATCAATCCTACCTTGATATAAGGTGTTTACAAGCAGTTACGAACATTTTATAGTTTACCCTCAGTGAACTCAGATAGTCCTTGACCTCTACCAAAACAATAGGGTTCATCTTCTGACTATAACACATACACATGCCACACATGAAAGCATTCATGCTTTCTAACTTGGGATAGTGTGCTTACAAGGTTTCTGGTTTGACCTCTGGTGACCACATGACCTCTAACCTCTACCACAAAACAAAAAGGTTCTTCCTCTGTTTTGCTTAGAAAGAGAATGAACAATCAGAAGCAGTGTGGACAATTTATGGAAAACATGGTGCTCCCCTATGAAAGAGGGGGGTACGAATTTGCTAACTGAATGACGCTGTAAATACTGGTGTGGTTTTTAATCGAGTGCTAACCTGTGATTCTGAGCTTAAGAGATTCTGCCATAAAAGTAACTTTTAATGTTGTTTAATGACTCATGAGCTCCTAGGAGAGTTACTGAACATTTAGGACCCTGCTATTGTTTTGCAGCTAATCATGAACCTAGTGTTATGTAGGCCTATATCTTAATGTGCAGTACATAGTATGCTGTGTTCAAGGACAGTTTTACATATCGTATCTGCAGGGTTGGGGATACAGTTTAAATAGACTGCATGATCCTAAAGTGGGACAGTTGCTAAGGATGTTGTGAATTGGGTTTATTTCATTTATCATTTAGCTAAGAAAACTATTCATTCTTTTGTTTGAACAAAATAGATTGAATAAATACCGATACTGACATTAATCATCAGAATTAATCGCATATAAAATCTAAAATAATTATCAAGCTGACTTTCTTGCTTCATTGATCCATATAATTCAATTTTCTCTCTGCTGACCTGGGGTCTGAAGTCTGAAGGAAGCATGTCCAAAGAAGCTACTCTCAAAATGAAAGCAGGAAAAGGGAAAGCTTAGCAGACTCAAAAAAGCTGTCCACTTCCTCCTGAATGAAAACTATTCAAAATAAGATTTTGAGGAGGCTTTCCAAGAAGTTAGTCATGCATACCAGGAAGTGGATAAGATGCATGAAGCTTATACCACCACTGTTACAGATGACAGTGAGTATGAAAAACAGGAGGAGAAATGGATGGAAGAATGCCAGCAAGCCTTTTTGAATCTCTAAGTAAAGGTTTATGGTTACTGTAAACAAAATGTTACAAGGCCTAGCTCACCAGAATGTGAAGCAAACAAACAGACACATTATGATATGGGTAACAGCATTCAATCTGAGACAAATGAAGTGGATAATTATGATGCAGTAGTATTTGACGAAATAACAGGCCCTGATTTGAGGCACAAGTGCATGAGCAACACCAGGCAGAAGTCAAAAAGAGTATGCCTCATTTCAAAATGGAAAAGCCAAAGATGTCATGTTTGGAGGGAATGTAAGAGACTATCCCATCTTCAAATCATATTTCATGTACATGGTGAGCGAGGTGTTCAGTTAGAGAGAAGCAATTACCATATTGTGAGCAGCTTTGTACAGGAAACCCTTAGAAATGATAAGGGGCATAAGTTCTGGCTATGACACACCCCTGGAATATCTGGATTCAGTTTATGGCGATCTGAGGTTTATAGCTGATGACATTAACAATGTCAAGGCAGTAAAGGAAGGTGAAGATTCAAGGTTTTGTGAGTTGGTCAACTTGGTAAGAACCAGCTATAATACACTGAAAGAAGTGGGTAGGCCACATGACATGGGCAATAGCCAAATGCTAGCCCTCATTGAAAGAAAACTTCATATGGATGACAGTAAAGTATGGTTTCATTTCTTGGAAAGAGAAGGGAAACAGGGAACTTCATCCCTACTTACTGACTGGCTGATGTGAGAGAGGAAATCTTGGGTTAAGGAAACAGCACTGCTGAGAAGTGAAGTCAGTAAGTCAGGAGCTGCTGTCCACATTGTTGGTAAGTGATGCCGAGAAATTTAACAAGCACTGGTTATGCAAGTCTTCAGACCACAGGACTGATCAATGTCAAATTTTCCTGAATTTGACTCTAGCTTAATGGTGGCAGCACAAAAAGGACAGTCATGGCTGTTTCAGCTGTCTGAAGAAAGCTGGGAGACACCACAGAATGTCCAATTGTATAAGGATGAGAGCATCTTCAGAGGTTGTGAATGGAACACAGTGTGGTCAGTTCCACCATCCCCTACTGAATCTTCCAGCAAGCAGTGTAGAAATATGGGTGTGGCACTGAATGCTAAGGATGAAGCACTACTGCTAGTGGCAGAAGTAGATGTCAAGGGCCCCTAAAGGAAAGAAGTAGAGAAAATGTTCTTTTAGACCCTGGTGTTTAGGTAAGTTGAATCTCTTTGGCTGAACAAAAGAACTTGAAGGGAAAGATGTAAATACCACAATCACCAAAGGTGGTGAACAGGAGGAGGTGCAGACAAAAAAGTACCAGGTGAAGGTCAGAACACTCAGCAAAAGTGGAGCGTACTTCATATAAGCTGTTGGCTTGCCCTGCATAAGTGAAGAACTGAAATACATGGACATGGGTGAAAAGTCAAAACTGTTTGGTGTGAAACCAGATGATGTTAGAAGAGGTAATGGATCAGTCAATATTCTCATTGGTATTGACAATGCTAACCTATATTGTGGTGTGGCGACATCAGATGTGCCGGTCATCTTGTAGCAAGACATTCGCCGCTTGGTTGGTTGATCTCTGAGTCATCAGCAAAGCAGGAAAGAGGGGGCGAGCATTGTACTCCATGTAAAACTCTCCACCCCCATTGACCTAACAGACTTCTGGACAACTGAAAGTATGGGTGTCAATCCAAGTTCTTATAAATGCAGGCCTAACAGAAGCAGTACACTGGAGGCTGATGAAGGTAAGATAATCAGTGATTCCTGCGAAGTTGGAACACAGTGGCTTATCCTGTATCCATGGAAAAGGTATGCCAACCCTCTGCCCAATAACAGGTCACAGGCAAAAAGAACCTTCTGAGTCACTGAAAAAAAGATTGAGCATTCAAGAATCCAGAGTATACAGAGGAATATAGATGAGAAATGATGGAAATGGTGGAGATGAAGTTTGCCAGAAAGCTAACAAAGAAAGACATCAAACAGTACAAAGGTCCCGTACATTACATTTCCTATCATGCCATACTTCATTCGAGAAAAGCAAACCGTTGAGAATTTTTTTTAATTCTTCTGCTTTATTTCAGGGCATTGCCTAAAAGATTAATGGCTGAAGGGACCAGATCTCCTGAAAAATTTATCTGGAGTAATCCTCAGATTCTGTGAACACCAAGTGGCAACTTCCAGAGACATTTCAAAAATGTATCACCTTGTACTCATTCCAGGAGCAGAATGATCAAAATGTCTATCGTTAATTAGACATTCAGACTGACAGGTCACCAGAGGTGCTTGTGAAGACAGTAATGTATAATATTATTTAATGACTCATGAGCTCCTAGGAAAGAGACTGATAGTTTAGGACCCCTGCTTTTGTTTTGTAGCATATCATGAACCTGGTGTTATTTAGCCCTTTATCTTCAAGTACAGTAAATGGTGTTCAAGGACATGCAGTTTAACA
The DNA here is from genome assembly GCA_029531755.1 of Holothuria leucospilota. Lineage (NCBI taxonomy): Eukaryota > Metazoa > Echinodermata > Holothuroidea > Aspidochirotida > Holothuriidae > Holothuria > Holothuria leucospilota. The sequence goes on from CM055976.1 coordinate 49,983,816, forward strand.
TATCGCATCTAGGTTGAGGCCACACTTTAAAAGGGTTGCATGATGTTAAAGTGGGACTGTTGCTACGGATGTTGTGAATTGGGTTTATTGTATTAATCCTTTAGCTAAGTGAACAATAATTACAACAGACCAGCACTCCATAGGGGCCAGATGTCATGTCTTGACCTTTGAAACGACATCCAACTTTGTCTTGTGTTTACCTCGAAATTTTCCAGAGAAATACAGAGGGCGCTCCACAAAACCACCATTCAAGCATGGATTCTGGCCCGTATGGCAGGTCAGTGTGTGGCAATGGCAGAAGTGAAACTGCCAACAAAACTAATCCTTTGAAGTATAAATCATATCTTAGCAAAAAAATGTCCATAGGGGAATATGGTAGTGATTATCCCTTCCGCGAGAAAGGACCTTGAATGGTGGCTGACAGCTATGGGCAAATGGAACCGATTACTCACAAACAACCGGTAGAACTACAAATCTACACAGATGCATCCTCGACAGGTGGTATGGATAAAAGACAAACAAGCAGTGGGTTTCTGGAACAAAAGGCTACACAACATGCCCTTGAACTACCACCAAATGTATGCAGTGCCTCTAGCAGTACACTCCTTTTGGCCAATGGAAATGGGTTCAAATTATATCCAACAATATTTCTACAGTAGCCTACCTGAGTTACCTCGGTGGGCCCATAAAAGACTTGTCACATATCACAAAGACAATTTGGTTAATAGTGTTCCGCAATAACAATCACATTTCTGCAAAATATTTGGCCGGAAAAGACAATACAGAGTGGTGGATACATACAAAACTCTCCCAGTGGTTAGACAACATATAGGGGCCACACACAGTAGACAGATTAGAGAGGTTAACCAATACTCAGTTGCCAAGATACAACAGCAGACCCCCCTGATCAGAGAGAGTGGATGCCTTGGCACAACAAAATTGGAATTCAGAGAACAATTTCATATCCCCCCTCACCCCTCCTTCCATCTAATACTGGAGGTAATTGCTCTTGTTAAGCATCAGCGAGCAGTTACAACAATAATCACATTACTATAGGCAGGACAGGTCTGGTAAAGCCTGCAGAGCAGACTCTGTAGCAGCCTTCCAAAAGATGGCAATCTCTCACAAACCATAATACACCCCTGTATATATTCTATACAGAGTCTACAAACATTAGTCTAGTTTTCATTTACATGAATCCCCAGTATGCGGGATAGATTATTATACATAAGAAGGTCACATGGTGTTCATGGCTACTGACTATTCATGTTTTATATATCTACACACACATGTATACAGATGTATGCCATTGTGACAGCATAGATTCCTTTTGCCTTGGGCAAGGAATCAAAAAAGAAGACATATCAATATGAGCTAAAATGTTAGTTACAAATTAACAAATTGCTAAAACAACTGACTTTCACCTGCAGGGATAGAAAAATTGAACTGGTGCCCTTTCTACAAACAAAAGTTTGATGTGCCACCCACTTAAAAACCTATGACATGTTTATGCATATAAAACTGCTATTCACAAGTTTAACCATCCACACTTGTGCCAATTTCTCCTCTGATGTAGGAATAGTATTTACAACATTCCTCTCATTACTTTTGCTCCATCACATCAACGCCATCAGCTACCACATACACCTTCTGTGGTGTATGCTTGGTGGTAGTCACCTGTCCCACTTGGATACCACCAATTTCACTGCCCATTTGCCGAGAGACACCAGGTTCTGTCGCCTGTTCACCAGCTTCATACTCTATTACTATATTTCCATCACCATGTATCAGCTGAGCTAACTCTTCAGAGTTTAAAACAACTACAGTCTCCCCACCATGAGCAGTTTGAACCACTTGCATTTGATTTTGGCTAGTGGGACACTCCATTGCTAAAGCTTCACCTCCACTCCCCAGTTCAACAGTCTGTCCTTCTTCTTGGGTAGTAGTACACTCCAGGACTACAGCCTCACCACCATTCTCAATTTCAATTACCTGTCCTTGGTCTTGGGTAGTAACACACACAATGGTAGATGGATGGGAGTTGGAGGCAGCATCCCAACTTTGCTGTAATATTGATGAAGACTTCCTGTGAAGACCCTTTGGGAAGAGTCTAGAGAGACTTTTGTTTATGTCCACTCTACGAATCTGGTACCCTTTCTTCTTTGCATAGCCATAAACATCTGATCCTTTCTTTATAGAAAACTCATTAATAACATCTGTTACAATTTGATCGAGTGTATCATCTGAAAGTCAAAAAAAAAAATATTAAAATAAACAGTAGAACTTATTTTACTGACATGTTGCCTCACTTAATATCAAAAGTTTTAGCTTGTTACAAACCAATCAACACGATCCAGCTGATCTAAACACTGTATGACATCCACATCACAAAATCAGAAGCAAAACATCAGATTTCAATTAACACACAGGTTCCTTGAAAATACTCAGATTATACAAAAATGAATGCTAAAAGCCATTCATATCTTCACACTCTTTTAAAAGGGTACAGTAGAGGGAGGACAGAGATTTCCATTCCAAACAGAATAGTGGTTAATTTCACTTTTTCATTTACAAAGATGACTTCTAATTCAGAAAAGACAGCCATAGCCATTGCTGGAGTATGACATTTTCTAAATGCAACGTACAGTAACAACAACTGTATTTTCTGTGTATATCACTACACACCATGCAGCTTCTCTTCACCACAAGAAGCAGGTACCTTTCTCACAGACATAGTAATTCAAGACAGGCTCAGCTCACAGAGTCTACTATGAATGATTCATACAAAAGATCAACCTCTGTCTTTAACTGTTATCAATTCAAAATCCAAAGCCCAAGTCATCTTGTAAAATATTGTAAAATGGTGATGTAAACTCCTTATACATAACAATCAGTGTACACACAAACAAACAAACAAACAAACAAACAAACAAACAAACAAACTACACCAAGAATTTTGTCAGCTACATCACAGAAAAAATTTGCATCACATGCAACTCTCTATACTTTACCGTACATATTTATACAGGTACTGTACTGTAGTCCTGTGGCCCAATAGTCCAACAGTTAGCAGTGACAGCGACAACCCATGGCACATTGTTCCTACAGCTCATTAGTACTGTAGTATGTACTTAAAAGCATGGTCTGGTGACCAAATTTGATGCTTTCAAAAAAAGCAGAAAAATTTTCTGTGTTAGGCAGTGAAAACCCCATCTCAATAGCATCTTGCATTCGGAAGATACAATTTTTTGAAGGAATACTACATTTTCAGTTTCCCTAGTGCATGATGGGAAATCTGTGATGTCATCTGGGCAAACGGATTTGATGTAGCTTTTGTATTTCTTTATAATGTTGATATCACTATATTGAATATTCCATAACTTTATTTGCTGTACCATAAATATGGAACAGTTTTTCACTATATCTACATGGAAAAACATCTAAACATTCCAACGGTATCAAATTTCAAGGGCAAACAAGGTAACCAGTTATAAAGAGTAACAAAAGGAATCTGAGGCAATTTGCCCACTTTGGATCACATTTTGTGACCTTGAGGAAACTTGGAGGTATTTCTTATTAAAAGTAACCAATCTTTAGGAAGAGATATCTTGAGTTAGGAATGGAGTTTTGATATGGGGTTTGGATGACATGTAATGAAAAATTTTTATCTTTCATATAAGACCCCTACAAAATTCCACCAGACAATGCCTTTAACTACAAAACCCCATTGACTGTAAGCCAAAATGAGCTGTAAGACTACAGATGTAGGACCAATGAGTTGTTTAGGTTATTTCTGGGTCAGGAAGCCACTTTCTATCATCCAGGTACCAACATGTATATCAGAATGACTGAGGATGAATATCCAGGAGATTTGCCTTCCCTTTTGACTAGTGCTCAGGGGGTAATTGAGGGAAGAGTGTACTGATCACTCCCAATCCTACTCAAGGGACCATCATTAAATATCCCCATCTGACAGATGTGAGTGTATCCCCAGTCTTCAGTCACTTTCAAAGGCTGGGAGGGGTGGAGGATCCTTGCTCTGCACCACGGCTTGACAGCTGAACTGAGCAAATCCAGTAACTTCTTGAATCAGACTTCATGAGATGAATGAGCAGATAAACAATTATAATTCACTATTACCTGAACCCCGCCCCAACAGGGGTGGGGAATCTCCCGCTATGGCCTACAAGACCATTTGATCTGGCCTTCAAGACAATTTCAAGTGCCATTTCTTAAAATTATGAAGTAACAATTTTAATCTACCATTTGCCCATACCATACTATACTACAAGTATAGAAGCTGACTACACCACACTCTACTGAAGCATACTGTTGCATGTAGAGGGAGCTAGACCGGCATGTGGGAACTTTGTTTTGCCCGCACATGATTTTGTTAACATCACAATGGCCCTTGATCAAAAAAAAATGGTTCACCCACCCCTGCCCCTCAGCGCTACTACAAACAGCTGTATCAAGCTGGCACATCTGAGCCATCAGAAAGTTTCCAAGAGGTTTCATTTGGATTTGTTCCTGGGACCTGGGACCTCCATGCAATGCAGTACACCAAACCACCAAGCCAACTCCACTCACTAAAGTACCAACTGGTAGTAACAATAGGTTGCAGGACTATAAGGCTGCAACCATTTAAGACATCTTGACCTAAAGCAACTATTCAGAAAAAGTAGTTAATTACCAGATATATCTTCAAATCTCTTGGCTTTCCCAAGCTTGTACTTGTGCAAGTGTCTGATCACATTAGCTCTACTAGTACTAAACTTATCCGCAATTCTGGCTGTGGAGAAACCAAGGTGAACGCACTCTTCAAGCTCCTCTTTCGGAATGTCAATAACAGATTCATTTGTCTCTGGTGAAGGCTCTCTACGACACTTTTCATAGGACATGATCATTCTGTGGAGGATATAAAAAGGCTCTGACTTGAAAAAAGCTTGTATGATGCAAAAATTAAATTTGTTTTTGGCAAATAGATGTCACAAAACTTACATTGTAAGAAACAATCTTTATTTGCTCTGATCATGCTTGATTATAGAACATCCTGATAGGGGATAAATGCAAGGGTGCCCAGACTCAAATGGTGATTTGAGACTGACGATGACATCATAGAGGCTGTGTGGACCAAGGCAATAGCCAAGGAACACTGCCTCTGTGATGACTTCATGGGAGGTCTCAAATCACAGTTGAGACAAGTTATCCTGCTTTTATCCCCAGTCATAGACACCTACAGATATTTGACTATAAAGGAGACATCAAAAGCAACTTTTCAACAAAATTTCAAAGTTCAAGTTTTAAATCTCCCTAGTACTTTTTGGCCCTACAGTATTATGATGTAACAACTAGCATGAAAGTGCCATTGATGACATACTTACACTTTGAACCACACATACATGGCGACTGACCAATACTCGGACCACAGAGATTTGCTAGTCAGATTTTGTTAAATTTTTGAGAATGGTATTATACAAGTAGATGATATTGTTAAAAGAAAGACTGATTACAAACATCATACATCACTTTAGAGATGAGGCTGAGCATTTAAGTCAAGGAAACTAACTTCTAGCTACCGTTTACAGTTTCACACTATCAGTATTCCTTGGATCGTCATCGCAGCAGGAATCATAAATACACAGCTATACAGTTACACTGTACTATACTGTGTGATGTTCAGCATTCATCTACTGCACTACCAACATTTTGACAGCAAGCTGTAAGGAACATGCATTTGAGCTAGAGCCGAATCACAGACAGTGATTTAAGGGGTCTTTAGTCTTGTTGGAAGAGAATTTTACTTAGTTGTAAGAGAATTATAGAAGTGGAAATTTTGCAAATGTGTACGAGCTTCATACATACAGATGATGTAGGTGTAGGCCTAGTTTAAACTATGCCACCGCTTTAGCTAGCCTAAACCTTAGAAGTAGCATGTAGCAATGATGACCACCCTAGCCTATAAAACATAGGACACAGTGCTCCAAATATAACCTGTGTGTACAGGTATGCATGTCATGAAGTTAATATACCACAGGCCCCTGGCTGGCATTAGCAACACAGAGACCAAAATCACTTCCTTGACCACTCAAACTTAGGAGTTGATTAACAGTAAAAGGCAGACTGTGATTTTTGTTTGAATTATTTCATGAGTTGAAAGATTGAACGTTCTATTCAACGAGGCGAAGCTGAGTTGAATAGAATGTTAAATCTTTCAAGGAATGAAATTATTCATACTATCGCACAAATGAAAAACATTCATTACATGTTTTATACAACACCTTAAAATAACTTTGATCTAGTCCTTGGTTCAGTAAATTTGCATTTTGGCAGTCACTGTGGTTCGTGTTTATCTGTATGTGTGGTAGCTCCATGGTTTGTCATTTGCTAGCTACGTGTTTATGTACCTATTACTTACGTACAATATGTACCGTGCGATCCCCAAAGCTGCATTGATTTAGAGTTGCGGCATAGTTTGTACGTACCGCAGTGATAGCTTAAGTCACCGCCGTGTGTAATACTAGTATAACACACGACCGTGTGTTAAACTAGACTATTGCACACGACCGTAATGATAGAGCCCAATCACCCATGGCATGTGACCACCAATACTCCAATCAAATGTAGAGAAATTAATGAGGTGTTATATAATACTGTATGTTCCATGTTGCTATGGTAAACCAGCATGGCCACAGCATTTTACACAGTGTTAACTGAGTTGTCCTATTCAATTCACCTTAAAGTACTTTTCCTGTCCAAAGACCAGTCTAAAATGCCATTCAAGACCAGTGTCTCGAATACCATTCCAGACCAGCCTCAAATGGTTTTTAGCCAATCAGAATGCAGGAAATCAATAAAATTGTTTATGAATAAAGCTTTCAAAAGTGCAGTGATCACTCTCCTCAGTCTGAAAGTGAGGTTTAAGTACATTGGATCTTCTATGACTACTGTAATTAAAAGCTAATAGGCCCTAGTCCTAAGAATAGCTCACCTACATCTGATGAAAATGCCATCTGTGGATGCAAGTCTGTAATATGATATTCTAGTGTGACATTCTATGGTGTTGATAGCAAGAGTGCCAATCACAGAGGTGGGAAGTGGATCTTACTTTTCTTTCCTCCTTCAACCCTCCCTCACTTCTCCCCCAACCCCAGTATTGGGTTGAAGGGTGTAATACTGTGCTGATTTGTTAAGTACAAAAGGACTGCACTACTTCATGATCACACACACACACACAGATTATTTTTCCTGCATGTTCCTCATGCACCATTTATCAAATGCATGATAACCATACATGTACAATGTACCCAGACAAATGTGTGTAAACCTACATGTACACCAAACTAACAGTATACAAGTGAACACATTTACATAGGAACCTACAGGCCACATCATCATGATACTTTGCCCCCTTAACTGTACCTCTCGTCGAAGCCTGCCCTCTAAATAAAAAGACAAGGTTACTCCACCCTACTATCACTTATCCAATATATTGTCAAAGAGTAATAGAGAACTGTAAATGTTAACAGTGGTTGAACCAACAGCCTTCAAGACAGCAGCTAAAGGCTGGAACTGAACTCCTGTTTACCAAATGGCAAGATCATTTTTAGTAATTTTGAATAATTCATGATGTAAGTCATGTCAATATTGAAGATGAAATTATGATATTATTTCAAATTATTTGCTTCTTGTGATTATTCACATAACCAATGTAACTTCAGATGCTGAGAACTTGACCCAACCACTCATTAATATTCCTAGCATCTAAAAACGACTTGAAAACTTTGAAGAAACCATCAATGAAAAACATCAATGAAGGCAAACAAATTGTCAACAAGAACCCTTAACAGCACTACAAGTACACCTACAGCATGACTGGGCCATTCCCCCCCCCACCATAGTTTCACCCCTGGACAACTCCCTCCAGGAGAAATTACCCCAAACAACACCCACCCCCACAATTTTCTCCCAAACAATTCCCACCGATGACAATTATTCCTCAGACAACTCCCCACCAGAAAATGTGGAATTGTCCTAGGAGGGAATTGTTCCTTCGAAAATTGTCTGGGTACATGGGAATCATCCAGGAGAAAATTGCCCCAGGAAGTTGTCCAGGGTGAATTGTTCTGGTGGGAATTATCCATTATTGTTAAAGGGCTATTGTGCAGGAACTAACCTACAGTACATCTTCCAAATAAATCAAAGTTGTTCATTAAAACATGGCTGTGTAACTTTACCACAAACTACAGGGTGGGCAGAGCTCTATCGGGTAAAGGTGAGATCCTAGTAAGAAGGACAACTGGCTTTCACATAATGTAATTCATTGGGTCCTTGCTTCATCAATTCATCGATGAATTTACATTCAAGAGCATTTCATCAAGTGTGAACAGACATACAGATGTGCCAGACAGACAGACATAGTGATGATGAACAGACATACCAGACCGACAGACGTGCCAGACATACCAAACAGACAGACAGACAGACAAACAGACAGACATAGTGATGATAGAGGATCACAAGAGCTCAAACAGCTCTTCAAGCTGGTTTGAGCTAAATATTAATACTACATACTTGTAAAATCTCTTTCTGTAGTCCTCATCTTCTTCGTCTGACATTTGAGGAAATGAAGTTCTTGAGTCTGGTTGTTCATTGCTGTCAGTTCCAATGTTCTCTTTGTTACCTGTCTCTACCCTCTTATCTTCATTTTCAGCCTCCAGTGCATCCACCACTGATTCTGTCTGAGATTCCTTCCTGTTACTGTTTTTGTCAAGAGGTTGTTCTTTATTACTGTCTAACAACTCATCTTTATTCTCTGACTTTTTTGATAGTTTAAGAATTTCCTGTGACATTGATTCAACATAAGTCTTTTTGGTGGAAGCTACAACAGATGCTAAAATCCTGACACTTTCTTCATCGTTGAGGGCATTAAGACCACTTCTTGGGGGTTTACTTACAAAAGATTCAGTAGATGTCATGTTGATTCCATCTGCAGGGAGGATCTTGTCCAATTTATTTATTGATCCTCGATTCCATCTCATCTTAAGATTCTTTAGCCTCCTAACTTCAATTCCCACTGGATCAACCCTGCGGACACTATTCCTGACCTGGGCTCTACGCAAGTAGAATCCCTTCCTCTGTAGTTCTTCCTGAATGTGTACTTGTCCCCACTCAGGGTGAGCTTTACACATCTCCATCACCATCTTATCTAGCTCTTCATCTGCAACAAAGGAAACCAAAATATGAGCTATAAAATAGTATTCTGCATAAATGATACACACAAATATTTGATGCAAGTACTATTTTTCAAGGAATTGTCATGTAATGTTATGGTGAGAGAAACCTCACCTGTTAAGCCCCAAAGTGGACAGGACATGCATGGAAGTCTAGGAAGCATTCTGTGCTGCAATAATTCCTATAAAGAGGGCACAAACCCCCACCCCACCCCATAAATGCCCACTTGTTTATTTCAAATTTTCCTTGAATTTACCTTGACAAGCTAGGAAGTTTACAGCTACTGAGGACCAAAATTTGTTCTCTAAAACTTTTCAGGAACTGATTCATGGACTTGGATTACACTGCTGCTTCAGGTAGCTGGTTACAAATGTCAGCAAACTTTTAACTGAAAAAATACTTTCTTAAATCCAGCCTAGATCTAGTTTTGTGCATCCTCTCCTTCTCCTTGGGTAGTTTGCACAGTGAAAAACTCTTCGAGGTCAGAACTAGAATACCCTTTGAACATTTTGAACATTTCAGTACAGTCAGCCCATGCACATCATACTGTAACTCCAGGGCTGTCAGACTGAGGACACAGGGCTGTTCTTCATGACAAAAATATCACATGTTGGTGCATGTACTAGTGAAATGCCTCTAGACAGAACTAGAAGTCTGATATCACATCTAAGATAAAGGTGACCAAATTTGAGATGCATAGTCCAAATGTGGTCTCACATGGCATTTGTAAGGACATTGCTGAATTTCCTTTGTCCTACAGTACAAAATGATGTTCCTATTAATCATACCAAGGACACTCTTTCCACTTCAAACCTTCTCAGCAGTATACATCCTGGACCTCAGGGAACTATGAATTTGAATTCCAAAATCATTTTCGGATTCTCCTGGCACCAACTCATTGCCATTCATTTTGTATGCAAAACTGGTACCATATTGTCCTGACCAAAGGGTATAAGTTTACATTTATTAACATTAAACCCCATCTGCAATTTAGTAGACTTCTCTGATAATGAATCAAAATCAATTTGAAACATTTAAGCATCATCAGCTGTACAGTAGTTGACCGACTCATAAACCGAGTGTCATCAGCAAACTTGAGAACTTTACAGTAAATATTGTTCTCTACATCAATGATGTTTACCAGGAAAAGAGTTGGTACCAGAACCGATCATTGTGGAACACCACTAAGAACCTTTTGCCAATCTGAGGGTTTGCCATTAAGGATAATCTGCTCTTCCATGTTTTTCTTAGCCAGCTGCTATTGGCATAGTGCCCTTATGCTAAAAATTAGCCTTGGCTTAAGTAACATACAATGCACAACACTGAAGAGCTCAAGTGGCTTCAAGGGTAAAAAATGGAGGTAGACTAGCTTGGACCTTGTTGAATACTCACACAAAAGTAGCACAATGTCACTGAAAATTTTGAGTGGACATTTGAGAGGACAAAGAACTAGCCTGAATGTGCTTGGAGATATTGTTGAAATGCTGAAAGCCATCGTTTTATGAATGGAATATAACTTTGCTTGGTGGCAATTTGCAATTCTTCATCACAACCATGAACTAAGGTAATTGTAATGCAAGTTGTTGGCTTCTGCTGTTATACTTCCTGATACACTCCTGGGCTCTAAACAGTCAAAATTCACTGACCTTCAATAATCTATATCGTACTTCTTGTTGGACCATGAGAATGATAGCAGTACAAAGTGACTTTGATGTATCACAAACTTCTGTAAATTCTTCGTACCTTCACACATAACACATAGTGCTCAACATTTCATCTCTTAGGTTTGCTGTGCTGCATCTCACCAGTCTTTCCCTGTCCTTCGCTCCACCTCACATAACGTGCAAACTTTCATCTAGTTGTAACCTTAACCTCAATGCATCAGCAGAACCATCTCAATAAAGTGTACATGAATACACACACATCTGATTCTTTTGACTTTTATCCGCAACGTTCTTCGCTACTGTGTTCCAAAAGATTCCTCACAAACTGATCCATACTAAAGTCTCTATTTACAAATTTTCCTCCAATAAAATCCCCCTCAGTGTACAAACCCTAGTAAGTTGCCCTAGCATAGTTGTCCCCAACTTAGGTCACCCAGGTTCGATAAAGATGTCCACCAATTAGTCCAGGGAACTTTGCATGGAGGCATCTTCTCTGACACTCATCTCACAATGCAAAGTAACTTTACTGGTTACACACTAAAATGTTCTTCTATATTTCTTTCATAAAGTATGTTTTCTTTCTTTTTATACTTTCAAAAAGAAAAGTTTACCGAGAGGGAGGACTGTGTAATGTGAACATAAAACAAACTGAATGGTTTATTGTGCTCACCAGAAATCCTGGAGACTCTGTCCTTTTTTCTCATTTTATGTATCCTTAGGTATCTCTTCACACTCTGCAGACCAGCACCAAATACCTCAGCAATTCTTGCATTTGTGAGTCCACTGTCAACACAGAGCTGAAGATTTTCCTTTGTTAAAGTCATGCGGGGGCGACCTTTCCCATTGCCTGATGGATCTTCTTTGGTCTCTGTCTTTCTTTTTGGACCACGCTTTCTTCCACGTTTTCTACAAACAGAAATGATAAATGTGAAAGAGATGCCTTTGTTTAGCACTGATCAGAACTACTGTACATAATTACTGTATTTTATTTTATACTATCTGTACATAAAAGACACACTTTCCATTCAAATTTTAATTTTACAATGCAGTCCACTAGATAAGTTGTCTACAAAATGTGAGAAATGATGCAAAGATGATGTAAGAAAAATAAAGTATTGGCTGGGTTTTGACAACAGACTTTTAAGTTATAGAAATTTTGACAAAATTTGGTGAAACTTGTCAAAGGAGATTTTGTTTTGTGAAAGTCAGACACTGGAAGGCACCAGCAGATGAAGCACTGTTTTCTTGTAAACATAAAGTATAAACAGAACTTTTATTACATACTGTACACACACTTTCAAAAAGCCAGGACACCTGTTCCCACCCTCTTCATTTGATGGCTGATGGAAGCCCATTTGCTTTTCTCAAGAGAAACTGATAAACTGCAAATCTTCAGTGCATGGTACATGTAAAAACATCACTTTCGTCTGGATGGTCTAGGCTTGTTCATTGTTAGGACAGTAGTACTGCCACATTTGTTGATGGCAGATGGTAAACATTTACAGTATAATTTAATAGTTACACAAAGTCAACTATATTTTGTTCCAAAGTCAGCAAAGGACATGGAACATAGTTATATGTTTTCTGTTTGGCATGTCTGGACTACTGTAAATTGTATCATATCGTAATCCAGGATGATGGTCAAAACAACTGCAAGCAAAGAATGGTAAAAGCAGAACAACTAGATTCTTCTTTCACTTAATTGGTCTTTGGTCTTCCTTTCAATGCTTTATCAATAGTGATTTCCTTCAAACTCAGTTACCACCAACACAGTGACATTTTAATCAAATTCACATTCCTAATTCATAAGTGTACAAAATTAAAGGTCTCACACTGGAGATACAGGCAAGGCACAGTTCTACATAAACGGACTCACTAATCTATGTCGGAAAGTAACGTGATTACATGATACCTTGTATAAGAGCTACAACATATGCATGGGTGTAACATGAACGACACATCTGTCTCCAAAATTTGACATACTGTACACAAATGCAACCTTCTATGAAATGGTTCTATTAAGAATAAAAGAATTCACCAGCTCTTACTTGTTTTCGGCACCTTCATTCATAATATTGTCTGATGCACCATCCTCTATGTCATTGTTATCACCGGTGTTACTTGTAGCGGCATCCTCATCTTTCTTATCTGTTTTCCTTGTCACACGTTTTGGGCGCTTTGCAGGTTTCATTTCTAGGGGTTCAATTTTGCATGTTCTCTTTGGCCTCCCACGCTTCTTCACTGGTTCCTGTTTAGGAGTTTCATCTTTATCATCACTGCCATCAGTACCATCCCCTTCCTTGACTTCTTCAGTTAAATTATCTTCCTGAGAAGTGACTGTCACCTTTTTATCATCTACTTCACTAGTTTCTCCTACTGCCTCTAATTTTGGTGACCCATCGTCTGTTGATTGTGTACCGATGACATCATCAGTCTCTGCTGTGGTAGCTTGGGGTGTATCATCTGCCTCTTTTGTAGTACCCTTTTCCTTGCCTTTACTACTTTCTCCATCTTTATCAGGGTTTTGCCCTTTCCTGGGAGAAGATTTCCATTTTTGTAGCTGATTTTTCACAAATGATTTCTCCACATGAAAACCCATAAAATCCAACAAAGAGTGAATATTGTCAGCATCTTTTGGATTATCCTGAATCACTTGAGTAACTACACTGTTTAAGTCTACAAAGAAAAGACAAAATCAAAGACAACAAGTTTTAACACATATTTATCCAACAATTCCTCTGAGCTGTACTGTATTTGTAATTAAACATTTAAAGAGTACATGTACAAGACCTTAAAGGGAAAATGCAGTCACCCCAGTTTGGATAAGTGTAGTAGTCTATACTACAGTCTTTCATGACTGGCTCGAGAATCATGTGATACTATTTTCTCACTACCTGTACACTGTGAAATTCACAAGGAGAATCTCCTTGATTTTCCTTGAATATGCAATATTTAAGTCCTGAAATACCATGACACTTGGAACTTAGCCGTTGTTTCAAAATAAGGTTGGGGCGACTACTTATGCCCTTTAAGTCTAATACATATTTCAGAGTTTGGGAAATGAATCTCATTCATTCCATTCCTGAGATGAAAACTTTTGAAATTTAATTCCTTCATGTGAAAAAAAGATGATATACTAATTTATGATACCCATTTTGAAAACTTGTCAGCTTTTGTTCCCTTTGAAATGAAAATGGAACATGACCTTGAAAAGATGGTCTCCTTATATCGAGGGTTGTTAGGAGAAAGCTTGCATAGTCTGGTCATTCTATAACACAGTGACGAAATTTTGGCACATGGTGCAGCAGCTTTAGGAAAAATAAAAAACTAAGACAACAAAGATTGTAATCTAAATAGCTTAAGAGTGAAATTACAAATTATGGTGCAATTTATCATCTAAACTGGAGTTACAAAAAAGACCCAAAGTTTTTGTCTAAGCACACATAGGTACTGTGAAGATGATAGTTGGACCAACTGGACTGTCCGATGGACAACCAACCTACCATTTTCGGTTGTCCATCACCAATTTTGGTCGTCACGGGCGACTGCTAAAGTCGAGCCCTGTTTAATACTCATTACTGTACAAGGGGTATGGTACTGCCAAACTTGTTATCATTACAGTGTAATTGCTCTCAATTCAGGAACAGTTTTTCAAATTTTTCTTTGGCTGATACACCATCCTGACCATCTTGGCAGGGGAACACCCTGCTACCTTTCATTTGAAACTTTTTTGTTAAAATTGCAGCTTACATGCAAAATATTGAGCACTTCTTTACCTTTGGCAAAGCTTAAAACTCTCAAAAGATATTTTAATTAGACTTTCCAAAACCCCAAAATTCAGAGGAAGGGATGATCCTTCAATACTTCCATTGCAAAGCACTGCAGAAGGAGAGAGCAGTGATTCACTTGCTAAGATTTAGTTTGAACTTCTTTTGACCACATGTTTGAAACAAAACTTTTTCACAGCCTTTCTTCTATATTTCCACTGGTCATATGAGTCAAATCCAACATTTCAAGGTCAAATACAGGTAGCACAAACCAAAGCAGTACCACTTTGTATTTCCAGGGTGAGATTTAAAGGACCATAAGATACCTGTACAGTACACATGCATTTAGCACAACTGAAATGTTTTTCAATTCTACTAGCTCATCCATAAAATCTTGTACAAATATTATAGGCCTCCTCCCCCCATCACCCTGCCCCTCCCCCACCACCCTGCCCCTCTCAACTCCACCCCTTCCCCAGGCACTTTTGAGTTCTAAGTGACTGGTGTAATCTTGAAAATGCTTTCAATAACTGATTCCACAAATGTTTCTTGAACATACAATTCTCCCTACAGTTGTAAAAAATCTTTGATTTCTACAGTACCTTGTTTTAATGTTTCCACTTCTTTTTTGACATGCCTCCTTTTTGTAGGGGGTTTTCTGTTACTGGGTCTCCCTCTCGGCTTCTGTTTCTTGAGTGGAACTGGCTTTCTTCTCTTTTTGACTACCTTTCCTGGCTTGCTCCTTCCTTTAATCCCAAATTTCTGCATTTTTCCAGAAATCACGGTGAGGCTGACACCACATTCTTTGGCTATACCAGCTGGTGTATAACCATCGTCTAAGTATGCCTGCAAATCCTGCTCAGTGAGTGGGTGATTGACCTTCACTTTTCGTTTTGATCTTGGTCTCAGGGTTGCTCTCTTTGACATGTTGCACCTTATTGTGTTCTGTAAAGAATGTTGACACTGAGAATTAAAAGCTACCAAAATACTGCGTTTCCATACGTAGTCTTTGCTATGCCCTAAATTCTTGTCAATTAGATATTATCAGTGTTAGTTGTGGACTGTGATTGAATATGCGTTCACACCTTAAGCAACTTTTGAATAGTTTGCAAAATTTTACTAGATTTTGTTTTTGTTTTGCAATAACTACCAGTGTTTTTGATCAAACTGTACAAATTAACAATGAAGGTACAGGTAGTGTGATGCATTTTGTCATACAAGAGCAGGGTCTGCCTTAAAGTGGACCTAAAGTCAAGAATTACAAGAATATGTATTTCAGAGTTTGGAAAATGAATTTCATTCATCCAACTCCCATTTTCATAGCTTACTCCATTGCTGAGATACAAAATGTTGAAATTTATTCACTTAATTTGAAAAAGTCAATTGCACAATAATTTGTGAAGTCCTTCTTGTACAACTCACATGAACTGCTTTTGTTTCCTTTTGAAATTAAGATGTTGATAGGACCTTTAAACAATTACAGTTCCCTTGCATGGTATGTTGTACGGGGAGGACTTATATAGCCAAGTCACCCTATACAGTAAGGCAGTGATCACATTTTGACACAAGGTGCAGTGGTTTTCAAAAAAACACAGAACAACAAAGACTGTACATAATTTGAATAGTACAAGAATGACATCACAAATTATTGTGCAATCCACCATTTTAAACTGACTGAATAAGCTTCAACATTTTATATCTCAGCTCAAGGATGTCCTGTGAAGATGGGAGTTGGACCATTTGGTTACATTTTTCAAGCTTTGTAACATATATTTTTGAAATTTTAGGCTTTTGGTACAGTTTAAGAATGTTGTTTTGCACAGCAAATCTGCTATGCATTTTTATTTTGTATAGCAGTTTACAATTTTGCATAGTGTAGCAGTTTTGTTGCTGACAAAAAAGTACTCCATGTCAGTTTAAAAAACATGTGATTTCAGTAAACATGTTTTTGTATTGATGCAACTTTCCTTACGCTGATATCGGTCGATATCGTTATCGGCCACTGAACATCCCCTAGACCGTGTGTGTGTGTGTGTGGGGAGGGGCTAGACAGATATATGTTGGTCATGCAGCAATGCCACTCATGCAGTTAGCCCAGTGTATTGCACTTATCAAGTGTTGTGCACATTACATAACATACATACTGTATGGGCGTTCAAAAGAGAAAACACATGAAATGTTAGCCCGCCCAGCAACATTGTCCGAACATACAGGGCATGTGAAATACAAGACTAATTATAGATATTCAAACGTGCAACGAACGTAACAAGTTGTAAACAACAAGCCAGGTTCAGCAGTGCTATACACTAGGGCTAAATAAAATATTGGATCGTGGATGGCTAGGCAGGCGTAAGCGAGCGAGTATAATTATTGAAGTTTTAAAAACACATACAGGGAGTTGATTCATTTTAATAATAGTATTTAGGTTGGAAGTGAAATTTACAAATTATGTGTGAAATGAAGTCAAATCCAACCATTGTATGAAAACCAGAATGCCTGTACAAATTACTTCAATCAATTTGCAGGTTTGTGTCACGTAAAAATCTTTGCATCGCTACTGTGCTCAATTGCATCCCAAACTGCGATGCGATACCGGCTATAGCAGACCCTGTACAACAGGTCAGTGATTCCCACTGGATTTTTCAAACCACTCAAATTCCATGATTTTACATTCTTCAGCGACCCAACCACCGTCTGAGATTGCAACTGTGTCCTACAGGTACGAGTTTTATGCATATTCAGAACAAAGAATATTGACCTAGAACCGTAGAAAAGCACTACAATGCTCCCTGACCCCACGACTCCCACATGGGCTTGGGAAAAATCAGTTTTCACCTCGCCACCCACTACAATAGGTTGTAAATACTTTACATTTGCTTTCAAATGTTTTTAAAAGCAATGGATTTGGACATTACCTGTTGTTACCTGTATATCTTTAAGTAGCTTTAAACTGTTAAATACCAAACAAAGAAGGAACTTCGCATGTGGAATTTACAGGAATGGGACCTTACTTGTGTATGCGTTGGGAGGGGCGTAGTTCTTTTAAGGGGGTGGTTAATGGAAGACAGCAAACTGTTTGCAAATAAAAACAGCCTATTTCATTTTGAAGATAGACTATATGGAGACAATCTGAATGGTAAAATCAAATTATGGTACAGTATGTCCTGGTCTAGGCTTGTAGTAGGCTTGCCAACCACAAGTGAACAAAGTGTACACCATTCTTAGTGTAGCCCCACTGTGATTGGTGCAGAGCCTACCACAAACTTTTTGCTACAAATGCATCCTCATATGGCCAGAATAGTACTTCCCAGCATAAGTACTATTTCAACAATATTCTGGGGTTTGAACTTTGATGATGACATTCTCTTCCGAGACTGATGTGGAAACTCAGTGTCTGTGTAACCATGAGCGTAGCCCCTGAAAAAAATAGGCACTGAATGTAACTGTATAATCTCCTCCTTCTATAGTAGTCACTCCTTACTACAGTCACTGTCCCATACAGGGTTTCCCCTGTCATTCTTTTTGTGAGGCGGCCACCTCACAGTTTTTGGCCACCACCTCACAGAAATTTCAAATTTATTACTACTGCTACTGTACTACCTATAGAAGTATTGATACGTAGTTCTCCCTCCAAAACTGGCACCATATCACCCCCTTGGACGAATACCACCTCACACTCTCTAAAACCCTGGGGAAACCTTGCCATATGCAAAAAACCTATCACCATTTAAGCCAAATCAACAAAATGGGCTCTAAAATGCAATAATATGATTCCTTTGACAATTTTTCAGGCACAGAATGCTTCCGATCCTTTTTAAGTACTATTGTTATCTTCTTAAGTGTTTAAAAGGACTAATTTCATGGCAAATAAAGGCAAAATGCATCCAAACTTGTTGCTGTAAACTTTGAAGTTTTCTCTCTCACCTAAATGTGACTTCTACAGATGACTGTAAAAAGCAGACCATTAAAAGGGGTAATAAAAGTGCAACAGACTGTACAAAGTGAACTGGTGCACTGGGTTTCAGTTAATTGTCCTACGTACCACATCAAGCAATGTTTATAATTTGTGAGTGTCAGTCCATACAATGACACTGTGCAATAAGGTAATCAGTACACACTAATATGCATTATCCAAGGAATTCCAAAGTAGGCAACTTCCTGCAGTACTGCTTGACCTCCAACCCAGAACAATATCACGAGTGTAGCTGACCTATCAGACGATTTTTAAAATACTGTCCATTGACTTTACGTTACAAGCAGAATTACGGTAAATGTATTGGTAAAGATCTTCTGCGGGAAGTTCGGTGAGAAAAGGTAACTCTCTATCTGACAAGCTATTAAAAAGGGCCCTTTTTAGATGGGGTTAGCAGAGTAGCATGGGGCATGGATATTTTTGTGGAACCTAAAAGAGTTGTAGGTTAATTTGCATTAATATGATAGAGGAGACACAGAATAGACCTAGGTTCACATTGAGAAGAATAAAATCGGAAAATCATTCAGTTTTCAAGCAGAACAACATCTTATTCACAACTACTGTAGGATCTCTTTTCATGAATAAAACAGCCAGGTCAGCATAATACTTGATAGAAACAGTCCCTGTGTGCAAACAACCTCTGTTAAAAAAGGACAAACTCTCCAAAAGCAAGTACTGGGTTGTGTCCCTGAACCTAATGGAATACGAAATCAACATCTTTTTTTGCACTACCTGAGTAAACTTCTGTAGTACAAGCCAAAATATACTTACCAAAATCATGCAAGTGGTTAAGATGTTTGCAGGCTAACAACTAGGCTGAAAACCTCCAAATAAACACTCTTACTGTACAGCTCTCGATTCAAATATCCTATTGAAAAGTGATTGCTGGAACCAAGGTACTCCCAGCTGAAAGGCATGGGTGACCTGACTATGGAATTTGCAAGCCATCAGAGAGTTATTTCATTTCATATTGGACTATTGTATGGTGTTGTATGATGGACAAGAGACAGGTAACTTTAGTCATAATCATGTATTCTGTGTCACTGTCGATAAAATGCTAAGTTAACAATGTGTACTTAATTCTACTCGACTGCAGTCCCCAAACTTGCAGTTGTGCAAAGGGCATCATTTTAGGTGTCCCCTAAAAGTTCATTTTTGTGTCCCCTTCAGGCCTCGAATTTAACCGCGGCCACCGCGGCCATGGCCGTGGTTGCCCCTTCAATTGGCATCGGTGCCCTGCAATTTTCAAAAGAACTTGTGGCCAAATATGGCCGTAAGAGCCGTCTTACTTTGGCTGCGGTGCCCCTCACAGCCTCAACTGATCGTCAAAGTCATGTCTTCCCACCCTTTACAAACTTTCAAGAAGGTAAATCCGTGATCAAAACGTTAGTGACCATTTTAACACAATTCTTTCACCGCGCTAAAAATTATCGATAAACAAATCTTACTATCGAATTCGCAGTCAATAACTCTCGTACATTTGTTGTACATAACCGAAATGTACACAAAAACGGATATCTGTAAGTTATGTCCGTGTTCTGTACTGTACAGAAGTTCTTCTTCTTCTTTCGAAATATGGTGACACATCCAGAAGGACATTACTTCACCACGCATGCGTCGAGAGGTATCAAGCCCTAATGTTGTTAGCAATAAACTGGGCAGGGTCCTTATGATCAAGGGAATTTGCAACTACAGAAGCAGGGAGACTATTCCAATCCTTAACCGTATTAGGGAGGAAACTATGCTTGTAGCAGTTTGTCCTAGTAAAGAGGTGGCAAAAATGCAGATTATGCATCCAACGTGTTCTACGAGTGGGATGCCGAAGTCTATCCACAGGAATTTGTGCTTTTCCAAAAACACCCTTAGAGAACAGGATCAATCTGTTTTGTCTACGACGTTCCGCTAACGTAGGGAGATCAAGGTCTTTCAGAACAGAAGTCATAGACCCTGGCTCCCGGGAGAAGTTTGAGCTGATAAAGCGAGCCGATCTCCTTTGAATACTCTCAAGCTTATCCTGTAAATAAATCTGGTGTGGATCCCACACAGAACTTGCGTATTCCAAAACTGGTCTGAGAAGACCCTTATAAGCAGCTAGCTTTACATCACTAGAGCAAAACGATAGGTTCCTTTGAAGTACCCCTAAGATTTTGTTACCTTTATTACAAATAAATTGGACATGCTTATCCCAACTAAGGTCGCTAGTGATAGAAACCCCTAAGTACTTAATTGAGTCAACCTTAAGTAACCTTTCACCATTCAAGACATAATCGAAACAAAGAGGCTTCTTTTTCCTGGCAAAAGTGATGATATTACACTTTGAAGGCTGGAATCTCATACCCCACGTCTTAGCCCAGAGACCTAGATTATCAATGTCATCCTGGAGCCTACGACAGTCACTATCATCATCAATGACTCGATAGCAAACACAATCATCGGCGAAAAGCCTGACATTAGAACTGGCAACATTTACGATATCATTAATGTGCGCCAAAAAGAGAATGGGTCCTAAGACGGACCCTTGAGGGACTCCAGACACGACATCCTCAAAAGAAGACCGAGTACCATTCACTACAACAGCCTGTTTACGATCAGATAGGAAATCGTCAACCCACTGGAGGATCTGGTTCGATACACCTAGGCTAAAGAGCTTGGTTTTTAGTAGCTCATGAGGCACAGTGTCAAAAGCCTTTTCAAAATCCAGAATGAAAACATCCGTTTGTTTGTTCTTATCCAGGGATGAAGCCCAGTCTTCAATGACTGACACCAGTTGAGTATCACAGCTGTGTGATCTTCTAAAGGCATGCTGCTTTGATGAAAGGATATTCTTTGACTCAAAGAAGTCCATTAGATTTGAGCTTATAATGTGTTCTAATAATTTACAACAAATACAGGTAAGTGAGACCGGCCGATAATTACTTGGGAGAGAGCTGTCATTTTTTTTATAAATAGGGCAAACATTTGCCCTCTTCCAGTCAACGGGTATTCTCCCGCTTGAGAGGGATTGTTGATAAAGGTGACTCAACATAGGGGCAAAGTCAGATGCAATTTCTCTTAGGACCCAAGGATGGATATTGTCAGGTCCAACAGCCTTATTTTTATTGAGACCTTTTAACAGTTTTTCAACCCCATGTGTGGAGATAGAAATATCGGCCATTCTGGTACCAGAAGGTCTACGAAATGGGATTATACTGAACACAGTCTTAGTGAAGACACTAGTAAACTGGGAATTGAAGGCAAGGGCCTTGTCCAGATCAGTGATGGCTAGTTTGCCATTCGTCTGGAGAGGGGGGATACTATGTTTATCCTTTTTTTGACCATTAATGTACTTCCAAAAGGGCTTAGTGTCATTTTTTATATCTCCGATCATACCATTGATGTAATTCGTATGGGAGATATAAACTTCTCTTTTAACTTTCTTACGCAATTCAACCCATTTGTCATGGATATTGTTCTTACGAGTTTTTTTAAAAATAGCATGCAACTTGTCACGCCTTCTGATCAGCTTACGTATGCCGTCATTAACCCAGGGGAGGGATGTCCTAGTTCTAGTTAATTTGGTAGGGACATTTTTTTTTAACAGTTCTTTCGAGGAAGGACTTTAATAATTGCCAGTTTTCATCAATTGAGCGATTATTTTGACCCCCGTTAAAGTAACCTAAAGCGAAAGTCCGGGTATCCCTCCTCATGGTACTATAATCACCCTTGGAAAACTGCCAAATAAGCCTACGGGATTGTCTGATGTTTGGTAAGAGACACTTCAGTCTACAAAATAAGGCCTCATGGTCGCTAAAAGGGTCCAAGGGAGAAACTTCAATGTACTGACTAGGCGAGTTGGTAATTAATAAATCAAGAGTGTTATCACCCCAGTAGCGAAGTTTACAAGTTGATCAGCCGCAAAATCATTTATGATATCTAGAAGCAGCTTACCGGAACTATTAGTCAGACACAACCCACTGTCCTTATTGAGCCTAGTAAGCCAATCAATTCTGCTGAAATTGAAATCTCCCAAAATATGAAAGCAAGGTTGCTTTCTAGTTTTGTGATTTGCCATAATTTTGCTTAGTTGCTCCCGAAGTAAAGATGTGTGCTCAGATGGAGCGTCAGGATCCCTATACCAGGAGGCGACATAATGCATAGTTCCATTAATAGAGAACTTGGCCCAGATTGACTCAGAACCATCAGTGAGATTGCTGACCCTTGAAGGGGTCAGGTTATTTTTAACCAGGAGCATAGTGCCACCACCCCCAAGTGTACGATCATTTCTGAAAATGGTATAGTCTAGGCAGGAAGGGAACAACTCACTCGTTGTAATAGAGTCATCAACTTTAGTTTCCTGGAGAGCCACAACATCAGGTTCAGTTACACTAAGAAAGGCTTGAAGATCAAGTTTTTTACCCCGAATACCATTAATATTTATTGAAACTAAGGAAATCTCCTTCTTATGAGCAGTTTAACCAAGTTCAAGTAAACCAGCGAGTGTCAGATAGCAACTCCCTGAGTAAACAAGCACGATGAACGCAACGCTAAAATCAGGGTATGTGTAGGTCCGTAATTGTATGCAAACACCCATACATTAGGCTACAAACATACTGTGTAGAGTTGCCTTGTACTGTATTACGCAAAAACGATGTCTCAATTGTCGTAGTCGCCAGAAATCGGAAGAGCATGGGGCTTGGTACGTACCAAAAAAAATGCAAAGTCGGCTATTTAACTGGTCCACTCGAAGGCGCTTCAGTCCGGCGCGCAACCGACTTCGTCGGCTGGGCAACCGATTTTAGAGGCAAGCCTATGCCAAGTGGGAGGAAAGCCAGAGTACCCGGAGAAAAACCCACGTACATCAAGCGGGATTCAAACCCACGCACATGTGAAACACATTGGTGCACAGCAGCTGGAATAGACCACTCTGCCACTCGACGTACCAGAAAGAACTTAATTTTTCAATGGCTGCTTACACTGCTAATCATTCCAGTTGTTACCTCATAGTTTTCGGCAGTAACAATGGGTGTTTTTATTGAAAGCAAAATTTGTACAAAGTAAAAGCATGCCTTGTACTGTATTATTCACACAAAAACTATGTCTTATTCGTAGCGCGAAGAGCTGTGCACAAAAGTTAGACCCACTTGATTTCGAATGGCTCCATTCGCGTGCGGCATGCATGACATGCATCGAACCGTAGAGATGTGATGGCCGTGCATTCATGCATTACGTATTGCAATGAAAACTAAATCATTCAAAACAAACATGTGTAAGCCATGCACGAAACAATAGCCAGGGTACTTTTGAAATATTATATGGCGCTTTCTAAACTGTATTTCTGTTTTAACGTAAGTTCTGGGGTGTGACTTGGACAAAGATTTTAATACGGTCTAAGCTGGGAAACCTGAATCAATTTGTTAAGTCCTTTTGTGCTATGTGTACTAATTTTGACTACTACTTCAAACAGGATAACAAGCACAAAGCACTACGGTTAGTGTTTGGGGATTAGTTAACTCCCTGGTTTCACTGAGGATCAATTCAAAGAATTATATGCTATGAAGCCGACAATTTATTTCGAAGCTTTATTTGGTCATTAAACAGGTTGATAAACATCCTTTTGAATGAAAAAGTATCAAAGCCAAACATATGGAGAAAAAAAACGTTTGGTAGAATAAACAGCCGATCGTTCGTTTTGCCGTATAAAAGTGACAGCTATATTACTGTAGTCCTGCTCTTTAACGAGTGCTCACTAAATTCGAAAAAACTCCTTTGGTATTCAAAGAACGTAAAAAATGACGAGAAATGGCACTGAACGGCAAAATTAATGTGTAATGCAGAAATCTAGCCTACTGTTCACGTAGCACATGGGGGAGCGTAAAACCGGAAGTTGATATAAAACTTTCACAACATATAAACAGTCAGCAGGCATATCACTGAGGTGGCAAAAAGCAGAAAGATAGATTCAATGTTTAAGTGAGGATATAAAAAAATGCGTTTTTGACTGCTTGTAGGCCTAGCTGTCGATTATGTGCTGTGAAATCAAATAGCAACCGTACAGCGATCAAAATCATTTTTAGACATGTAGGATACAAAGAAAGGCTCAGTTAGGAGAAATTATTATCAGTCATAGAACAACTAAAAAATCTGACTGTAGGCTAAAAGCATATTAAGCAAAAGTAATTGGTGGAGTTTGATGGGGTTTAACGACGCACCAGCACGAATGTGTTATATAGTGTCAGCCAGAATAGGGAGTTAAAATTCAACTGAGAAAAAAAAAAGGAAAGATGGGGTAGAATTCAAGAAAAAGTCTAGGTAAATGCAAATGCGGGAGTCATGTCAAAAATTTCTATAGAGGCCACTTTCCTTCAGAAAGCCCAAGTAATTGGTGGAAGTGTAAAATAAGAGCCGTTAGTGTATAGCCGTGGTGCCCTATCAACAAAGTAAAGTTTGGCCTTGCTGCCCTACCCTTTGGCTGTGGTGCCCCCAGATTTGCCCTGATCCTTGAGGCCAAAATGGCTGTGCCCTTAAAAATTTAGAATTCGAGGCCTGCCCCTTGGTTCAAAAATGACTTAAAAATTTTCAAACTTCCCAAAGTTCAAACCGATGTCCCATTAGCTGCAGTAGTGTCCCCCAAGTTTATAAATTCATGTACCCGGTCGTAACCCTATCCCATTGCCTAATACTATCTCCTACCCTCATCTCCTAACCCTATGCCCCAACCCTGAGCCCTGTAAAGCCAGGGAGAGTGCGCTATTTTCGTCCACTATAGATTGTTTATTTTTGCTCTGTCGGCATCCCAGCACACATTAACTGTACACTCATTCATTTAAGCTATTCATCTAATTCATTGCTTTGTTGCTGTTTGTACAGGGTGGATTGTTTGGAGCTCAAAGCAATTGTGTCCATTGTACCCTGCTCATCGTGTCTTGTTTTGGTCTTTCCAGCAACCATCGTACAGTAGCTTGTGAGATGGAATGTTCGGTTGTCACTTCTGGGCACCGATTCTAAATTACAAGGGATGGGACAGATGAGGATCTCTGGTAACTGTTAGGCCTATAGCCTATGAACATAATGCCAGTCATGTTCAAGGACTAGAAAGGAAACAGAGCTTAACTTTTGCAGGGTATTCTGCAACTGTGCCCTAGCCAGTCCCTAAAAGTGGCCATAATCATAAGGTAGGGCATAGACCTGATGTTTAGCATGCCCCTAGGCCTTGAGACTGTCCTAGCAACTTACATATTACATTCAATAATCAAGTTCCGTAACTCTGATATCCTACAATGCATGATGGGAAGGACAATATACCACAACAAAGACTGCATATGCAAGACAGATATTTGCATTTATAATCACACATACTGTAATTTTCCAGTTTAAAATTATGGTTCTTTCCCCTTTGGAAGAAAAAGTTCTTTTTTAAGTACGGTGGCAGAATCTAATAAGGCCACCTAAAAGCTTTCATTTTTCCCATCTAAAACAAACAAAAAGAATAGGAATCTATTACTGGCTATACCAGCAAATCTTTTTGTGGACTTGATCTTATTGGGGAGCTATATAAATCTTCAGTGCAGGGCCTAGGCCTAATGTTAGTACATAAATCTCTTAAACCTGGACCGAAATGGTTGGACAGTACGATGCTTAACTGTGGAAGACAGTACGATGCTCAAGTGTGGAAGACAAGAAAATGACACTTCATTTACCATTAAAAATCTGAAATAAAAACTTTGCAACTCCCCTACAGTCATGATGGGATTAGCCCTTGAACAGTGGTGTGTGTGTCTCCATTACACTTCTCCATCACAGCCCTTGTGCACTGTGTTCAAATTTTTCACATCCCCTGGCCATAATCTCCGGGGACCTCTCACACGCTCAAATGACAATATTTTCTCACCAAACTTTGTCCATCAACTTACTTTCACACAATACACCTGCAAATAATACTCTTACGCTGGGAATCTTTATCAAAAGGATGCGATTTGAAGCCGAAATCAGGCTAATTGTGGTTAATGGCAAAGCACATTATTATTATACAAAACTTATAAAGCGCCATATCCAATAGAATTATTGCAGCCCTGCCAAGTCACCTGCATTTTCGGGTCGGCTCCTGCTCACCCACTTTCCTGTCTGAATGTCCCACATCTTTAGAAATCTCTCGCATTCTATATAGTTTTCTCTGAGAAAAAATGAATTCTTGCTCTCTGGGCGCAAAAAATTCCCTCTAAAATCCAGTGCAATATGCTTCTGAAACAGTCAGACCACACATGAGCAACGTTTGAAGCATTCTCGAAAATGTGGAACAGCACTTGAAGTGGCAAAAAAGCAAAAAAAAAAAAGGGCTCAAAAATTCAATTGGCCGTGCTACCGGACAAAATGTTAATAGATAAAAATGGTAAAAATGACAAATGATAAACATAATATACAGATATCACATAATATCACATACAGATATATCACATAATATCACATACAGATATCACATATGTTCACTTTCAAAAGGATAGTCACCTAACCAACTTCACGGGAGTACTCGTTGGAAATAAACCAAACAGATCTCCTTTGTACTCCCTCTAGTTTATCTTGAAGTGACGCCTGATATGGATCCCAAACGAAACAAGCATACTCCAACAAAGGCCTAAGCAAATCTTTATAGGCTGCCAATTTAACTTCCTTGGAACAAAAAGAAAGGTTCCTACGTAACAAGCCAAGGACCTTGTTTCCTTTATTACAAACAGACTGTATGTGATTTCCCCAACTGAGTTTCTTGGTGATGATCACCCCTAAGTACTTAATATCTAGAGTCCCCCCTCGTCTGATTAACCCCTTGAGGGTATACTTAAAATTCTGGGACTATGTTTCCTAGTAACAGACATACCATTACACTTTGCTGGATGAAATCTCATGCCCCAGGTTTTGGCCCAGGCAAGTAATGTCTCTCTGCAGCTCGCTGCAGTCACTGTGATCTTCAGTGACCCTATAACAAACACAATCATCAGCAAACAACCTAACTTCAGAAGAAGCAGCTTCGACAATATCGTTTATACAGTATATGGAACATCAATAAATGAGGAGGCCAATGGCTATTTTTGCACTGTTTAAACTTTCATGCATGAATAGTTTTGTTAGCAAAGAAGATATGATGACTCTTTTGTCTTTATATTGTCAAACTCAACATGAAGCCTTGCTGAAACCACTCACATTTGATTCACACTATCAGTATCAGCCAAGCAGCATTTTTGCCAAAAATGTCTCCCAAATGCAGCCTTTTTCTCCAAAATTTCTGTGACATAAAACCATAATATTTATCTGTGGATATGTTGCCATCTTTCTGAAGTGAATTTTCTTACTTTAGAGGTCAAATTACTTTTAGATTTTGAATTAAATCACAGCTTTCTTTGCTAACCAAGTGGGAAGATACTGTAGGGTGCCCTCAAACATAAGGGTTTCACGCATAACATTTGGTTTCTCACAATTTCCGCTACGCGTGAAATCAATACTATCTTGAATAGCAAAAAGAAAACTTGTTGTGTTTTTTGCATTTCTGCATATTCTAAGAAGTTCTTTGCCAAGTATTAATAAAAATATCAATTAGAGGGAAATGCAACAAAACACCCAAAATATGACCATGTTAAGTTTTAAAAATTAAATTTGGTTTCTCACATTTTTGTTACACTGTGATATTTCAAAGTTGTCTTATTCAAAACTGACTTGAGTTGAAGTGCTGACTTTCCTCTGAATTTTTCTTTTGCATAGGTTTATTTGATATTTAGGTATCTACATTGACCTGTGTGTGCATAATTTTTTCTGAGGGAGGATAGAACCTTTGGTTTCCACTTGAGAAACCGTTACACGTGAAATGTCTATTTCCTGCGTAAAATTGAAATGAACTTTCAATATGGTGTTTAATGATGTGTCATGTGTTAAATGGTGACCAAACTATTGGTAAAAATGATTACTGGGTGTTAAATAGGTTTATTTAGTGGTATAGTGTGAAAAGAAATTTTTGGTTTCTCTGTTACGCGTGAAATCCAGTTTTCATCAGTGTACACAGTGTTATAAAGGTGCAAATGATCTATTCTCTCCTGAGGTAATGTACTTTAGCATCTTCAAGAACCTAAACAAAGATTAGGCCAGAAAAGATTCCATTAACACAAGATAGATGATTTTGTACATTCTAGGCCTGAAATATGCATGTCACAAAGTGGCCTCCATATTTATGGAATAACCCATATGACACAAAGAGTACTAAGGTCCTAGAACAGACCCCTGAGGAACACCAGAAAGAACTGGAGCGGGAGCAGATTTTGTACCATTTACTAGGGCTGTGCATTTCCGGTTAATACACTATCCGTTTAACCGTTTTTATTAACCGAACGGTTAACGGTTAACCGAAAATAAAAACAAGTCAAGGTACATAAACAAAATAAACATTTCGGAAGAGTGCCACCACTTTAAATACCAAAGTTTCTACACTTAAAATGGCGCCAGTAGTGATGATCGTGGTAGTAGCATGCAAGTTAAATTAATGTGACTATTCATGAAGTTCACCATTGGAATGCTCCATATTTTATAATTTGGGGTTAATAAATGAAATGGCCGAAAGAATTTTACTCATCTTTGCGAATTTTGGGGATGGAAACTTTTCCAGGAATTATACTAACGTTGAAAAAATTATAAAAAATGTTTAATCGTCTTTTGTTAAAATTATTAATTCAGCTTAAATGGGGAGGCTAACATAGTTACAAATATTTTAGTTGCACCTACAAGGCTTGCAAGCCAGGGTTGCATAATTAAGCCCAGAGCTACATAGCTTGGTCACTCTTTTGTGTAGATTGCATATGTTTTGTGACTGATGAAATGTAAACACGTAACCTTGGAAGTTACGCCCGGGAAAATTCCAGAAGTGCATTTGTCTTGAACGATATTAAGCATATATTTTTCTGCCGTCTAGAGGTAACCTTTTTAGTCTTATCTATCAAGTTCACAGTGCTCCACACTTTAAAAATAATGGTGGATTGTTGTAGTGTGTACTGCATCTAGTTTAATCCCTGCACCTTTGATAATTTTAATCCTTTTAAAAAGTTGCGTGAAAGAGTTTATCCTCACATTATTTCGGCAAACCACTCCCAGATCATGGGGCGAACGGATCGATATACCAGTCAAAGCAACGCAATGCAGACTGTGCAACTGACATTATAAAGGTCTTTTTTTAAACCTTTTGTAATTTTTCATCCAAAGTTTACCCATTGTTACGTGGTTTTGGGCAAGCAACTTCTGCGGTTTACTGCATAAACGAGTTTAGGTATAATGGTGAACTGCGGCGACAGATTTATTAGGATGCAAAAACGGTTAAACGAAACAACATTTGGCGGTCCTTTAACCGATCGATCGGCCGGTTAACCGTTTAACCGTCGCAGCCCTACCATTTACAACTACAGATTTCAGAAAGAAAGTTATCTACCCAATTAATGACTTGTCTAGAAACCCCTAAAGAATATAACTTTGTCTTGAGGAGTTCATGAGGAACAGTATCGAAGGCCTTCTCAAAGTCTAAAATAAAGACATCGACCTGTTTATTATTAACCATGGCTGAAGCCCAATTGTCAGTAACTGACACCAACTGAGTATCACAACTGATTCTTTCTGAAAGCATGCTGCTTAGTTGAAAGGATTTTATTCCCTTCATAGTGATCCATCAGATCTGAGCAAATGATATGCTCCAACAATTTACAGCACAAGTCAGAGAGACAGGGCGACAGTTGGATGGGAGAAAGCTATCATTTTTCTTAAAAACTGGACAAACATTTGCTCTTTTCCAGCTGCTGGGAATATGACCCCTGGTAATTGACTGCTGGAAAAGGTGACTAATCACTGGATGCCAGATCTGATGCAAGCTCCCTAAGGACCCATGGGTGTATGTGGTCAGGACCCATGGGGCCATTCCATGAAAAGTGGTCCTGACAGGGTAAAATTAGAACTCAGTACTAGGTGTCTAATTTCAACTCTAAAGATTAGTAGACAGGTGCAACTTTCACTTTTAGTAAAACTTGCATGGATTCAGTCATTCCTTTGGAAAGTGCCAACACCAAAGAATGTCTTAGATATGGAACACTTAAAATACTGAATTATAGGTAAAAGGTAATTTGAAGAAAAATGAAGCAAAATAACTAAATAGAACATGTCTTTCTTGATTGTAGCTCTGAAAAGCTATCCCATTATTCATTTCTTGAGCATTGCACTCATAATTTATCAGCTATGTGGATCAAACACAATGTTTAAATCTGGTCATTATCACTGTGACTTACGTGACAAAAAACATGCAAAAGTTTTTTGACAACAAATAGGCAGTGCCAGAGACAATGATGAAATACAAATGCAAAGGTAGGGTGGGGGGTTAAAGTAACTTATCATCATTTGGAAACATTTGATTCCAAAATTTCTTTTCTATTAAAGTTTGAAAAGTGTGAATTACGTGACGTCACGTAAGTCACAAAGGGTGGCGTGACTTACGTGACAGTTTCAAGTTAGCACCTTAACACAATATGATAAGTGAATGATAGTTGGCATTTCTGCCCCTCTATGCAGATGAGAAATCACTTATTTTTAACCAATCCTAGCACTTCAAAGACTCCTCAGGTGTTTTAATAGTCCCATGATTTGGTCTCAAGCCATCGCATAGTACTTTCAAAACCACACTCAAAACTGTAGTGATGAAGCCAAATTGTATGGCATTTGATTTTGACCTGGGTACACTGAAACCTAAGAGAAGCCAAAATGTATTCTTTTAAATTGCAAAATGGCAATGAAACAAAATATTGCACTCTCTGTCTTGAATTTGAAATGCCATTTAGTATGTTTAGATCATACAGATGGAATTGAGTATCAAGAAGATATAGTACCATTCAAAGAGGTATTACTCAGGAGACTCGGTCCCCTTGTGGTTGACTGATGAATGCAATATACACACTTACACAGGCCAGTAGGGTACAATAATTACCCAACATCAAATTTTCAATCTAGTTTAAAACACATCCAACAAATTTAAACTGCTATGTATCCTCACTACTCTTCACTCAGAGGTCTTGTAGTGGCTGTACGCAGTGCACAGTACACCTTTATCATGTTTTCTAAACTGTGGAATATTGCATTATAAGATTTTAAATGCCATTTTCACATAATTTTAGTACAGTAGCAGGCACCACAACAAAACCCTACTGTATGTATTTGACTGTCCTTTTGATGCATACTAAGAGGGGAAGGAAAAAGGGCTGCCTTGGTCTGTACTAGCCTTGGAGGGATGCAATGCATTGCAATATGTTCCTAAAAATCACTTAATATGGAAAATTTCTTAGTACAGTTCAGCTTTGCCAACAATCATCACCATTCTCATCAAAGCCATTTTACAGTAGTTACTGTACAAGGATTTCGCAAGAGTTGCAGGGAATGGAAACCTATGGAATGTAATTATCTGCTGATACACCGAATTACAAAAAGTATACTGTAGGTACAGGTATGCTTCTGTTTGGCCCTTCTCATGTTCATTTTTACAGGTCTCCCCTAGATGAGCCATGTCATGAAAAGTGAATTACGAGGACCCTGTACAAGTAGTGAGAGTGTGGCATAGATTTGATGAATAGGTCAAACAAGACTTTACAGTTATTGTTGGCTACATTTGTCTTTATTATGTCATGCTCACTGAGCCATTTTTTGCTAATCACATTTAAAAATGCCCTGACTTGGCTTTGATAACATCTGCCAGTACTCTTCTTTCAGCTTTCTGGCTTGACCATGCTGAATGATCTAAAGCACACAGTTTACCTAATTTTTCTCTCAGTTTACAGTTTCTGGTCAAAATTGTTCTCAAAAACTTTTAAGACTGAAACTAAATTGGTGAAAATTTTCCTGTCAAGTATCTTCAGCAGCTACAGTAACAAACAAGAAAAGAAACAAAATGCAAAAGAGAAAAACAACACAAATGATCAGTCAATGATACCACTGTTACACAATTAGCACATATGGAAATGCCACACAAAATGGAAGACTTCTGTACCAGTGCATGTACTTTTGCGCAAAAAGATGTGAATTGTAAAATCTCTTTAAGATTAGTTTTTTTTTCTATCTATGTTAATAGCCTACTACTGTACTTCTGAAAATGTACACACAAGTAAACACCCAAGTATTCTTAGGATTATTGCACTCTTTCCATAGCAGAGGAAATAGCTCAACTGAAATTAATATTTTTTGGAACAATTATTTGTAAGTTATGGCTGGCAATATAAGCATCAAAGGGCAGCCATGGAGAGTACATTTTCTTTTTAAATGCACTGGAATGAAATTATTTTGACCCTGTCTTTCTAGATACAATTGTTATTTCACATAAATGACAATTCTAGGTCAGATGTATAGCATAATGTGTCTCCTGTAACAAGCTAAATGACTAGTTAGTTGGAAACTGTTTGTTTGTGACTTACGTGACGCCATTTTGTGACTTACGTGACGACAAACATCTGTTTGTACCGTCTCAGGAAAAAATTCTAAGAACTCAACTTGACCTGTTTTACATAGACTATTATCTTCTGTTACCAATCCTAAACCTAATTATCCCTTCCTGCCTAACACTTCACAGGATTCTCACCTTTTGTTAATCAACTTGAAAAATTGCAATTCTCTGAGTGACTTACGTGACGTTTATTGAGGGCGCTATTGTTCATAGCACGAGGGTGGAATTGAAGATTTGTGAAATTCAGAAGAGAGATATCTTATGACATTTTAGGAAAAAGTACTTTTTGGAATACTAGTATTCCTTTCATGGTCCATAGGGGGGCTTTTCCACTAAAATTTCAGCAAATGCTGTGACTTACGTCACGTGGAATGGCCCCATGGCTTTGCTAACCTTTAGTTTTTTCAGCAACTTTTCAATTCCGAAGGTGGAGATAGAAATATCACTCATTTTACTACAAGTAGGTCTCTGGAGAGGTACAGAATCGCGGGGCTCTCTTGTGAAAACACTACTGAACTGACTATTAAGTGCCTTGGCCTTAACCCTATCACTATTAGCAATTTTACCATCCAATGTCTGTAAAGGGGGAATACTATGTTTATCCTTCCTCTGACCATTAATGTACTTCCAGAAGGGTTTGGAATCATACGTAATGTAATTTATCATGTCGTTGATGTACTTCTTGTGCGAATTAAACACCTCCTTCTTCATAATTAGCATGAAGATCAACCCAACTGTTGTAAATATGGGCTTTGTTAGTTTTCTTATACAGAGCATGGAGTCTGTTCCTTCTCTTAATCATCCTACAGATACTATCACTAACCCAGGGAAGGGATTTCCTAGTTCTCGAGAGTTTGGAAGTGATGTTTTTCTCCACAGTTCTCTCGAAAAAGACCTAATGAGGACCCAGTTTTCTTCAACTGTGCGGTTATCTTGTTTGCCATTTAGGTAACCAGTGGCAAAATTTCTGGTTTCAAGCCTCATAGTATCATAATTCCCTTTGGAAAACTGTTTAATTACTCTACGGGGTTGTTTAGGTTGGGTAGGGGGGAACATCTCATCTTACATAAGACAGCATCATGATCACTAAATGAGTCAAAATTACAGACTTCAATATTCAATATATACAATATGTAGCCTAGCCTGATTTCGGCTTCAAATCGCATCCTTTTGAAAAAGTTTGCTATGGTAAGAGTATTATTTGCAGGTGCATCGTGTGAAAGAGAGTTGATGGACAAAGATTGGTGAGAAAATGTTATCATTTGAGCCTGTGACTGACATTATTTATGGCCGGGGTTGGGCCTATGTGAAAAGTTTGTAGGCCTAGGCCTGCACAGCATGCACAAGGGCTGTGATGGAGGACTGGATTAACGGAAACACCCAGGGTGCATTCCATGTAAAGCCTACGCCGGAGGTATGCCGAAGTTTTCGTGACCGAACGCCGGGATTTTCTGTACTGCGCACATCAATGCATGTACATAGCAATCCATAGGCGTGCATACATACGTACAGTATACATCATGTACGTGATACGTACACAGTCACCATACATTGGCAATGCACGCACAGGTATATAGTATACACACATTATAGCTAAGTCAGAGGCAATCCTTAAGTGATTGTACGTACGTATGTATACATACATGTACGTAATGCATACACCATTCACTGGCAATACAAGTAGGCCTACACTACAGATATATATAGGCTAGCACAGTACTGTGCGTGAACATACTAGCGGGAGTTGACTGAATCGGCCCGCCGGTATGCCGGGAGTACTGTTGCCCGCTGCTACGCTGGAGAGTACGCCAACTACGCCGGCAATCCTCAACTTGCTGCATTTGTACTCCAACAAAGGCTAGTTTCTAAGCCGCCACGCCGACCAAAATCGTATGTCCACGCCGGAGATTTCCGGCGTATAGTGCACCAAATGCACACAGGGGAAACACACAGCACTGTTGAATGGCTAGATTAGTCCGCAGTCTGCTGACCTATTATTTAAGAAGCTTTGGGGCTTCCCATACTAGGTCAGCAATATACCCATTGTCAAAATTGGGCTACCGTGACTTTACAAATTTTGAATGGTCTCGATCTTTCTCAAATTCACGTATACTCCTACGTAATTGACCTGTATGGGGCCTTATATGTTTAACACCCTTCATTCTAAGATTATTTGCACTTAGTGTCCAAAAAGGGACCAAAAATTTTGATTTAAACATTCTATGAAACTGCTAAATCGTGTAACTAGGACGTTCACACTATTGTATATAGTTACGTTCATATGCGCGCATACGCGTATATAGCAACAATCACTGCAGCAACGCATGCAGACGATATTACTCTCACATTAATATGCGGTCAAAAGTTTGTGTTGCAATAGCCTAGGCCTAGTTCAGGGAACAAAGTGTATACTGGGCGTATCATGAGTCAATCACTTAACGAATGTTGTGACCATAAAAGTATTAAAACATTTACAAAAATCAATAAAAGTTTGCAGTAATATTTTGTTATATGTCTTCCTCATTGTGCTATATTTTGGTGTTGGTCGGATTGCATAATCTGTAGAAAATGAATTTTGACATGTAGGTGGCAGTACATGTAACAATGCTTATGAAGGAATCTTGAGTCAATCGCTACAAAAAACAAACAAATAAAATCCTATTAATTACCACATTCAAGAACAGTTATGCAAATAATCTTAGAGAAGAATGTCGTTTCTATGAAAATTTTTAATCAGAGTTTCATCAAACTTCAAAGACACTTTGGTGACCATGTTTGGTAATTTTTACAAATTTCTGTTTCATACTTGTGCCGAAACTTGAAAATTTGGCCATGAGTGACATTTTTGCTTTGAACATCAAAAATAATAAGGCAAATAATTCTTTTTGATATTGTTTGATGAAAATGCATTGCAGGTCGTCCTGACATTGCAATCACATCGCGCCTGCACGCTGTAGGCCTACTGGCATTTAGAATGCAGTGATCGACTCATGATCGACTCATGACTACTTACTATATGTGAGAACTAGGCCTAGGTACCCTAGGCTAGGCTAGATGGGATAGCCTCACCGGATGATCCGATCTGTGGATTCTTTGGTACAGCAAAATTCAATTTCCAAACTCGTCTATTACTTCACTTCGTTAGGGCGTTGAGTGCTCAGGACATTGCTGTAAAGTCTATGGCTTAGATCTATACAAACGTTACGGCTACCAGTTTCGCGAGAACATAGGATGAGCACAGGTTCGTACTGTACTGTTGCATGTTCTTCCTGCTTAGGCCTAACGTTACTTCACACTTGCTACTAGTACTGGGTCTAGATTACTGCGAACTGGCACTTGAACCCACATGACATAAGCCGGTAACATGCAGTTAAACACCACTAAACCATGACGGTTCATTTGGCCAACAATATACATTACAATGAATACAAACAGTTATCAGGTCTTGCAACCAAAATGTGGCGTCCAGGCGTATCGACGTCTTCAGTCAGTTCTTTTAGTTGTGATGTAATTACTACTATATATGATCAACGTCGCGTCAACAGCTAGCTATACGTATCGTGCGTCGTACGTACATCATAAAGCATGCAGCTTGTATATGTAGTATACAACTGTACGATGTACGTACAATGTCATGTCGTACCTGCAGAAGTCATGGTGCAGAAAAGGGATTTACTACTAAAAGCCTTGTTTCAATTATTATTTTAAATAGGCCTACTGTATATAATGCAAACTTACATTATTAAAATTACTATAGTAAGAAAATTGGCAATTTCAAAAATAAAATAACTTTCTAGGGTATTACAATATTGCAGTCTTCAAACAAGTTACGTACGTATTTTAGGTAACTAGAAAAGAAAAGAAAACAAAACAAAACAAAAGAAAAAAAAAAGCATCAGTGAAGGGAGGCGCATGGCCCATTGCCTCCAATACGCCACTGCCACGAATCTTTAAATATGATAATCTTAAACTATATATATTACAATCATTTGTATAATGACAATCTTAAAAAATACTAGTTATCTTCAAATGGTTTACGGTCGTTTCGCCTGGGCCCCAATTTGAACCAGTTGGCCCACAAGCGATGGTCCGAAGACCTACCCAGGGGCGGCGATGTGTTGAAATTATTGGGGGGACACTCACTTTGGTGAACACTTTGGGCCTCCGGCCAGGGGTACAAGGCAGTGAAATAGCCAGGGTTTCTCTCACAGGCCCTGGTCCATGCAGTATGTCGTGTACAGGATCGCCGTTCTGGGGGAGGGGTCTAAGGGGAGGGGTGTCCTCCTCTCCTTTGAGTATTTTTCAAAAATTAAGTGTCCTTACATGCAATGTGGTGTCATATATGCCACCTTTGGAAGTAAAATTTTTGTTAAAAACTTTACGCATTTTTTAGGAACTAAAACAAAAGAACGGCATCAGTGATGGGGGACCATGGCCCAGCCCTTATAAAAAAGTCCCACATGTTTCCTATATGAAATCAGCATGTGGGATTTATGTGGGTTTTGGGGCATGTGGGAAAAAATTCCCACATAAATGTGGGGAACATTCCCACATAAATCCCACATGCTGGTTATCCCTTCCCATATCGGGTTCTTCCATTATAGAATGGGGGATATAGCCTTCCTTATCATTTTTCATTCATCATCCTGGGAGGCCCTCTAATGTATAAAACTGCATTGAACAGTCAGAGTAAATGTTCCGGTGACTTTACAGTGATTCCAAAAGAATATTATGGCCTAAAATGTAATTTCACCTTGAGTCCTTGCTGAACTGTGACACTTGTGTTGTTTTTAAGTAAAAAAATTTACCGGACGGACAGTCTAGGTGGCATGCAAATCTGTGCGAAAGTCCGATGCAAAAGACAAAAATCCCAGCAACTTGTTTGAGTGTGGCAGCCTTAAAGCTAAATGATTATCCAAATTAGGCCACTTAATTCATATGTCCTTCTCAGATTGGTTACAATAAGTGTCGTTGTCTTCGCTAAAATTAACTAACTTTGCCACACAGTTTAGAAGTAGCTCCTTTCATAGGCTCCATCCCTAGTCCAGTATAAGACAGCAAGATATAAGGTTATCCAAATTAGGCCACTGCATGGGCATATGTCCTTCTCACATTGGTTACAGTACCTGTATGTCTTCGTTAAAATTACCTATCTGAGCCACACAGTTGCAGTTAGAAGTGGTTCTTTTTATAGGCTCCATCCTTAGTCCAGTATAGTCTGAATAAGACAGCCAAGATGCTATAAGAATACTCCATACCATTGAGCTCAAAAGAAATAGCACTGCATACAGCATAGTCATTTACAAAACAACATGTAGTCCTCTGACTAGCTCCACTACAACTGTGAGCAACCACTCTCACTGCTTGCTGTACACCAAATGCTGACCACTGTATTATACAACACAGTGTTCAAGTACACACTGTACTTGCTTTACTATACAGCTCTACACTGTGCATGTACCAACACAGAGAAGCCAAATTTGAAAAGGCCTTTGTTGTCCAAAGGGCTTTGAATAACCAATCACAATAGACTTCCTTCAAAGCTGTTCACTGCACAACTTACATAGCCATTTTGTGTCTTCCCATATGGGGAATTGGACTTCCTATATGGGGAATTTGACTTCCCACATCGAAAGTTGTCTTCCCATATGGGGAACTGAAATCCACATATGGGAATTTAACTTCCTATATGGGAATTCAGTTTCACCATGTGGGAAGTTGACTTCTCATGTGGGAATTCAACTATTCCATGTGGGAAAACTCTCGTTTGTGAATATTATCCCACATTATTCCTGTAGGAAGTTGCAACTTCCTACAGGAAATTGCAAATTCCCACATACTTCCTACAGGAAGTATGTGGGAATTATGTGGGTTTTTTTTATAAGGGAGTGGAGTGTCCCCCTCCCCTTTGTAAATTTTTGGAAAAATTTGGTGTCCTTACATGCAATCTGGTGCCACACATGCTACCGATGGAAGTAAAATTTGTGTTAAAAAATTAACGTATTTTTAGGAACTAAAAAAACGGCATCAGTGAGGGCCATGGCCCAAAGGCCCCCTAAATACGCCACTGGTACAGGAGACCACCACTGGTCCCCTGTTTGGGTCCAGGGGCGAAACCCCTGGGAGTCAAGCAATTCGTGCATTCTAGAGGACACAGATCACATATATCTGATCTGAATTTCTCCCCACTAGTTGCCGTGAATAGTCATCAAATCGAAAATGTGTGTTACAACATTTATTTTTTTCTGTACACTTCTAAATATTGGGGGGACATTTGATATTATGTTCCCCCCCCCCACTAAAAATATTGGGGGACATGTCCCCCTGTCCCTCCCCCCTCCGCCCCCCCCCCCCGTGATCGCTGCCCGTGGACCTACCAGTTCTTTCCCAAGTGCTTACCAGTTAGCCCCAATTATTTATTGGCAATATACTTTTGTTTTCGGCATTTTTTCATCCTTTATGTTGTACCCATACTCGGTAGCTGCAAAGGCTCATTTTGTTCTAAACAGAAAACATCTGTTGAAGTTTTATTTTTTCAAATTAACTTCTCTGACAAAATTTTTTTTTTTTTTGGTAAACTGCAAGTCTGCCGCAAAGCAGGTTTTCAAATTTAGTGGAGGGGGCAAAGGTTTGCATTTACCAATAAAAAGAGAGTAATTAAGATTGATTTCAGCCTGTAAAGAAAACTGATTATACTGGTTTTTGTTTTGAATTTTGGCTTGTTCTTACTTGGGTTTGCCAGTTTTGAAAGATTTTAGCATTGTTTCAAGTAGGCTACCGTACTTCAACACTGGTCTGGTTAGTTTCGGCTTCTAAGATCTAATGCATGCTCTCTACAAGCATGTTAGGCTGTTTCAAAACTTTGTTATTGGACGTGCACATTTGCCAACAACTAAAAGTAATTTCAGCTTATTCATTAAGTTTTGAGAGGTAGACTCTGACTAACTTACTGATCGAAGGTAATTTCAAAAATGGTAGTTCTAGACTGCACCAAGGCAAGATAGCCCAGGGAGCTGTTACTCCGAGTAACAGCTCCCTGGATAGCCTATGCTGTTTTTCAGGAGGGGCTCAAATACTTACATGTACGCATAAGATGATAATATTAGATGGAGAAGATGATTAAGATTAAAATTATTCAGTTCCCCCTAGCGATTATTACTATAATACTAACTTCTTTAGTTTGTTAAACACAGGTTCCTTTTAATTCATTCTTACTGCTCCTTACAGCAGCACAATTTATTTTTCATGCATTGAGATAGTCTGTGTTGGTGAGCATAGGCCTGAAGCTTTATATAATTACAAATTATATTAAATTAGAAAATGATCAATGAAGATTACAAATATTAACATCCTGGACTGAATTGCCTGTGCTCATGAGTACAATACTCAAAGTACGAGTACGAGTACAAAATCCTGAGTACGAGTACCGAGTACCGAGTACAAGAGCCTATAAGTAAGAATACTAGTACGAGTACAAAGGCCTAAGTACAAGTACTTTATTTTCAAGTTCTCTGGGTACAAGTGAGAGTAAGAGTACAAAGTCATGAGTACGAGTACAGAAAAATGTACTCGAGTACGAGTAAGAGTACGAGTGCGTACTCGAGTACCACAAGTCTGTCAGGTGTCTCGATAAAATGTATGTCATCCCCTTATGGTCTAGAACCTATACAGTTTTTCTTTTTTTATTTTTGTTGTTAATGATCACATATGTTTTTTGTGTAGGCTAAGCCTACCAAAAAATTTCGCGCACTTTACAGTTTCACGTTTCAGATTCAAAAGAACACTATCAGTGTGCAACTCGGCTCCGGAAGTGTTAAGTGATATAATGCAAAATATGCCCTGCAAAGTCATGGGATAGTTATATGCTCCTTCATATCCCCTTCTCACCACCCCTCGACATAGTGCTGTCGGAACTGGGGGTCGCTGGCATGGCCCGGCCCCCTGTTGGGAAAATGTTGTCGCCTCCAATGGTCGGTTTACTCATTGTGGCTTTCAAAAGGGTGATTTCTGCAATAAAACCCAAAATTTTTGGTACGCTTTGCTCACTCTTCCTGACTTCCGTTAAATATAGTAGACACTCTTTCCATCTTTTCAAAAGAAGAATACATGGATTTATGTAAATGTGGGAAATTTTATCTCATTTCTCTAATTCTAGTTAATTTTGTCTTAAGTCTATCGTGCGGTACGGCTAGTGACTCGAAGAGGAAAGTACCGTGACACTGACCTATATAAGCTTTAAATAAGTAAAGATTCTTTTTAGTGTAGGCTTACCCAAAACATTTTCTCGGGCTTCGCGAGCACTGCGCTTTTTCACAGTTTAGATTCTGGGAAAAACATTAAAAGAGCGCGGAACTATGTTCCTCTAGTATATACAAATTTTATGAAATATATGATCCGCAATGGCATGGCCTAGTACACAGGTTTTCTTCAAATCCCTCCTAGCCAACCCCTCTACGGCATCGGGGCTGTCGGGGCTTCGTGTCGCTGCCCCCCCCGTCGGGGAGTCTGGCCCCCTATCGGGCAAATCCTGGCGCCACCCCTGACCGAAACCCTTTTGAGATGGCGAATCTTTAACCCACGATTTGCGAAAGCTTGAAGACTCGATCACCGTCAGGAGCAAATTTTTTTTGAACGTAACAGATGCCACGGGTTCCACCGAGTTGCGATCCATCCCCAAGGGCCTTTAATGGGGTCCAGGGCAATGTTCCAGTGAGGTTTCCGGTGAGAAACCCGCCCGGAAGCTCTGGGGTATTTACGATATTGTCGACAGAGGAATGAGGCACGGCCAGTCAAATTTTGACTATATCTTCCGATTACCTAATAATCTTACATGCGTACAGAAAAGATTACAAAAATCACCCTTAGCCCAGTTTGTATTTCAATAATAAATAACTGAAGTTCCTTTTGATGCTACAAAGCGGCTTGTCCGGCAGATGGGACGAAGAATGATGGTATTGGTCGCACACGGGGCTTTGAAAGACGTATGCCACTCAAGTCGTCCTAAAGGTAGAAATCGTGAGAAAGCCAAAGTTGGCCCACCGAAAAATTGTATTTTTGAAAACATTTTAACGTTTTACTTTGTAATGCATTGCAGAATTTATCTATTATATAACAGTTACCTGCAATTTACACTTCTGTCAGAATGTCATATATTTGTGGACTGCAAGGAAAAAGATACTATATTCAAAGTTAAAGAAGCGGGACATTTTTTAGTCACGGCCCCTCAGTCGGTCACAGCTTTCACTGTCACTGATAGGAATATGATGAGGGTCCTCTCCAGGAAAGAACTGAAGTTAAACACTGTAAGATGCGATTTCGTGGCATCTGGGAAGGGAATATTAGCCTATTTGACTTGTTGCCTAATTTATCTTCTTTTTTTGCGAACCAGTTTGAGAGGTCAGCTAGAGAAAAGCTTTTCAAATCTTGTAAAGCCCCCGTTTAAATGGAGTATCTCATATTTTTTCAAAACGCCCCCTGCCGCCCCCTCAGCGCTCATCTCTCCCTGAGTTGCAAAATCGCCCGCGTTGGGAGCCGTGAATCTAAACAATCTTTATTTAAAATTTACACAAACTGATGTGATAAAAATGTGGAATTGAAAGTTTCAGGAAATTGAATTTTAAATGCGGAAGTGCTGGCAACCAGTATTCTTGCAACTGAATGTTGGTCCTAGAGCCCATTGGTCCATTAACAGTGAAAATGATGACAACTAAACCCTCACCTCATCATGATACCTGGAACGTTCTAAATTTGTTATTGATGCAAAGGGCAACAAAAATTCGCATAAACACATCATGTTTTGTACTAACAGGATATGGCCTGTTGGAATAGGACCAATGCGGTGCCGTGACTTACCGCCCCTAAAAACGGTTCGAACCACTCCTGTCATATTGGGTAACTTTGGAACAATCTTTTAAAAGGAGGTTCAGTTCGTCTTGTTCTTAGTCTTACATTACCAAAGCCTTGAGGTTTTTTACCGTGAAAATAGATCACGATATAAAAAAGCAAAAAAGCTGGTTGATGAAACTTTTTCATCTTATGTATAGACAAGATGCCATGTAGGTAGTAGGCCGTGTTTTGTGATTTTACGTACCAGTATTGCAATGATATTTTATGGTATGCTTTTGTTGTTCGGTGAAAAATGGTGTATTAATATGGACTTGAAAATAAGCTGCGGTATTTGTAGGTTGAAACTGGGGTTGAAAAGGTTAGTCATCCGTTTGTATTGTTCTGTAGAACTTAGTGACTAGTTTCCTTGGGATCCATTAGGTAAATGCACACAAAGAAGAAAAGTGCGATCCCTCCTGCACCTACAGTACAAGAAGAACAAAAATAAGCCTAAATGTGATGTCATTCATTATTCAGACATAACCGACCGCCACTGAAACACAATGAAATCGCCCGGGATACTTGGGGCAGTGGTTCGATCCGGTTTTGGTGGCGGTTCGTAATGGCGGTAAGTACCAAGGACGGTAACTACCTAGACGCGTACCAATGATACTACAGCATATG
This sequence comes from Holothuria leucospilota, assembly GCA_029531755.1. Classification (NCBI taxonomy): domain Eukaryota; kingdom Metazoa; phylum Echinodermata; class Holothuroidea; order Aspidochirotida; family Holothuriidae; genus Holothuria; species Holothuria leucospilota. The sequence continues at coordinate 50,027,436 of CM055976.1, forward strand.
ACTGAGGGGCTGGCCGGTCCGTCCCTTGGAGATAAAAATGATTTTGCCAGCTTCAGAACATCTTTCCCCTTCAACACATACACAGGTAATATTCACAGGCATGATGGCGCGATCATGGGGGAGGGGGGGGGGCGTCATATGGGTCCCACGCACATGGCCGTATGGGACTCTTTTTCTCAGGGAGGGCCCAACTCCAGACCTAATTTAACTGACCAATTTTCCGCCCGACTGAGACAAAATATCTGCCCGCTTTAGTCAGGTTTCTGACATTTGGGGCGGCCGCCCCCATCACCCCCGGCCCGTACGGCCATGCCCACACAGGTTAAGTGACCCATGTGGACCCCACTAAATTTCACACCCAAGATTTCAATAAAGCCAGTGTCCGGGGAGACAGCACTTGGTCATATTTTTCCAAATCGTTGTGGCAACCCGCATTTGAACTTTTGTCCCTGGACAAGTTCAAGGAATATCGTTGGGGCAAATTATCGCTTTTAAGACCTTTAACCATCTGTAAAATTTCTTTATCGGAAGTTACTATGTAAGTCCAATTATGGAAAACAAATGAGGTCTACACAGCAGCACACTCATAAGCATTCATTATTTGTATACTAACATCTGTGCAGTATATAAAGTTAAAGGAGCTGAGTATAGCCGCCAAAGTAGAATAAATTCTCGGACCCGCCGACTTCGTTACCTCACATCCGGTTATGCTTCTTGGTATATCGATTCGATCCGATACCGATACTTATCAAAGCCATGCATGCAGTGTGTCTGGTGTAACAGTACACTTGTTACTGTCGTTAACAGTACTAACGTTAGCCTAACTTAGGCTAGCGTTAGGGCCTAGGTCTACCAAAACAAACTCATTGATCGAAAAAACAGTTTCAATACCTGCAAAATCCACAATGTTCTTCATGAACCTCCTGCAGATGATGCGCGAAATAGGCGTGTGCCTTGCCACTAGTAACGCTAATATACTACATACGTACGTACGTTGCGAGTTGTGTGTACTACATGCCTGGGTAGATGCATCGATCAGAACCAATACAAGTGGAAACGATTCAAAATTGCCGGTGCCTGAAGAAAAAGTAACGAACTAGAAATTCAAAAAACAAATTGTAAAATATCTTGCAAGTGTAAAATCAAATAACCCAAGAAAGAGTATAGGAACGTTATGGCAAAATTACTTTGCAAGATTATTTTAAATGAGAATATAAAACGCATTAGGATTAATATTTTTAAAATTAGCCCCGCACAGAGGGTAATCATCTCGTTTGGTATGATGTATTTATTTTGGAAGTACGCCACTACTCAGCTCCTTTAACTTTGTCTACCCATAGAAATAAAAGTAAGGGAGAACGCCGACACAATGCATCCATGCATGTTTAACCGGTGAAGCCACGAAAATTTCGTTGTAAGGCAAAAGACCGGTTAATGGTGTGTCTCCGTACGTACAGTGTGCATTATTTTATCCGTTTTTCGAAAGATTAGGAGAAATTTTCACGACAGAAATAAGTCATGGTGCCTTAAGTATTTTGTTTTATACTCCTAACTTGAAAACTTGTAGTTTCTTTGCCAATACCTGTGGCAAAAGGCCAAAAGCAATGACGTGTATTTGTATTACGAGGGCTCTGTTGCCGTACAGCCCAGCCAAATCAACGGCTTCAGTCCAGATCGGTAGACGTCCTTCTCCCTTACTTTTATTTCTATGTGTCTACCAGATTTAGTCTTGCAGAGACTTCAGGAGTTCAATACATATTGAAACAAAGTTTGTTTACAAATCACAAGAATGTTCAAGGGTAGGCTACGGGAAAGGTTAGAATCTCTGACCATTGTGTTAGCTTGGGGAAGGAATTTTATAGTGTATTGTTGGGCTTGGGATGGGAACTTAGTTGTCTATTGTTAACTTGGGAAGCAGGTCTGTAGCATCTGTCTGGGGTATGTTTATTCATTTGGGCTATGGTTGGGTGGGAGGAATAACAAGATTTAAGTTGTCCAATAGGAATTTGGGAGTTGCCACTTAGGGGAGTGACTGCAGGCAGGAACACATGCAGTCACAGAGAGGGCAAGACAAGAGTTCAAGAGAGTCTAGTCAGTTAAGTTCTGAAAGTCAGAGACAGAGGAAGTAGTCTCAGTCTGTCGGGTGGTGTCAGTTAAGTCAAAGTTTGTCCCTTGGGGACGTTGTTACTCCTTCGGGGAGCAGAACTCCTTCGAGAGTATTGTTTGGTTTTCGCCCCTGGCTCTTCGCCACAGAGTCAGGGGACTTTTGGAAAAAAGTCTAGTTAAAGGGGTTATTGTAGCTTATATTTAGTTGGGCTTCAGGGTTGTTAGGGTCGACCTGGAATTTATATTTGTGCTGATTTAATTTTCTTGTGTTCTATTTCTGAGACGGATTTAATTTTAACACGGATAAGTAACCTTACAAAGCGTGTTCTTTTTTTTATTGTGTTCTTCTTTGGAGCCTGGACTTTTACAGCCTGCAATTATTAACAGCCGCGTCAAGACCCCGATCCCTTCCTCCTGGACTGGACGTTGGCCCATCAAAATACAAGATCTGAGGCCAAGGATCCAGACCCCCAACCCCCCAGAAAATTTTCGTTGCATCCATATTCTACCACATAGGCCTCAATGGCTCAGTGGTCAGAGCATCCGCCTTGTATGCGGGAGGTCGCTGGTTCGAATCCTGCTTGAGGCTAAGTTTTCCATTCACAAATAAATATCCTCTTTCAGTATAAGGCAAGTGCCTATGTTAGAGGAAAAATGACCTAAGGTCTCTATGCGACTATTTAATATAGCGTGGATTGACTCATATATATATATATATATATATATATATATATATATATATATATATATATATATATATATATATATATATATTATATATATATATATATATATATATATATATATGAAAGTGAAAAGTATGAATGTGAAAAGTATACTGCGCGTGTTAAACGCTGGCACCTTTGTGCGCAGGAATAGACGAATAAGGACTAAGTTGTACATTGTTTCGATAGGACGGCGTGCAATGTCTGATTAATTGAAACAGGCTGCGTGTTCTTTTGCCAACAAGTGATGACGTTGAACATTTGTTGGTAAAACATATAGGCCTATAAGACCGTGATCTGTCATGCTCTTCGTGTTACTTCGTGACTCACCTCGGGGGAACTGACTGAAAAAAAAATACAAATTCATATAAAAAGATAAAGTGATTACCCATGCAACTACCACAAGCGATCTGTTTGGCCTATGGAACTAAAAAAAGAAATGAAAATAATCCTTAAAATCCGAAATTTGGCGAAAGTAAGGTAGACCCAACACTTCCATTCTTAAGGCACTTTTTCCTTTTTTGCACCCCCCCCCCCTGATTTTTTTTCTGAGGACGCCCATGTTTGTAAGTATAGTAGTTTGTATCGAATTTGAAACAATTTCGTTTTAAAATAGTCTCTAGAATCTGTTGCAAAGGTTCAGTTGATACCTTAGGACAGGTAATGAGTATAAGCCGTTGTCGGATGATGCGTAGACATCGGTGCATGCTTGAACATCAGGAATAAATGGTAGTGTACATTCCGACTATATCTAAAGTAACCAGTAAAAAACTGCCATTTGGTTATTTTAGATTTTTCATTAAATCAAGGATCTGATTCGTATCCTTCACGTACGTTGGTTGTCTTTGAACCAGAGGAAGGAGAAAGAAATCTAAAAATTCCGATTTGTTGGGTAGGTCCCAAACAGCCAGAGATTATGGGTCTCCCGATAAAGGCGGAGCCCTCGGGTTTCTTTATGGACTTTGGGTAACATATAGATGACAACTGTAGGTTAGTTAGTTAGATGAGATCTAACGACACACCGACACGAATGTGTTATATAGTGTCAACAAGTTTAAATACGGTTTAAGTCCTCCCTTTAGTCCCCCCTTACGACAGGCGGAAAATACCGTGGGCATGTTCTACAACCCCCAGTCCACAGGGGACGAGAGCTATAGGTGTACGGATACTGTGGTTACTAGGACTGAGGTAAAACAAAAAAAAAATATGTCCTCGGAGATTTCTTAATTTCGGAAGAGGTTAAACCTGAGAGATTGACCATGGAAATGGTTTCCATGGTGATGTCCGATGTGAGTTGTTGGTACTGTGGGCCCGATATATTGCCTGAGTGCTTCCTTTTTGTAGTCATTTTTATCAGTAATTGACTACTAATTGCAACGCCTCTGCCTTAATCAGACTTTTATTCAATAATTGCAACGCCTCTTGGTTTATCAGACTTTCTTATGACAATCATTACGCTCATTGCGTAATGATGGCAGAGCGCTAGGGACTATTCGATTCGTCTAGGTGAATCGGAATTTCGACGGGGGAGGCCTTGGTGTTATATTTGTAGGTAGTCCTCTTGGGCAGTGCATGGGGTAACTTTCGGTTTCCAGGTAGATGATAGATGGAACTTATGTCATGGTTTGGAGGATTTATCATTCATTAAATATTTACTTCTCGATCATTTTACGGCCGGGTCAGGCTGGTAATAGCTTGTAGCAGAGAATATCTTTTAGACTTCGGGCCGGACGTGGATGATAAATTCCAAACCTTTCCCCATGAGAAGATCTCTGGGTCCAACAGGGTTCGGGTCGAAAGGTTCTTGATAAATTTGAGACAGGTATAAAGTTTATTTTGTAAAAGGGTCTGATTACAGGTGGAATTCGCGTATGCACGGCGTGTTTTATTCTTGAAATGGCATAGGACGGGGTCGGGTAGTAACAGAGGTGGGTCTGGTAAAACGTCGTGTAGCCATCATACTAAGATAAAAAAGTAAATGAGACAAGAGACTGGGCAGCAATTAGCAGAGAAGAGGAGAAGCTCTGATCTGATGGGTGATGAGATAGTAGGACTTGTGGTGGGGGCCGGCGGGGGGGAAGGGAGGATTGGAAGGCCTACGTCCGAATCTTTTGTACTGGATGTCCACTAACTTCGGGAACAGGGTCGCCGCTTAACTTTTCTGCTTAAGTTTTCCTTGCTGACAGTGATGGTTGCTATGAATATGATAGTCTAGCGGCGAATTTGAAAAAGAGCCCTAAAAATTGACTTACCCGGTACCGATTTGTAAAATATAGCGACTATGCTAAAACTTTTGTTTATAATGTAACTTTAAATTTTAGGTTGGTTGTCACTTTTTAAAAGTTCCCGAACATGCAAATTTTCAAGGTCAAAGGCAGGGTTGTTCCCGTTACGCTTTGAAAGTAACTCGTTATAGTTACAGTTAATTCCGTAAAATTGTAACTCGTTACAGTTACTAGTTACAATGTTGAAAAGTAACTAGTTACAGTTACTTTTGACTAAAAAGTAACTAGCTACATTTCAAAAGTAACTCGTTACTTCAAGGTGAATATACGGTACCTCGGTACCTGAAATGGAGGGGGGGGGGGCATAATTAGATAGTAAGACGGGGGCACATGAGACGACCGACACCTCATTTGTGCCGGTTATCCTTAGGTGTTCCCCAAAGAAAGTCAATGAAGCTAGCTGATCTTCAATGGGCATTGTCGCAGAGGCTCCTAATGCTCAACATGAAGCAGCGAATCATGATACTGTGTCGGAGCTTACGCAAACTATTTGTTAGAGGAATATGGTTATAACCAAAACTTTTCCAGTTACCAAAGTACTTCTTTGAGGGTTGAAATCTTTATACTCCCATCACACAGTCGGCTAATTTAGAGAGGTTAGCGGCTATGCCGGAAAGGGGAAGAGCGTTGTTTCAGCAGTAAAGTCTTCACCCCTCAAGAGCATAAATATGGTATAATAAGAGGATGAATACATTTGTTAGCAGTAAAATTTTAAAACCTCACCGCTAAGGTTGGGCTAAGTGATATTTCCCCATAAATTTCAAGTTTCACATTGTGTCGATATAAAACAGTGCATAGAAATGGTGATACTATGCAGTTTATACATGCAGATCATGTGCACATAATTCACTTTCCCTTTACAATAGGTAAAGCTTTAAGTCGGACACTTCTCTTTCCAATTAGCTTTGTTAGGATACTTTTAACGCCATTGACCATTTCAATATTCTGCTGTTTTTTTTATATTAACCGTACTATTATTCCAGTGTAAGGAGTTACGGACATTGAAAAGAATATGATATAGCCTAAATTCATACGTTTGATTCATCACATAAAGATACCATACATGTTAAATTAGATGCATAAATGGATGCACGGTGTTTACCAACGCTTGGCACCGTATAGATTTACTGGGCTCCAACGCAAGAGTCCGGATTCGGTTAGCTTAATGCCGGTCTCAAGAGCGTTTTTCTAGATTAGGAATTTGCCCGGGATAGAAGGTTTCCGAATCGAAATTTTTACGGAATGTGATGTAACTGGACTCGGACTCGGAGTTCATTCCAGCCGAGTTCTCAAATATGAAAGTTACATTAAAAGTGTTTAAAGTTCCATTTGTGCACAATGTACAGATCTAAGGTATTGTCACATACAATCAACTAAATTACTCAGGAGGCCAGGCTATGGAAGTGAGTACAAACGATGACTTTGTTAATTAATGGTGGACATGTACGATAGAATTAAAACATCTGTATGTGTGATATGATATACATTGGCAAAAAGACTGGTCTCGGAATTGGTGCCATTGGAATCAAAACTGGCAGAAATTTGAGGATCCTGAGTAGTACCATGCTCGGAAAGATTCGGGAATCTAGAATCGCAGTTAGCTCCGACTCGGATAGGGTGAACACGGGTCCAGCCCTAACGTCTCAAGAGGCAATGATTAAACTTTCAAAGTAAGCTGGTATTTGAATGCCCATGGGCCAACCCGTTTCTCACGGTACACTGTCTCCACTGTGTCCTCTAAAGGACAATATGAGTAAACCAAGGCCCAGCTGACTTTACTTAGAATACATAAAGTCAGCTGAGCCTTAGAGGACCGTTCAGTATTTTTCAAATAATCGCACAAATCGGTCTCATGGATAATAAGCATTGATCTGTCTAATAAGTATTTTGACATACAGATCAATTTTAAACTTATTTCAATCAGGGAGTTGCTATTTGACAACTCCCTGGTTCAATAGACAATCAAGTGGCCCGGCCTGTAAGCCTGCAGCGTGTGCATCTAATATCAACTTCTGATTCTAATCGTGAATAAAATTTGATGTCGGTGAGGGCGACGTCGATAATAGCGATGAATGATAAATAGCCTATATCGAAAATAATTTTACATTTTACTACCAAAGTGTCATCAATTTGAAAATTTTCTGTTATTCTGTTATTAGCTCAAAGAAAATGCAATTTGTGGTCATTTTGACTATTTGTAACGGGAAAGTAACGGGACCCAAATGTAACGCCGTTACAGTTACTTTTACACAGAATTGTAACTAGTTACTTGCTCCGTTACTGAAATGCAAATGTAACTCGTTACAGGGTTCCGTTACACAAAATGTAACTCGTTACAGTAACGGCGTTACTTGAAACTCGTTACTTCCCAACCCTGGTCAAAGGTCAAAAAGGTCAATTTTTCAAAATTTTAGTATTTTTGACACACTTTAATATGACGAGAATTATAAAATGCTGTGAGACAAAATGAACGATTTATACAGTCCTAAAGTGCTCAAAAAGTAACGAAAATGAAAGAATAATAAACTGTTTATAGGGTGTTTTCGTAGCCTTAACAAAGAAATTTGAATAACGGACTTAGACAGGTTGAACAGTCTGTTTTCAACACTTTTCAATTTCAATTCTGGACCATTGGTGAATAGTAAGAAGAAAAACGTCCAGAACAGTGGTGGCCAGGTGGGGGGGTAGGGGGCCATGGCCCCCCGTCGGGGAAGGCTGCCCCCGTCGGGGAAATTTTCCGGTTTCGGGGACCTACTATGTGTACGATAAAATATGTAGTCCCTGACAACGGGCAGTCGCCCCGACGATTTACTTAACTTTGGTCTAAATTTGGGAAAATTCTTCAATAAAACCCCCAGATTTTCCAATTTTCTTCGTAAATTTCGTAGATTTTTAAATTTTCTGTGGTCAAAGCTCAACTTTTTCAATTTTTCCCATTAAGAGTCCGAAATTTTCGTCGCTCTTCGCGCGCCAAAATTTTACTTCAAACATCGTTTCGGCACCATATCGCCCTCATCGAGGCTTCGGATTGCTGGCCCTTCGTCGGGGAGGTTGGTCCCCCTGTCGAGCAAATCCTGGCGCCAGCCCTGGTCCAGATACTATCCCACGCGTTCTGTAAACTTTGGACAAGTGATGTTTAAAATACAACCTTTGAATGTTTGCTAAGTTTCCGAACATAGTTTTAAGGTCAAGGATCATTAAAGGTCATACCTTTTAAACTTGATCTGCATTTTACGTTTTTCCCCATAAGGACCCTCCACAAAATCATATGACTTCAAACAACATTTATTCAGATGTTTTAAAGCAACTTTGTCAGGGGTGAGGCCATGTGGGGTGAAGAGGCCATGGCCCCTTCGAGAAAGGTTGAGGCCATATCCATAACAAGACTTGATTTTACTTGCAGAAAGAAAATCCTTTAAATAAAATGATTTGCAGTTCTCAAAAAATGATTATGTTGAAATGAGTTCAATGAAGCTTGTAGAGGGGCTGTTAATACGGTACAAATTCATATGTGATATAGCTTTCATTTTGGTAAAGTTATAAAGACAGTGTTTAGGAATCACAATTAGGGATTACGTGTTTAATTCCAGGCACATCTAGCATCGTGAGGCGGATATTTAGAAAACCGGTTCCTTTCTAAGGACTGATATTATGCTTTTTGTCTAGCACAATACGTTTTTGTCGACAAATGATTGGAGGTAAGAAGCATTCAGCAAACTCGAGGGTTTTTGGCAGATGCGTTGCCACCAACTATTCTTTTAGCCTGGCAACAAGCGCATAAATTGGTTGGTTAAATCACGGGTCAACCAGATTCAGACATAGCCTGAAAGAAACCATCTGTTGACCAGTTGATCAATCGGGAGAACGGGTACTCTGGTCGAAAATACAGGTCCATAACTTTAGAGCAGTGGAGGGACCCACAAACATTAACGCCTGGGAGAAATTATAGGAACAAAAATTACCTTTGCCTTTTATGTAAACACATCTCGTGCCTTGAAAATTATTTTCCCTCTTACAGTCTGGGAACTTTCTCGCCCTCTTCAGCACGTTGTCTGGCTAAGGGCCTAGATGAAACTGGCTCTAAGAGGGTTTGGTGATTTGATTTTTCATATGCAGATTAATGAAGGCAGTTTCAATTGACAGGATACTCAAAATGCTTCCTTTTTATGAAAAGCTAAGAATTTGTTAATTGTTTACCGCTTTTACCCCCCCATCATTTCACTCAAAATATTTACTCTTCACTCACTTTGCCATACATTTTACTAACAGGGCAACGCCCCCACCCAAACATCACATGCTTTCCTACAGGAGTTAACGTGGATGGTGATCAACGAGAGAAGCAGCTCATTACATCTAGCATGGGAAGTACTTTCGGAGATGCATGGAGGCCCTACTTTACAAAATGCATACACAACACTAACAATTATTACAATTAAACCAAATTAAGGAAAACAAATTTCTTACCATCCAACGATGGCTCCCTGAACTCAACCGTCGACGTAGACCGGCCCTCCACAGTGGACTATGCGAAACTCCTCCAGGCAAAAATTGTTTAACTCTTTACAGTGACGCCCTTGCTCACTTTATATTACAGAGAAACTATATTGCAAGGCAACTTTTCAGCAAAATACACTTAGGACCTAGTCTGCCGTATCAGTATACGTTCTTACAATCGGTTTTGGCACCCAGAGAAGACTGAGATTTTTCTAGGAGAAAGCTTCTCTACCTACTACGATTCTCATTTCCTATGCGAAAATATACAAATTAACTTAAAACATACAAAAGAACAAGCAAAGGTCAGCTCGGACTATCCTTTTAAAACCCAGCTGAGGAATTTCTCAGGCATTCTCAAATCTTACTGCCACGTCTAGATACTACACAATGCAAAAGAAAGTACGGAAACCTCCATCAACCATGGACTTATCACTTGCTCTGCCTGGTAAAAGTATGGTAGAGTCAAATTTCCACATCACACTGTGACACCCTTACAAAGCGATATACATCACGAAACGTTCACTTACACAATATTATTTGCTTTCCTTTACGTGTGAGTTTCTAGATTCACCTAAGGTTCCATAGACGATCCACATCATTACATTTTTTAGTACTTTCCTATGCAAAGCTTTTCTTGTCGTTTATGGCATTAGTGGTTTGGCTATGAACGTTTTTCTAAACCTGCATGAATGCTCTCAGTTTCGATCTAACTCTAATATTTGTTCTTCATCTCAGATTATACTATCATACTATACGATTCAGTGTTAGTTCGCTTTCTCTTCATCATTATTATTACCTGTATTCCAAGCTAATTTTGTGTATGACAAAGACACTGTGTTGCTTCAGTTTATAAGGGGATTAAAGCAGAGTCTAATTGCTGGTATCAATACTTTACTCCCAGTCCAAATAGTTGGTCTTTAGCATACAAACTTCACCGTACTGAGAAAACCTGGGGCCGTACTTTTTCACACCGGCCAAACGTTTGTTCAAAACTGCTATTATGACACTACTCCACAGGTGTGTGACCCCCTTTCTCCATTCTTCAGAAATATCTCCGTATTATTAGTAATAATAATTTTCCAGGTCACTTCATTATTGTCTGTTTTTGATAAAATTTCCAAAGGACTAGGTATCCCACCCATACAAAACGAGGGCTTATCTTCCCAAAAATTACCTTCTATAAATGTATCACTTCGATTATTCTATACTTGACGTACGGTACACTCCTTTTAGGGTTTAATGTTTCCTCCTCGGTGTAAGCAGAAGCACGTACTTTACAAAGGTGAATTGGATGAAATATTTTTAATGCTCTATTTCATGCCCATTCTGCCAACCTGTTATACTCACATCTGAATATTTAAGGCTGATGGTATAAATATAACCTAGTTGGATGTTTGATGTAAAAGAATTAAAAATCTAGAAAGTAGTAATAATTCCCATCAAAATCCATCCATCAATTATTCATCATTTTACTGGTTATTTCTTTTTACTCCCATATCATGAACACACATGAACTTCATGTGCAGCTTTGTGACGTCGAAGGAGGGAATCACTAAATACGTCTAAATTATCCTTCCTTTTTCAACCTTCATTTAAAAAAATTTATCGTCGGTATGTACTGAAGGACTTGTTTTGGAACATTAACTAGCCAACTTGAAAGGTCAATATCACTTATCAAACGCTGCATGGACTATCTGAAGAGTAATTTAGTGATATGGGTGAACAAAAGAAATGCTTACACTGGGTAACACTACACATTATTTCTTTTGAATAGGAAACTTGTTACTAAAGGGACCATCGAACTTTTAAGAGGTAAATTCTTAAAAAAGTCTTTAATTGCCAAGTTTATACAGCTCAGTTTGTTGGCATGTAACCATAGCCAACACAATATTCGATATTTCTATATACGTACCCCAATCGCAGCCTTCACTTAACACTTTTCTCATTTCTAGCTTTAAAACAAACACCATTGTAACTCTTTTATTAGCGGAAGAGTGGTCAGCGCCACATCTTAAATACACAGGTCCAAATATTGGGAAAGATGTTTTTGTTACGATAAGAAGAAACTGGTCTTAACTTCCAAAATTCAGTGAAAGCGTTCTGTTATTATGTACTGTACTCGTTGTTCTTGCGTGTCCTATAGTTGATAGCTTTGTGTTGTAACTTCATAACAGTGCCTTTTTTGGAAAAGGAGGGGGTATTTACTGCTAGGGGATCATACATAAAGTAGTTATAGCTTCTAACCTTTCCCTCAACCTCTCATTCACACAACATTATTATTAAAAACTTAAAAGTGTCACTTGACTGTGTATACCAATAAATGTGCTACATGCTGCATATGGTTGAAATAAAGTTTTAACAGTTTAAAGAATTTCATGTCCAAGTAAGTGAAACTGACCTTTTATTAATTTTGCCAAGAGTTAACTAATCAGCTGGAGCCAGGCCAGGACTGGCTTTTCCGTAGGCCACACTTCACAAACTCTGGCAAAGACTTGAAAGACTTTTTATTTGCTGATGATACAAATATTTTCTTTAACTAATCAGCTGGAGCCAGGCCAGGACTGACTTTTCTGTAGGCCACACTTCACAAGTTCTGGCAAAGACTTGAAAGATTTTTTATTTGCTGATGATACAAATATTTTCTTTTCTGATGACGACCATGATCGCTTGGAAAATACTGTTTGTACTGAACTTAGAAATTACTGTAATTAGTTTTTGATAAACAAGCTATCCGTAAATATCAGTAACACAAAGTGTATGGTTTTTAATAACTATAAGTGTAACAATCATCACAATTTCAACATTTATATAAATCGTGACAAACTTGACTTAGTTAATAAAATTAAATTCTTGGGAGTAATTATTGACTCCATACTAACCTGGCATGAACACATTCATTAGTTATCCTCCCATGTTGCAAAAGGAGTCGGTATTATCATTAGGCTCAAAAACATCCTTCCCAGAAGTGTCCTTCGTACCTTGTACTTGACTTTAGTTTTTCCACTGTTCACATATTGCAGTAGCCTGTGGTCTAGCACCAAAAAGTCAAACTTAAATAGTCTTGTTCTTTTTCAGAAAAGGGCTGTTCGACATATTTGTTACTCTGATCCACGTGATCACACTGATCCTCTTTTCAAAATGTTGAACTTATTAAAACTTAACGATATTATCAATCTAGGAATAGCGTCGTTCACCTATCACTTAACCCACATCATGTTACCATCCGCCTTCTCCAACTTTTTCACCAGTACCAATGTTCACGGATACAATACACGTAATCCTCAGCTTCTTCTACATACTGTTTATTCCACATCTCATTCTCAATTGAGCCTTCCAAATCGTGCTATTTATCTTTGGAATACCCTACCAAAGACTGTAATTGACAGTCCAAGCTTCAGATCGTTCAGATATAACCTAAGTAAACTATATCTAAGTGCTTATTGACGTTCAACTTTCAGGAGCCTTGCTTTACTCTACTTTATTGTGCGAAAGCAGGCCCGTAACTCGTAGCCATGTATGAAGCAATGATGGAGATGTGGGTGGAAGGGGGGGGGGTAAGTGAAGTATCCTGTTAAGCTTTTGTTGTTTCTTTTCTTTTTGCTATCGAACTAGTCAGTAGAGTACTTGGTCAAGCCCATGAGGGTTTTTTTGTTCTACTTCCTTCACATCATAATGGATTTTGTCATAGATTCGGCACCTGGGTTAATCTCGTACTCTGCATTGCCCTCTTTGTATTGTGCAATTTCTATCATTGTGTGCAATCTTTTGTGTTTAGTTTTGGTATGTGCGTTGTGGTTATTGTGTACCTGTGAAGCTGTGAATAAAATAGGCGTCACTTGGCCAGTGACACTCACGGTGAAAGGTTTGCTGTCTTGGTTTTTTTTTCGTTTGTTTCGTTTGTTATGTTCAAGTCCAGAAACTTAGTTAATTTTGAAGACTTTCTGTGACATTGGTGCAAAAACCCTGGAAATTTACTGTACGAGCAACATCATGGAAAAGCTGAAAAAATCACCAATAGGGGCAAGAGGATGGCTTACACGTGAAGCAGATACGTTAATGGACATTGTGAAAGTGGAGGGAGTGACCGTAGAGGAAATTAACCTACGAGTTGAGGAGTTCGACAAACGTTTGAAAGCCTTAGACGAAATTCAAGAACAAATCCAAGAACTCATAACTGAGGAAGACGACTTATTAAAAGAAATAGAACAGGCAAGTACAGTTCGTAATAAAGCGTTTTTTTGTAAATCAGAAGCAGTACGAGTTATTGGACAAATTAAGGCTTCTAGTACAGGACCGTCCGTATCTACAGGGAAAAGTTTGTCTTCGACCCGTTTACCTAAACTTGAACTGCCAAAATTTAGCGGTGACATTACAACATGGCAAACATTTTGGGACAAATTTGTTGCAATTGTCGATATTTCTGACATTCCCGTTATCAACAAGTTTACATATCTGCAGTCATTGCTAGAGGGAGATGCACTCCTCTCAATACAGGGACTAAGCCTCACGGATTCCCATTATCGATTAGCCTGTTACATACTAAAGGAAAGTAATGGACGAAAGGAAAGAATATGATTTGCCCATATTCAAGCCCTTTTGAATAGGTCTACTCCCATTTCGTCAGAATGCACGGTGACGGAGCTGTGGAAATTATGACTTAAATGTTCATATTAGAAGTTTAGAATCCCTTGGAGTTGATGATAAGACGTATGGGCTGTTTTTAACACCGTTAATTTTGTCTAGAGTGGTCTCGAAACGGTGAAGGAAAGGAGACCGACCTACGGTTTTTGATGGAATTTTTACAAACCGAAATTCAGAGACGGGAAAGGTCAGACACATTTAGAGATACGATGGTGTCCAGTAGTGAATCTAGCCCTAATAGTTTGGAGAATAAGTTTTCCTCAGCCATGGCTCTTCAAGCTACTTCCGACTCTACGCGTAATAAGCTGTCGTGTAACAGTTGTGATCGGAAACACCCTACTTCGAAATGTCGTGATTTAACTAAATTGAGCATCAACGAACGGAAAAGCAAACTAAGGTCTCATAATCTTTGCTATTGTTGTCTGGGCAAGGGTCATTTTACCCGTGGATGTACTGCAAGGTGTGGAAAATGTAGAAAGCGGCATCATAGGTTGATTTGTGCATCGGAAAGGTCCCAACCTGACAGCCGGGAGGCCTCTACTAGTACAGAGGAAGTGATGATTGTTTCGCAAAGTGGTCAGGATGGACGGTCCGCTGACGTAAGTACCGGGAATACAACGCATGTCGGTGTGGCATGTACTGGTGAACACTTGACTACTGTTTTACAAACTGCCAAAGTAAAGGTTGTTGGTAGGCATGGTATGATAGAGACCACTCTGTTATTTGACAGTGGGTCAGATAGGTCGTATGTAACCAGTGATTTGGTCAAAAGGGTAAGACCAGAGTGGGTTAGTGCCCAGCCTCAAGCATATGCGGTCTTTGGTGGTAATAAATCCAGTGGGTGCAAGTTACGTGATGTCTATAAGTTGGGATTACAGAGTACTGTCAAATGTATAAAAGGGGACAGTGCTACAGGATCACTGACTGCTGTTGAAGTACCGGTGATTTGTAAACCAATACGTAGAACGGAAGTTCCTTGTGATTTCTTGAGGACTTTCGGAAATTTGGGGTTTGCGGACGATTATGGTACAAGTAGAGATATCACGATAGACGTCTTGATTGGACAAGACTTCTATTGGAACTTCATGGAGCGGGGCTTAATTAGGTTAGACGGAGGTCCTGTTGCTCAGGAAACAAAATTTGGGTGGGTAGTTAGTGGTTCCTGGAAAGGTAATACGGCCGGGACCCACGGGGTTAATTGTGCCCATCAATTGGTTTGTCTCAATGATGTTCCAGAACTAGACTTTCAGTGGATTTGGGAAATAGAGGAAAATGGAGTAGGCCTAATTGAAACTGGAAACAAGTGTATTGATCCTGTCTGGCAGAATTTTCAAAATTCTGTAAGTTATATTAAGGACGAAGGCCGCTACGAAGTTTCTCTACCTTGGAAAAATGAGTATGTCGCTTCTAGGTTGTTAAATAATGAGAAGTTAGCTAAAAGAAGGCTTGGCGCTCTTTCCAAAAGACTGAGTAGAAACTCAGAGTTATATGAAGCATATGATAAGGCATTGTTAGATATGGAACAGGATGGTATAATTGAAGAAGTTCCAACAAATGAATTGTGTACATCAAACCCGGTGTTTTATCTGCCCCACAGACCAGTGGTCAGCGATTCTATCCTTACTACTAAGGTACGCCCCGTGTTTGATGCATCAGCCAAAGGTTTTAATAATTTGTCTTTAAATGATTGTTTAGAAGCTGGACCTTGTTTGTTGGGTAATCTAGTGGACATTCTGATACGATTTAGAAGGTGGCCTATTGCCATAACTGCAGATATTACTAAAGCGTTCCTTCAGATTAAGGTTAGAAAACAAGATCAAGATGTTCACCGATTCCTATGGACTCATGAGGGTGAAACACGAGTCATGAGATTTGTAAGAGTACCATTTGGGAATAAAAGTAGCCCATTTCTTCTGAATGCTACTATTAAATACCACCTCTCGAATTACCCTCCCTCTGCAGCAAAGACAGAACTAGAGGAAAATTTGTACTGCGATGATTTGTTGACAGGAACTGATACCGCAAAAGAGGGGTATGCGCTATTTAAAGATTGTGATCAGATCATGATTTCTGCCGGCATGACATTTGCTAAATTTACCTCCAATAATGTTAAAATGTCTGAAATATTCTTTCAAGAATTTCAAACAAAGTATTTGGATGTCCAATCCTTGAAAATTCTAGGGTTAAAGTGGATTGCAAAATTAGATTATTTTTCTTATGACGGTGTAGAAGTCCCGACTGACATAGTTGTTACAAAGAGAGTTGTGTTAAGCTGTATAGCCAGAATGTTTGATCCACTGGGTTTTCTGAATCCATTCTTAATGACAATCAAGATAATGTTTCAGGATTTATGGACATTAGGCATTTCCTGGGATAAAGAAATCCCTGAAAATTACTCCAAAAGGTTTTGGGAATGGGTTGCTGGTCTTAAGTTGATTCAAAATTGGCACATTCCCCGTTGCTATGTTAACTCTGAGTGAAAAAAATTGCATAATGTTGAGGTGAGTGGGTTTGGGGATGCTTCTGAAAGAGGGTATAGTGCTTGTGTGTACCTCAGAGTCCCAAACGTGTTAGGTATTTACGACATGAGCTTGGTTATCTCCAGAGCAAGGGTAGCACCATTGAAGAAGCAAACCTTGCCTAGACTGGAACTCTTAGGAGCATTATTGTGTGCTAAATTGGTGTCATTTGTAATCAAAGCATTAAGGTTGCCCACTGATACTAACTAAAAATGCTGGACTGATTCCACTGTGGTATTGAGTTGGATTCATACTGAACCTTGCCAACTGAAAACATTTGTAGCAAATAGGATTTCTCAAATTCAAGAACTTACCAGCTCATCCAGTTGGTTTCATTGTTCAGGGGTAGAAAACCCAGCTGATTTGGTGACTAGGGGGGTGTTTGCTAATAAGTTAATCTCCAGCAAACTTTGGTTACAAGGACCTAAATGGTTGGCTGGGAATATCAGTGTTAGTAGGGTTTCGTCCCTTTGGTTGCCGGAAGAGAGTGATATTGAGAGAAGGGTAGTCTCCATGTCTATTCAGTCTGAAGCACCTAAGGTTTTTGATTTTGAACGATGGAGTAGTTTCACTAAAGCTTTGAATATTGTTGGTTATGTTTGCCGATTTTGTCAGAACCTGAGGAAGCAAATTTCTGACAGAGTGGTGGGGTCAGATTTTTCTCATGAGGAACTGATGAATGCCAAGGTTGTAATGTTTCGTTGCATTCAGAAGGAACACTATTTTATGGAGTTTCTTGCATTGAGAAAGAATGGTAGTGTACCTAACACCTCACCCATTGCTTCCTTGAACCCATATCTGGCAGAGGATGAAATCTTGAGAATTAAGGGTAGGCTTCAGTTATCAGAATTATCCTATGAAGAAAAGCATCCTGTGATTTTACCTAAGTGCCATCTGTCCCTCCTGCTGGTCGGACATCAGCACAAACTATTAAACCATGCTGGAGTTGACACCCTGGTTTCTACTTTGAGAAGTGGCTATTGGATTGTGGGTCTTAGGCGTCAAGCAAAAAGGGTCAAAAGAGAGTGTGTTGCTTGTAAAAGGTTAGACTCTAAACATTGTAGCCAGCCAGTTGCACCTCTGCCAGAGATGAGGGTCACTCAGGCACCAGTCTTTTCAGTGACCGGTTAAGACTACTGTGGGCCATTGTATTGTGTGGACATGGCTAATAAGAAGCATTACATTCTGCTGTTTACTTGTGCTGTTGTAAGAGCAATTCACCTGGGGTTAACAGATTCCCTTACACTTTCTGATTGCATTTTGGCAATTCGTAGGTTTGCTTCGAGACGTGGCTTGCCTAGGGTCTTCCATTCTGATAATGCTAAAACTTTTGTGGGGGCCGACGTTCAATTAAGAAAGTATTTTGGACACTGCAGTCCACAGTGGCGTTATTTGGTACCTAGAGCACCTTGGTGGGGAGGATATTATGAACGTCTAGTGGGTTCTGTAAAGTCTGCCCTCAAAAAGTCATTGGGCTCCAGGTGTCTTACTCGAACAGAATTATAGACCACCTTATGTGAAGTAGAGTGTTGTATCAATTCAAGACCTTTGACTTTTGTTAGTGACAGTGTGGACTCAAAGAACCCTCTGTCTCCTAATCATTTTTGATAGGCAGGGTAGCTGGGTTTGTGCCTTCTCGTATTAATGTAGAAGTCATGGAAGTGAACAAGCAAGATCTTACTGAAAGAGAAATAGTGCGTCAAATACGCCTTGATGAGTTTTGGGCGATGTGGAGCAAAGATTACTTGCGGAACTTGCCCCCAGCCTTGAAGGAATTTGTACCTCGTTGTAATTTGAAGGTGGGTTCTGTTGTGTTAATTAGGGAGGACAATTTTTCAAGAATGAAATGGCCCTTGGCGGTTGTTGTGGAAACATTCTCTGGGAATGATGGTGTAGTGAGATCAGTGAAATTGTATATTGTTGATCGATTCTATTTTTGTAATGTTGTAAAACCTTGATTGGTTTGTATTTTGTGCTATTTTATTGATATATAAAATGTATGTGCTATTTTATTGATATATAGTTTGTAGCAGAGCCTAATAAAGAATCAGAATTCTATTAAAGTATCGTAATGTTTCTTACCTTGCGGAATTTGTTTAGATTGGAGTCTATCCAATAGGGGAGAGAATGTCATAGATTCCGCACCTGGGTTAATCTCGTACTCTGCATTGTTCTCTTTGTATTGTGCAATTTCTATCATTGTGTGTAATCTTTTGTTTAGTTTTGGTATGTGCGTTGTAGTTATTGTGTACCTGTGAAGCTGTGAATAAAACATGGCCAGTGACACTCACGGTGAAAGGTTTGCTGTCTTGGTTTTTTTCCGTTTGTTTCGTGTTATGTTCAAGTCCAGAAACTTAGTAGTTAATTTTGAAGACTTTCTGTGACAGATTTATTCAAGATTGATGTAAGTATTATATATATATATATATATATATATATATATATATATATATATATATATAAATATATATATGTATATATATATATATATATATATTATGTTTCTATACATGTATGGTGTGAAAAACAAATAAATGAAATGAAAGTAGATTTTTTCAACTCTTCTTTGGCCCCCATTTTCTCCATCGGTCATTTGCACAGTTTCCACAATGCCTACTGTGTCTTTACTGGGAAATGCAGTCCTGACATATATAACGCTACATGTGCTTAAGACCTTTTGTGCCGATTACGCAACGCTTACTGCTATATAAATGGGCACATGATTCTGGTTCGTTCACAAGTATCTGTATTGCTGCAACCTAGCTAGCTGTGTTTAAGTAGGCGTAGGGAGCTGTTACTCTGGAAGGAGGTTGAACGGAAAGTCCACTTATGCTAATATATACCAAGGCCCACTTAAGTAATCTCAAGAAAATTATCAGCAATAAGCTGCTACTTATTCTGCTGAAGGAGATTCATTTCTTTTATTCGTTAACTTCAGTTTGATAAAATTAAGCTAGCAACATCATTCACGTCTAGTAATCCTCTCACAAGTGGCTTACTCAGAACAATTGCTTGATGAGTATAAGTTAGCGCCGCCAACAATTTATGGGCAGGAGCTACAAAAGTTGAGATGACTGTTTAATTGAAATAAATAAATGACGGTATGCCACTTCCTAAAGAACGAATCTCGTGCAAATAAGCTACAGAGACACACTCTAAAAACGTCATGTTCAAATTTGAACAGATTCTGATCAAATGGGCACTAAACAGAAATCTGTTCAAATATTTGACTAGATTTGGTTCATTTTGAACCAAAAAAGGTTAGTTTTGAACCGAAATTAGTCAAATATCTGATCCTTTGTTTCGTTTCAGTGCCCGTTTGATCCGTTTTTGGTTCAAATTGAAGTGGACGTTTTTAGAGTGTACCAGTGTAATATTTCTCACAGCAATCCAGAAAGTTTCCGGAAGTTTCTTGAAATGGCCAGGTATAGAATCATGTTCCCATTTTTACATGAAACGTAATTTATTTACTCTTATCCGCGTCACCGAGCCTCCAAAGACGCAATAATTTTGATTGGCGAAACAGTATAATCAAAGTTTGTTTGAAGAAGGATTCATTTGAGCAATATCGATGAAACACCGAAAGGGTCGTAATATCTTTATCACGGTATGATTAAGAAAATGGCTTTTGGAAGTGTACCTCGGTTCTTATTCAGAAATACAAGAATATAGCTTACCGTACGGGAAAGACATCAGCTGCAGCCTCTCTTTTAAGGTATCTACCGCCATCAGTTTCATTATACCGGCTACAGATTGTCCAACTTGAAATTATGACAAGATATATCCCCAACCCGCTCAGCGCGTTCACTACTTTAATGATGAGTTTGCGCAGCTCTCGATCGGGCCAAATCTCTTTTTACAAAAAAGTGTTTTGTCAGTCTCGACTCCGGAACATAGACTTGATTCAAAGAAATTTCATGGTACAATGCAGGCAGAGAAGATTTGAAAAGTTGCAATACTGGAAAAGACATGAAAATATGATAACTAAAACATTCGCTTGCGTATGCTTATTGTGCTTCACATTTCAATTTACATGCATGTTATTAAAGGTTACTTCGGCTCTAAGATTCGCTTTCCAATTTTCGTGCATAAAAGAAATACCGTATTCGTTAAAGTTTCAGTTTTATAAAATCTCATTGAAAAGAACAGCAAGATTGCCATGTTGTAGAATTTTGACACTCAAGTATATTTATTTTATTTTTATATAATATTATTTAATGGTTCTGTCAAAGATTTATTAGTAATTTACTTAACGTTTAAAAAGAATTTGTCCTCATTAGAAATTTGAAAAACTGAATTATTGAAAGGGATATAAAACGTTGTGGAGTATATTTTCTTATGCTAGCAAATAAAAAAATTCAGTGCAACAAACATTGTAATATTGCCACCTTGTTCCAAGCTTAATGGAAAATTCCTGATTTTCTAACGTAATTGTTTACACTAGCTGTGATAATACCTTGATGAAATAAAAATACTATTAAATTCATTAAGAGGGAAGACTTCATCTATCATCAGCATCCAAAGATATTAGACTTTAGGTAAGCAAACAACCCCAGCATCCTCAGAATGGGTGCAGTTATGAACGACACGAGATCTTTCACAATGAAGTATTGAAAATTCTGTTCCCGTGCAATCAACGTCATCAAGATAAATTGGCCCTTGTCCCTCGCCGAATTCTGCGTTACGCGTTGCACGTACTGCTCCCGGATATCCTAAGTGACGACACACTACTGTGGCGTCCTGAATGTCCCATGAATCGTCGCAAACTGATCCCCAAACGCCATTGTAGAAGACCTCCACTCGCCCTGCTGTTGAGTTACCTCCGGTGAAACGAACTACAGAATATGTAATGGAGAGATAATTAAAATATTAAGATATAGTGAAAGCTAACACCAACTTTTCATATCGGCTTAGTTACAATACTAAAGTTGAAACCTGTATGAGGAAACGGGATGGTTTTAAGAGCCCATACACGCAAATTCGAAGAAACTAAATTTTACTCTGATATAAAAACTACCTGTAATACTACAACAGAAAGCAAAAACTTTTTTACTCTCATTCTACAGAATATCAAGAAGTATAGTCGTCGTGGACTTGTTACTACGCATATTTCTTTTTTCTGACACTGGAATCCCATAAAGTCCCTAAAACTGGACCCATGTTTTCTGTAGTATTTCACAGTTCGGTTTGAATATAGTCATTAAGAGGCAGCAGTCTGAGACTAATGGGTTCCTGAATGTCAATCAAGTTAGTCAGGTTCTCTCAAAGGTGCTTTCCGAACTTTACATTACGACACTCCAAGGAAGTTCACCTATCGCGTAAAATCAATTTGGTTCAGTTATTTGTGGCTCATAACCCTAAAGATCCGTCATTTGATGACCTTTTCACTTACCACCCACTGAACATTCAACTCCAGCATCTTCAGAATGTTGACAATCATGCCCATTTGCTCGAGAACATTCAAGCAATGTAGCTTCATCTCCACTGCATGCCAATTCGTCGAAATGAATTGGCCCATCTCCTTCACCAAATTCCCGATCGGCATCCCATGATCCAAAGAACCCAAGCTGACGACAAACTACTTTAGCGTCCGTCTTGTCCCAGCCGTCATCACACACGGTCCCCCACTGGTCATTATAAAACACTTCCACCCGACCAGATGTTTGGCTTCCATCCCTGAGCCGAGCTGTACCGAAAATGTAAGGAATGTTAGGAATATTCGAGGACTAAACCAATGATTTCTTGTGTGAAGTCTGCCTTGTTTGATTAGCTTAGGGTTTGGTTGCTGCAGAACCATCTTTTTATATTCGTTATTACATACATTACACTATAAGCCAATTGCAGACGTCACAACAATAATTATCTGAAACCAACTTCAACATGGTTTGGCCCGGGACAGAGATCCTTAGATTAAGTTAAGGAGTTAGCCCCTAATTCTTTTCCGTATTGCGAACAAAAGGTTTGGTAGTCTCATTCTATCAAGAACACAGAGGGGACGAATGAAACCCATTTCTTAAGTGCATCATCTGGGGCCATAAGGATAGGTGAGGCCCTTAATTGCCCTAGAAGTCACCTTCTTTACATTGTTGAGAACAAAGCTGATATTTGTACATAATAAACTACTTAAACCACTAGTCTGAAATATGTAACTCAAGAAAAGAATTTCTGGGTCATTCGCTGCTAAAGGAAGGCTCAATTTGGGGTCCAAAGAGGGTACCAATTACAATTTTGAGAACAGAGAGCTGCAATTGTTGTCGTGACATCCCCTTAAAACGAGAGTCCCAAAACCATGACTTAAGAAAGGATGGCCCCAGGCATTTTCCAGGCGCTTCGCGCACAGCCATTATAGGTGAAGATGGTGATTGTTAATACAGTTACTGCGAAAAAGCATTCTGAAACGCGCTTGTTAGTCCTTCACCGCTTTCTTTTGCTATACCTATCAGGGAGGTCTAATATCACCTTCCTGCACCATACTCTCCCTGCCGCATATTTCCCATTGCTGGAAGCTGTTTGTCTGAATTTTCGTTCAAAATTAGTAAAAATACGATAGATGTAAAGTGCTTAGCGTCATACTCTATATTGCCATTTGGATGTCAGGTAAAATGCAGTAAGTCATTGCCCCATTTTACATAATTGACCCAGAGCTCCTAGGAGGCCCAAAACCAAAACTTAGACTTTACTAAATAAAGGACATTTTCCAACATTATTTGATCAGTTCCCAAAAATATCCAAAATATAGCACCATTTGGCATCTTAGCAACCTTAAATTAACAAAAATTTCTCAAAGGGGAGAGGGACCCCTCCTCTTCGATTCCTCCCCTAAGACGGCACCTTTATGTAGTGACAAAGGAAGGATCCCCAGTGCTGTATGCAAATGCAGGGCGCATAGAAATAGTTGAAATTTAAGCGATCGCCTCTCAGTTGGAAAAAACATCCAGCCAGTCGGAAAAGTTAGAATTTACAAAATTATGGACATTTTCCAGTCCTATATGATCACCAGTGTTGTAGTACCCGTACCCGTACCCGTACCCGTACTCGAGTACAAGTTTCCGTACTCGTACCCGTACCCTTACTCGTGACCTGGTACCCGTACCCGTACTCATGACCTAGTACCCGTACCCGTACTCGTACCCATGCCATGGTACCAGTACCCGTACCCGTACTCATGGACCTGTACTCACACTCATTGTCCAAATTATAAACTGTCCTCAACTGTTAACTACTACAAAGGCATGTTAAAGTTTTAATGTTTTACTGTACCATGTGTCTCAGTATTAGTGGACTCTTTATTTAAAGGAAATATGCAGTCACTCCAATTTTAATTGGTGTACCTATAGGTGGTCTATTTCATAAATGGTTCTTTTCAATCATGTGACTTTTTTGTTATCACACTGTTAAATTAATGCAGAATAACTCCTTAAGTATGTTACTGTACCTAACATATTCAATGTTTATACTTGTAAATATCATTTAATATGCTTTAAAGTGAAATAAGAGAAGATCTGAAAGATTCAGCTGATTTTTTCAAAATAAATTTGGTGTGACTGCTTATTCCCTTTAAAGGCAATAGGCAGTTGCCTCAAAATTGCTTTAAAAAATCCGCAAACTCTTGCAGATCTTCTCTTGTTTGCTTGACAAGTACCTCTGAAGATGTTTTTTAACATAACTGTTACAAACAAGAGGTAAAGAAAGGAGTTATTTGCCATGAATTTACCAATTTAGTAACAAAAATATCATCACATAATCAAAACAAGCCATTCATGAATTAAGGAGACAGGGTATTCTGATTGGGGTGACTGCATTTTCCCGTTATGAACTGGACTCATGCTTATGTCAGGACGATGCATGTTGTAGCACTGGTTGGCAACATACAGTGATATTTGCTGTTCATACACGGTATAGTGCATGTACATATTCACAGTGTACAGTAGGTGGTTCAAAATTAAGTTTGAACACTGCTTATAAATGTCCATGGCCGTGCACAGCGGCCGCGCTGCAGGGAGGAGGGGGGAACAGCGGCAGTCCCCCCTCCCGAAAATTTTCAAAACAAATTTTAATCACATGGAATGGATCTGAATAAATTCCTGACAATTTAAAATGCAGGTTGTTTATATTATGCAACTTGTAAGGCATGGATGGTACAGTACCATTTCCAGGAATATGGGACAGGCGTACAGGTGTAGGTTGGGTTTCCTTCAGGATATTTTTTCCTATTTTTTCTATTAGTCATATTGCTGTTAATGTCGAAAAAATGTGATTTTTTGGTGTACATTTCAAGCAAGCATTCTGACTGCTGGTTTTTCCATTCTTACTTCCAGGCTGTATGAAAATTTGGCTAAAATTATTAAAGCCCAGCTGGAAACTCTTCTTTGTGATAAAATTAACTCGTATTCGAGCAAATACTGCAGTATATATTTCCCAGGAAAAGAACGTTTCTTGGTCATAGAATCCCCAAAAATCCAAGAGAAATAGCTGTTTGTTTAAGCCTTTCACTCTAGAACTAGCTGGCTCCGACGGTTGGTATTACATAGCCCTCAATCAGTGCCCAACGTACTACACTCCATTAGACTACTACACGGCGCAAAGTGCTAATGGAGCATAGTGTGTAGGGCCTGATTGAGGACTAGATAATACTATACTGACTAGATAATACCATACTGTACCACCTATAGTATACTATACTGCATAACATGCAGACTAAAATATAAGACTGCAGCTCATTCCGCCAAAACCATAAGCTAGATAATTCCCAGTCCCCTTCGCGGAACTACTGTTTACAAAATTACAGTGACTATACTGTTCAGCCAGCCTAAATGTTTACCAAAATGAATCGTCCATGTACTCCTATGGCTACTTTATGCACCTAGTTTGTTGACAGATTAATTGACGCTCTGAATGAGCTTGCACAGTTTCTTTCATTTCAAGAAATAATGATCCATTCATAAAAATGGATCTTGAATAATAAAAACACCTTACCACAAACCAAGCCGATCGCATGTCAGCTGAAAAAGTGAGCTGTAGAACCCACAGTATTATACCGCATAGTCACTCTAGATCTGTGGTACATACACTTACAGTGCAGTGTGCAGCACTCTAAGTATTTGTGTGCAGACGACTGTGGTCTTGCCAATCACATGCAGCAGTCTAATTGAGTGACGTCATTTGTTTGTTTACATGTGCATATTTGTACTACAGTATTGGCTACGTAGCAGGCTGAGCGGCATATTCCATGGCAGTCACAGGCTATCCCTGGTGTGCGAAACCCTAAAATAGAGATTGAGCAAACAGAGTCCACTCTGCAGGAAAATCTGAGTCGTGCGTTAGCTGACTGGTGTTTTAGCATAGTGCAGCAGTTTCCAGGAGTTTCTAATGGTAACTAGACGGTTCCCTCGGATACACGATTTTAGCACGGGCCACTCCCCACCACACAATTTCCATCCAGCCAACTTCATACCAAACCTGACAAACATCTCGACTGAAAATTAAATCCTACCATGAATCGTTATATCTTCTAGAATTCCCCCCGCCCCCTCCCAGTAAAATCGACTATTTAATAGGCTGTATAGGTCATTTTGTGTGTCATTTTGGATTGTCCATGGAGGACGCTGCTCTGGTTACATACACTGGGTGGCGACCAGGTTTGTTAACGGGGCATTGGCTTGATGGGAAACTTTTCAAGGTTGGAATTTTCTGGGAAGGAGAGAAATATGGGGTTTGAGTCTGTCCAAATATCCAATAATTATAGTAATACAGTAAAAGCTTGTTACCCATACTCAAAACTGCACTCATGACTTGGTACCCGAACCCGTACTCATGACTTGTACCCGTACCCGTACCCGTACCCGTACCAGTACCCGTACTCATGACACTGTACCCTACCCGTACCCGTACTCATGATTACTCTTTCCTCGGACCCGGACCCGTACCTGTAGTCATGACTTGGTACCCGTACCCATAGCCGTACTCATGACCTGGTACCCCTACCCGGACCCGTACTCATGACCTGGTACCCGTACCCGTACCCGTACTCATGGTCCTGTACTCATACTACAACAGTGATGATCACCTCCAGAAATATCCCAAAGGAAGCCCAATTTTGCATCTAAGCAACCTTAAATAAACAAAAATTTTCAAAGGGGCTCCTCCTCTTAGACCCCTCCCCCAAGACGGCACCTTTACATAGTGACTAAGGAAGGATTCCCACTGCTTTATCAAAAGCAGAGTGCATAAAAAAGTTCAATTTACGCGCCA
This sequence comes from Holothuria leucospilota, assembly GCA_029531755.1. Lineage (NCBI taxonomy): Eukaryota > Metazoa > Echinodermata > Holothuroidea > Aspidochirotida > Holothuriidae > Holothuria > Holothuria leucospilota. Next base: position 50,054,457 of record CM055976.1, read on the forward strand.
CCACTCAGTTCGAAAACATCCAATCAGTCAGAATTTGGGACCTTCACACCACTTTCCAAACGTGTGACCCTAGCTGCGACCCTGAATCTACGTACAGGGGTCCTCCATTTTCAATAGTTAAGCATTAACCAGTTCAGCAGTTAGAGCCTTATTCTCAAAAGTGTTAATAAACTACCCCTTATACCACTCTCCTTGTATAAGGCTCCATAGATCGTTAAATTTTCGAAGGAACGATTGTGAACCCCAGCCGTGTGTTTGAGAAAGGTTTATGACTATGATTGTCACTGCTCATAGATAAGTGTGCCTACAAATACTCACATTAAAGACCCCTCTGAACCCGGGTCTGAAGTTTTAGAGGAAGATACTTCAGGAAGTGACAAAATGCCTTTGAAGTACCTACGTTTTCCATTCGTAGATACTGCAGTTTTGGCCCTAGAATGACATGCGTGTGTAGTAATCGTAGTGCTATTCTTTGTTTCTCAATCCTGTGAAGTGTAATAACAGTACTGGGCCTGCAAAATCGGTACAACTTAAAAAGTGTGACAACTTCAATCAGACCTATTCTGGGACCCACTTGCACCCTTAGGAAGCTAAAATACCTGCTGGGACCACTCTCTTAAGTTACATATCTGTGACAGGTAATGTTAGGGGATATTAGCTAATCAATTCCAGTGTTGCTCTGCAAAGTGAAGATGAGACAATTGAATGACGTTAGTCTCGTTTTTAACGTCTCAATAAACCAACTCTGGACTTTAGCAGTCAACCGATTACTGGAAAAAGTGTCTATTTGTGTTTGCTACTGCTAACAGAACTGTGACCAGACAGTGAAACAAGGCAGAAGCCATATGAAGAGATATGAATGTTTATGTACTTGTTTAACGCTTCGAGCTGTACCTATTGAAATTGCATATTTACTTGATGCTGATTCTTCCATTAATGCCTTAAGACGTTTTGTAAGTAGACGGGGTTTTCCTGAAATTATTTATAGTGATAATGGTACAAACTTCACTAGTTTAAAGAGGGAATTGCGTCACTGTCTGCAAGTTAAGCAGAGAGATGTTAAGGGGTTCCTCCTTCAGAAGGGTGTGTCTTGGTATTTTAACCCACCCTCGTCCAGTCAAAATGGCGGTGTATGGGAACGGGTTATCAGATCTGTCCGTAAAATTTTAAAGACCCTTCTTGGGGAACAATTAGTCAATGATGAAGTTCTCTTGACAGTAATGGCGGACGTTGAGTCAATCTTAAACTCCTTACCTCTCACTGAGCTAAGTTTGGATCCTAGGGATAGTGAGCCCCTAACCCCAAACCATTTGCTCCTCATGAAGCCTAATCAAAATTTGCCACCCGGTATCTTTTCGAAGTATGATATGTACAGTAAGCGAAGGTGGAGACAGACGCAGTACTTAGCACATCAGTTTTGGAATAGATGGGTAAAGGAATAACTGCCATTGTTGCAACAGAGGCAAAAATAGGTAGATCCAAAAAAAAAGCCTCGAGGATAATAATTTGGTTTTAGTTGTAGATAAAATTTCCCCCCGCGATCGATGGCCTTTGGGCAAAGTACTGACCGTGTACCCGGGCAAGGACGGTAGGGTGCGGCAAGTTGACGTAAGAGTTGGATCAAAGTGTTTTAGGAGACCAATTATGAAATTATGTTTCTTAGAAAAGGGTTAAAGGTCCTATATACAAGGATTAAATTTGCAGTCAACAAAGTTTGTTTCAATATTTTCGACATAATGTTTTCTAATTGAATGGTGTGATACGAAAAATATCCAAATGTATGATTGATTTTGTTTGTGTACTAATGTTTAATCTATATGGCTGAAAAGAGATAAAGGTAAAAAAACATCATTGAATGTAAAGTTTTATAATGAATGCCGATGTTTTAGTCGATCGTTCATTGGGGGTGCATGTTATGGTGTCACTTTAACGTCGAGCGTACCTTAAATTTGCATATTATGCGTCTCATTTGTATCATAATAAGTTACAAAGAAGTTCTGCAATTCGATTCGTTTTGTAAACCGAGCGTTGGCAGTTAGCCACTTCATACCATGTACAATGCCTCCGGCACAATCACAATGGTGTTTGTGCTTGACTCTGGGCGGGTCCACAGAAAAGGGGGAGGGGAGCTAGTCGGGCGTATACACGTTCTTCTTCAAAACAAACAAATCCAAAACGTATCTTTGGCCGAAATAAACATCTGAAGCCACGTTTTGGACTTGCTTGTCTTTAAAGAAGAACGTTTATACGCCCGACTAGCCCCACTCCTCCGTCTTTCTCTGTGAGTCCGTCCAAAGTTTACGTTCCGAACTGTGGCACTCCTACAGTATCAATTGTAGCTTTGTTCTCAAAAGTGTAATTGGGGCCCAAATTGGGCCTTTTTTAAGCAGCGAATGCCCAAGAAATTCTTTTCTTAAGTTGCATATTTCAAACTAGTGGTTTAAGTAGTTTATTATTTACAAAATCAGCTTGTTCTCAGAAGTGTAAATGTAGGTGAATTTTTGGGCCATTCAGGATCCCACCTGTCTTTATGGCCCCAGATGCTGCACTTAAGATATGGGTTTCATTCGTCCCCACTGTGTTCTTGATAGAATAAGACCACCGAACCTTTCGTTCCCAATACTGTAAATGATTAGGGGGCTAGCTCCCTAACTAATCACAGTTAAAAATAATACCTTCTGGCAAATGCAAGGTTTCAACAAACTTGCCATACATACCAGAGGAACATGAAACACCTTCATTCTGATGATATTCGCAATTTAGGGCAACCACAGACCGAGGGCATGTATATAATGAGCTTGCACCCCCATTGCATTCCAACTCATCAAGGGAAATTGATCCATGTCCGGATGGGGCAGAACCTGAATGTACTATGTGTCGACAACTTAGTGTACCGGTCCCTTCGTCAAAGCTGTCATCACAAACTGCAGCCCACTGACCGTTGTAAAAGACTTCTATTCTATCAGCTGCATCATTTCCCCCAATGAGTTCAGCTATACGAAAAAGGATATATGTTAGGTAGCGTCAAAAGACGTTTTTGTTTTAAACTATTGAAAACTTCTGAAATATGATGTCAGTAGAGCGTGGTAGCCTATTGGCTATGGCTTTGGATTTGTGATCCAAGGATTGCTGGTTCGACTCCTACTTAGGTAATTACTGCTGCTGTGCCATTGGGAAAGATGCTTTCAGAACCGTGGAGCCAATTTTGAAGTGCGGGGGCTAATCATCAAAGCGGCCCAATATGTTCAATAAAGTAAATGCAGTTTAAGGCGGCCCAAAATGCAGTTTAAGTCGGCCCAAAAGGCCCACGGCAGAAAAAGTTCGGGGGCTAGAGCCCCCGTAGCCCCCCCCCCCCCGTCTCCGCGGTCCCTGGCTTTATCTCAATTGCCTCTCCCTACAGAAGGGTAAATGGGTACCTGTGAGGTAAATTGTCATCAGGAGTGTCGTTAGAGCTGCTCCCGCTTTGGATGGATTGTCACCAGAACAATTTACCACTGAGCACGAGTAATTTATGCTGCACCTTTGATTATATTTGCCTAGATATAGGTGCAATGAAAATGCAACTATTATTAAAGTTAATGGATAAATCAGTTGATGTAATTCTATGTTATGTAGGGCTTATTGCTTTAACTAAATTTGATAACCATGTTTTTGAAATTCATTTTACAAGAGGCAGGCTCAAATTTGGGTGGAGGTGGAGGTTTTCAATTTGCGACAAGGGTAGATGGCTTAGCAATGGTGCTATTCTACAGATCTATGAACCTGGGTGGAATGATGTACGCATGGGGTAATGGCACGACTTGCTATATTGATCTGTTGTTACAAATTTGAGTTAAGGATTGCAATATTTTGTAATCTAAGGGATAACAATTCCAACGTTTTGACATACAGGCGTGCTAGGATGATGATAGACGTCAGGTCAGCAGCCAGGCTGGAGAGAGAATATGATATTGTGCCGTTTTACCGCTCCTTCATCCTTTTGGCTTCGGAAATCGCTTGCCGGCAGTGCACTAGCAACAAACAGTGACTCGGGCACGTATTGCACGGGGGGGGGGGGGGTGAATGTACCCTAATTATGTCCAGCTATGAACTTAAAATGATCAAAAATAGGTTAAGAGTTCTATCACAAATCCTTCACAAACTACCTAAATTTGGTCGCGTTCCTCTCCCTTTCACCTTCAGTCTTATTTCGTTTCCACTTCTTTGTTCAGTGCCACCCTTAACATTTTCGCTCCATTCAAAAATCAATTTGCAACATTTATGCTCATCTGCATAAGTACGATTATGGGAGAGCAAGTTTCGTGATTTTCAAAGAAGGGGAATTCTCTGCTCCTTGAACTACTCTTGAGAAGATAAAAGTATTTGAAAATGAAGTGAAATGGTCAGAAATGCCTCGGATAAACCACAGGGCATCTTTAATCCAAACTTTTTCGGCCCCTTAAGCTGGTCCGGGACCACACCACAGTCGCGAAGGTTTCGCGCTCGCATTGGTTCTGGTCAAGATCATGCCCCCAACTCTTTTGAGCTGCTAACAGCCTTGATAAATTTAGAATTGTAGCAACAAAGTTGTTGTAAGTTGTGAATTACAATCCAATGTTTTGCAACTTTGTTTTTCGGGTGCCATATTTTGCTGACCTCAGCCCTATCCATGGTGGGCTGAGACCCATTTGCCCCTTGACCCCGCTAGGGTCCTAATGCAAACCCTTGGATCTCACCCAATTTACGCGTCGCAATAGTGGTTCCTCCCCCCCCCCCCCAATCGAAAATTCCTGGATCTGTGCCTTTTAACAGGTGCCTTTTTGTTTTTTGTTTGTTTGCAAACGGATCTTTTGGAACCTTTGATGAGGTAGTCTGCTTCGTTAACAATTAAACCCCTTATTAAAGTACCTTAAATGTAATATCTGTCAAATGTGTAAAAAGAATTATCAATAGGAATATTAAGATGTTACCACTTAGGCAAACAATCCCGGCATCTTCAATGTGTCCACAGTTGTGTTCAACACTGGATCGTGCGCAGTCGAATAAGGAATTCTCATCTCCGTTACAAGCTAAATCGTCAAAATGGATTGGTCCTTCACCTTCACCGAATTCAGTAGAAGTAGCTAAGGCGGCAAGAAATCCAAGCTGACGACACACTACAATAGCTTCCTGAATTCCCCAGAAGTCATCGCATGCTGTTCCCCATTCACCTCTCTGATAAACCTCCACGAGACCAGCTGTGTCCGTTCCACCGGTAAGCCGTACTGTATGAGAAATATGTGAAAGGTTGGATAATGGCAAAGACTGAAAGATTTTAAAAGTGTTATGATAATAGCATTATCTTGAATTGCACTATACGTAGAATAGACATAGCCAAAGGAAAGTAGTCCGTTATCTTTCAAACTGCAATGATTTTTATTATAACTTTAACTAAGACATGGATCAATTGCAGGCATTTCCCACAATGCAGGGTGAACACTGAATGGTGGCGGGACCATTTGCACTGCCCAGCTTTCACCTTCTAAATAAAAGGCCTTTCAGATGTATCTAAAGTGGAAACGGAGCTTCATTGTTTTATTGCTAGGGAACAGAGTGCAAGCAGCCACTCCCGTAGGCACTTCCAGGGCGTGAAGGATAAAATTCGTCTGCATCACGAACAGTCTCAGTAATATAACATTTACTAATCCTTCACTACTCCGGCATTTATTTGTGCGAAAAGGGGTGAGGTGCTAAAATTCTGTAATCTCCTTTCCACTTTTTAGCGCAATATTAATTTTACTGTGATATACCTCATAATTGCTCTGGTATATAGAAGGATTGTTGTATCGACATTGCAAGGGACAACCAATTCATTGAGCAGTTTCTAGTGTTTACAGATCCGTTTGGTATTTTCTTGACATTTTAAGGAATTGTTTGGAAAAATATTAGGGACACTAAATACTGTGTGGCATTATGGTCCGGGATCATAAAAAGAAAAGCTATTTTCTTTTTCACATGATGCTTGAAATGAAATAAAATTTAGGGATATATTCGAAGGGTCAGAACTGTTATTTTGTAGGATGTGTAAAATTTCATAGGTAACGAGTTACAATAGTTGTAACAGAATTGATGAGGTAGGTGATGTGTCTACTACTTCCTTCTTATTATTTGCAAGTGACTTAGGTATTTTTATCCCAGACGATTAGAATACGATGTACGCATTTGACATAATATTTCCACGATTGACCTAAAAAAATCACCTTTGACCTTTGAACCCCCCAAATACCATTGAATTAAAAAAAAAAGAAAAAAGCAAATGGCCACTACGCTATGAACGAACTCGTTACACAAATGGTACTTGTAATCATTCTATAGTCACAGCATCCTTTACAACGTGTTCATAATTGCGTAATTAAAATTCGACTTGTTACTGAAACAGTTATGCTTTTCACCTGATGACCTTTCTCTCACTCTCAAGCTCTCTCTCTCTCTTAAACTGTCTCTCAAGCTCTCTCTCTCAAGCAGTTTTAAGCAGGTAGTTTGTATATACTAGAGGAACATATTTCCGCGCTGATTAAATGCTTTTCTCGGGATCTAAACTGTGAAACTGGAAAGCGCGCAAAGCGTGAGAAAATGCTTTAGGTAAGCCCTTACTCTAAAAGGAATCTGTACTTATTTAAAGCTTGTATAGGTCAATTGTCCAGGCAATTGGGCCTTATCATGCATAACTTGATTGTACTTCCCTCCTCGAGTCACTAGCGGTATAACGCACGATAGACACAAGACAACATTGACTAGTTAGCGAAATGAGATGAAATGCCAGACGTTTACATAAATCCATATTTTCTACTTGTTATAATAAGGGTTTGTACTCCATTTAGCTATAAGTAAAGGAACTGAGGAAGAGTGAGGAAGAGTAAGCAAAGCGTACCAAAAATTTTGGGTTTTATCGCAGAAATGACCTTTTTGAAAGCCAACATGAGTAAACCGACCATGGGTGACCGCAGAATTTTTCCAACAGGGGGTCGGGCCATGCCAGCGACCCCAAGTTCCGACAGCCCCTTTGTCGAGGGGGTGGTGAGAAGGTGATATGGAGGAGCCTAACCATCCCATGCCATTACAGGGCATATTTTGCATAACATCACTTAATACTTCAAGAGCCGAGTTGCGCACTGATAGTGTTATTGCGCGTGAAGTCCTTTGGTGGGCTTACACAAAAACATGTGATCATTAAGAACAAAACGAAAAACTGTAGGGGTTCTACATCATATCGGGGATAACATACATTTTATCGAAACACCAGGACTATCCTATGAAATAGTCAAACTTTGCTTGGTGAGTCGCTCACCAACTGACCGTACCGCATGACAAACACAAGAGAACAGTAACTAGGCTTTGCGACATGGGATGGAATTTACGACCTCTACATAAACTGTGTACTCTGCCTACATGTTACTTGGTAAGGTGCACAGGACTTGTGATATTTAGCAATGTGAAATGGAACTGAAGAAACTGGAGTGACTCTACAGTTTTGGGTTTTTATTAGAGAAATTGTCCTCCAGAGAGCAAAAAGCAGGTAAGCGTCTGGACGACTAGTCGCCGTCGGGACTACATACTTTAGGGTCCACCAAAAACATTACGGTTCTTTATCTTAATGTGGTTATTTTGTACACTTAGTGTGAGAAGTAGGCTATCCATTATTGCTATCTCTTGATATCTTGTATACAAGCCAAACGTCACAAACACATATACACACAGACTTGCATGATTGAATAGATTCCTTTCGCATTCGGAAAGGAATCAAAAAGGCTAGGACCACACTGGCTCACGCAAATTCCTTATTTTCACATCTTAAGTTGCTGAAATTACCTAATCTGGTCAACCTTAGCATAGATGTTTTTAGATGCGTGGATAGAAACGTGCAAGAATTATTAAAACGTGGTGTGCACTGGCGCCGGCACGAGGGGTGCGTCCCCCGCCCGTCCATCGGTTTCAGAAAAAATTCTGAAAATTTTATAATGATCCCAAAAGGATTTTAAGCTACAGATTTCTTTAGAAGATAGGGTGCGGTGAGTTTTCGACCGAGTAATGGATCTGTTGTAATCATTTTCTATCACAAATGGTTCTTAAACTATCAGAAATTTCGAAAATACTTCGCAAATTATCAAAATGTTCGCGGTCTCCGAGCACTTAAAACCTTACCTCAGTATTGTTCTTATTACCAATTTCTTCCGGAAGTGACTCCCGGAGAAGCACAGCAGCATGAGGTGAAAGCTGCTTACGAATTCTCAGGTTAAAGACTGGCTTTTTGATTGGCATACAGGTCTGTTGGGGAATGAAAGTGTCTGGATGCGGAGCCTGAATGCTGGTTTTGTCTAATTCACTTAATTATGACCATTTTCCAGCCATATATGATCAGTTCCAAAAAAAAATATCCCAACGATAAGGTCTTAGAAAGGTGTAATTTATGTAGACTTTTGATGTTTAACTGAGGTCTCATTACGACGTCATCTGTGGTGCCCCCCCCCCCCCCCCCATCACCAAATCCTGACGGAGCCACTGATGGTTTGCTCATACTAAAAAAATTAATAACTTTAATCCTCGATAACGTACTTACCTCCGTTCACTTTCCTGCTATAACAACAGTCGTCGAAGGAGTCTCAGAAATACTTTACGTCATGTGTGGAATTCCCTCAATATAAGGTATTAATTTCTTAGAATTACAAGTTTCAAGAATCACCTTGAGAAGTACTTCACAGTGGGGTGTGCTTTCGTGCTGGATGGAAGACTGCTTTAGTGATTGTAACATTGGGTTGTTAGTATATCTCTTTTATTCATTCATACAGTAGTGAATGAGTCAATGTTATTACAGTTTACGATCGATGTCATTCTTATAATTCTCATAATAGTGATAATTTCACGTTCATTACGGTATAACTATGTAAGCTATATTCACGTCATATTATGAACGAATTAAATGGGTGTAATGCTATGGATGTCCCCTGATGTTTCTAAAGATCGTAAAACTTTTTAATCAAGTTAACAGTTAAACAAGCGACTGCTGCATCCTCACTGTGTCCACAGTTTTCACTGCTGGATCGGGGACAATCTAGAATTGACCTTTCCTGACCATTGCAATCTACATCATCAAGATGGATTAGTCCTTGTCCTTGGCCAAATTGAGCGTTTCTTAGAGCTTCTACAGCGGCAGGAAAGCCAATCTGACGACAAACTACTGTTGCATCGTGAATATCCCAGTAGTCGTCACAAACTGTCCCCCATTGTCCGTTCAAGAAAACCTCAACTCGACCAGCGGACTCATTTCCCCCAGATAGACGAACTGTGGATGAAGACGAGCCAATGACATTAGACAAAGATGAAGAAATCGTTTTTCTTATTTATGGGGTAATAATCCATCTAGCACTGTCGATGTCTGGTCATAAATGTGCGTAGTCCATTTGATGGCATTTGTTGAACTGTACTTTCTGACTGATCGTTTGGATTCTTGAAAGGAATATTGTTTATTGCTGAAACATGAGAAAACAGATGGCAGTTCAATTGCCACTGACAACTGACTTAAGATTTCGCAATAGATGAGTAATTTTTGACCATACATCTGCAATTTTCATCACATACCTTATCTGAAAAATAATTCGTAACCTTAACCTTTTACAGTATCATTGAAAAAACGATTTTTTTGTAAGGTGGGGATGTTTTACTGAACGCTTCTGGGCATTTTAAAATTCAGCCTCCAATAGTCTCTTCCCCAAAAGTGATTATTGAAATACAACCACGGCAATCACTGCGAGAGCCTTCACTTTGACATTAAATCATAAACCACTAATCCCACGACTGTTTCGAAATACAATATTAATGGTTTTGCTAGGTAAATCCTCTTCTCTATAACTATACCTACCGTTGTTTCTTATGAATATTACCTCAACTTTAGTGATAGCAATATAAAAAAAAATGGTCGGAACAGACAGCAATCGTCATTAGAGACACGGCGAGTGGAAGATGAACACATGCCTGCAGCATAGGTAGAAAGCTAAGGGTATTGGGAATACATAACCCACCCCAACAGTTTTTGAGATGGCTCCATTGCCTTTCATATATTTTACACAGTAAACTTTGTTTCAAGATCCCAATACCCCCCCCCCCCCCACACACACACACACTTTTTCACTCAATTCTCCACTACTGCTTCACACCACAATCGGACACACGACTTCAAAATTCCCTGCACGTTATCACCTTCTGTCGATAATTTTATAATTAAATTCTTTGGGGCAATTGGTCACTCAGCTGTTTCATCACATAAGAGCAGTTACATATACTAGGTCCTCCCCCTCCCCCCCCCTCCCATTTTTAATGTTCGGCTGTCATTTTACATTTTTCATTTTAGTATTACCTTCATCTTCCCTACACATCAGTCGCATGGGCTGCTCTAAGAAATTTTGTTTGGAGGGGGGGGGGGCAAATTCAAATCCGTGTTTAGGGAGGTTCGGAGACACCCCCCCCCCCCCCGCAATATAAATGGTCAGCTCCGGATAGCACAATAGGAGTATGGTTATCATTATGTATTTCAGCAATGCCCCATGTAGTTTTCAAGAGTTCCTCAAAAACTATTTCAGGCAGTCAGTCATGAGCTGACTACTTAAACGTGAATGAAAATACAACCATATAAGCCGATCGCTACTCCATGGGGAGGGGGGAGTATGAGGCAGGTGAAATGGGCAAAGCGGCTTGATTCATTTGTATAGGCCTAAAAGAAGCCTTACCTTTAAATATTTTGTTTCTTTTATTGTGTCACAATATGTTTCAGCTTTGCCAAGAAGCCATAAAATGTGGGTTTTCTGGATTGTTTTCTTAAACTAACGGAAATTTCGAGCACTGAAGACACTTGAAAACGATGTAATGATAGCACTATTTGGATCTCTGTACCGTTCCGAAACGAAACATTTTAAAGGGGGAGGGGAATTTCCATCACTCAGAACGACGTCTCATCCTATATACTGTGCAAATAGCTAGGCCAAAAAGTATCACTACACTGAGCTTAGACTGACTCTTTGGTGTGTTTATTTTAAATCAACTGAAACGGTATACTTTAGCACAGAGGTGGAGAACCTTTTGCTTATAACATGCCATTTGACAGTCATAAGACCGCTCGTGGGCCAACGGCGCTTTCAATATGGACACGGGAAGGGAAACTTCTCCTTCTATGGGAAACACAATACGTTTAGGATACATGCCTGTTACAACTTTTAGTAGACAGGTACCTATGCTAATCTGGCCGGGTGACACCGGGGCAAAACTGCTTTTAGTTGTGGATGATAATCAATACGGCTAATGGATTGTGTATCTAATGACCCCGAGAGTTCTAAAGTGTCTGCAAAATTATGGGCATTTAACTCCAGCATTACCGTTACCCTCTGTATATGACATTATGATGCCTAACCTAATCAGATTACACATATCACAAAGTCATCATTTGTTTTGATTACCTTAGCTTCGCACTAATGGTAGGTTCATTTGTGATGTCTGAAGTACGTATAGTAGCAAACAAGAAAGTAAGAAAACGCGCGCGAAGCGCGCCGAAAAATGTCGTTTTGAAAGCACTTCATTAATGTTTAACTTTCGCATTGCATTGGAATGTTATTCACTTCTTTAATTTTAAACCGAGTCAAGGAAAAGGCAGGACCTTACCCATTTCGAATTACATGTTTTATTTTTTAATTATTATTTTTTGTGGAAAACTGAAGACCATACTTTGCAAACTTTTTTTTTTGGGGGGGGGGGGCAAGTGCCCCCGTGCCCCTATGGCGAGCCGCTAATGATCAGTCGTAATTATTAAAAATGGAGTTTTCGCTTCACGTATTATGGTTGCATGAAAAATGACAGTGTAATGTGCCTTTTCATCCGAAATATTTGATATGCATGACTTGAATGGACCGAAAATTGGCATTTAAATATCTCTTTCCTCTTGTTTGATATATTTCAAACTATTGGAACTGCCCGATGTTGTTTTTCACAAGTATGTAACGGTGTTTACGCCAAACCTATCTTATTCTGGGGACTGTGCACACTTCTCGGAATAGTGTAGGTCTAAGCGAGATTACTGATATTTTTTAAGACTGTGGTGTATCGAATGTTTGATTAAAGGACAGCAAAATATTGCAACAGCATATGTTGAAATGTTCGTTGATGTAAGATTAAAGGAATGTAACTAAATCAATCTGCATGGAGTGAAATGAGATATTATATGCTACGAAAATCCGTAGGCACAGTATTTAAATAGAAAACAAAACATGGATAGTCCAGATATTTTAAATTAATTGCAGTACCGGTAATAACTTTAGATATGCATGGCTACGTACATGCAATCGAGAGTGACAAAACTTAAAGACATTACCAGGTTCACACACGACTCCCGCATCCTCACTATGTCCACAGTTTTCACTACTGGAACGAGGACAATCTAAAATTGATCTCTCACTACCACTGCAAGCCACGTCATCAAGATGGATCATTCCTTGTCCTTGGCCAAATTGTGCATATCTTGGAGCAGCCATCGCACCATGAAAGCCAATCTGACGACAAATCTTTCGTATCCGTTACACTCTACGTCATCAAGATGAATTAATCCTTGGCCTTGACCGAAGTGTGCGTATTTTGGAGCAGCGGCAGCAGCAGAAAAACCAAGCTGACGACAAACTATTTTTGCGTCCTCAATATCCCAGTAGTCATCGCAAACTGTCCCCCATTGACCGTTCAAGAAGACCTCAACTCGACCAGCTGTCTCGTTTCCTCCAGCGAGACGTACTAGAAATATGAACAACATGGTAAAGAGACGATTATTTGAAGACATTCTTAAGTGTAACAATTAGTCTCGGGACCATAGGTAGCTAACACGTAGGCTGGTAGGTGGTGTTTCTATGTTACTCATCCCCACCCTTACAAAAAAATTGTGTGGCAAAAGTTTCAATACCACACTGGACAAACCGTGTCATACTGTGTAAAACTATGGTTGGGTGTGTAAAATAGTGAGTTTTATGTGATTATTTGTAGGGCAATGTGTGATTTTAATAAAAATTTGACCCACTTTTTAAGGTGCCATGCTTTTACCTGCATTACCGCAGTTTGCCGCAAGTGACAAAGAGTGGAGAACCAAAATACATTTTTACAAAGGCAAACATGTGGCAAAGTGGGGTAAAGTAGAATATTGTGTGTCAAATTGGTTCCAATCCCACATGTGTCACCACTCTATACCTCACTTTTCTAGTTATGTATTTTCCTATGTCTTGCCACACGTGATTATGCATGTTCACATGTGGCATGCCCCACATTTTTTGTAAGGGCAGGGTCGTAACAGAGGAAACTGTACATTAAATACCTTCTCCCTTTGCAATAAGGCTATTGTATAACGCAGGGTGCATAGTAAACACTATTCTGTGCATTTTTAGAACGCTCCCTGACAGTTGACTTAAATTGTTTTGTCTTCAGATTGTTGTTTAAAATAAGTTTACATTATTGGTGACCTGCTACCGGCAGTGAGGTGGTATTAAATGGAGATACAGAGTAAATCTCTTTGCTCTTTGAAAGTTGACGATTATCATCTCGTTTCATGTTGTTCTTGACATTTCAATAAACTCAGTCGTTCAAATAAGCGGGGTCACATCATCACACGACCACGTCGTCTGCTACATCTTTAGGTGCACGCCAGAACATTAAACCCTTCCCTAGTCATTGCCGGAAAGTCTAGGGTTCAAATCCTTGCAGGGTCATACCAAAGACTTTAAAAATGGAACCTACTGCCTTTGTGCTTGGTGCTTAGCATGAACAATGGAGTAGGGAACACAAGCCAGTGAGCCACAACTGGAAAAAAGGCCGTGGTCGTCTCGACTTGAACCAATTGGTTGGAAACTGGGACGTTAAACCTCATCTAACCTAACCTAACCCTAGTCATTGCCAGTCGCTAGAGTTGCAGTCTAATTTGAAAGTTTTGACACGTTTCGACGCTTTCTCAAATTAACAGTTGTTGTCTTAGTCACACGCTGAACAATAGTAGGAATTCTACAGCCTATGCGAGAATTGATCAAAATCAGTCATTAAAATTTAGACTTGTGCCTCTTTTGCTCATTTTTGCTCATCGTTTTTTATTCAAATACGTTAGTTTGCTCCTGACTGTCGGCAACCAGCTGACTAGTTAGACATCAACGTTATGTTGTCTGTCAAGTTCCTTTTTAGGATGGATTTGGCAAAGATGAGATTGCCTAGGTACCACACAAAAGAGTTCAATACCGTTAAATGCAATGATCCCTGATTAAAGGATATTCTCCACGCGCTGAAGTGGATCAAATTGAATTAGCATAAATTGGATGTTTTCAGATGCATCTCTAGCTAGTACCACCTACCTGCTACCAGTGATGTAGTTGAATCCAGCATATCCGATACACATTACAGAGCCTACTGCATCGTGAAATTAGACAATACATAACAAAAACGTCATCAGAAGTACTTAAGTACAGGCCTAGTCAATAATAAATGATTAACAGTACCATCATGAATTACTGACTTGATGGGTTTATCGCAGTGGTTCCCAACCGGGGCGTTATCGCCTCCTTGGGGAAACATCAAGGTTTCAGAATTCTTTCCTTCCCGAGGTATTACATCTTTTCAATTCTAATGTGAAGCGATCTGTCCACAGTGTAAATCTTTGATCTTTCTACTTTCGCTTTTATTTTATTTTACATTTATTTCTATTTAGCACTATTAATTGTGTATATCTTTGCTTTTATGTTTTTTAACTGTTTTGTTTCTTATTTGTGTACGGTATATCTTTGCTTTTATGTTTTTTACTGTTTTGTATCTTATACATACACTGCCGACGGAATATCATTTTCCGTTTTACTGAAATGGACAATAAACAGATCTATATCTATCTATCTTTTGGCAACTCAGGGGAGCGGTGAGCGCTAATGGGGCGGCAGGGGGCGTTTTAAAAAATGAAATAATTTAAGCCGGGGCCTTTCAAGATTTCAAAAGGTTTCCTCTATCTGAGCTCTCAGATTGGTCCGTAAAAAGGAGATAAATGAAGTCATCAAGTCTAATATTTCCTCCTCAGAGCACTAGAAAGTTTGTGAATTATCTTCATTACCAGAAGCCACGAAGTTGCATTTACCCGAGTTTAATTTTAATGTTTTTTTTTCCTGCAGAACACCCTCATATTCTCATCAGTGGCAGTGGAAGCGGTGACAGAAGGGGCCACGGCTGAAAATTATGCCGCCAATTTTACCTCAAATGTAGTTTTCCCTTGCTGTCCATAAACATGACATGCCAACAGAAGTGTCAATTATAGGTACAGATAACTGTAACGTAATAGATAACTTTTTACTATGTAAAACGTAAAACGTAAAATTTTTTTCAGAAATGCAATTATTTGGTGCGCCAATTTCGGCTGTCTCATAACTCCTACCTGTAGGACAGCTTGAGGGCACAGACCTCAAAGCCCCATGCGACCCCTACCATCCTTCTTACTACCTCCCACAGGAAAAATCCCTTGCAGCATCAAAGGGAACTTCCGTTAGTCACTATTAAAATACAAATTGGTCTATGGTTGATTTTGTAATCTCTTTAGTGCGCATTAAAGTTTATCAGAAGAGATTCAAAAATTTGACTGAACCATGCCTCATTCTTTTGTCTAAAATATCGAAAACATTTAAGAGCTTCCGCGGGCTTCTCCCCCGGTCCCCCACTTGGACGTTACCCCTGGGCCCATTGAGGGTCATTGAGGGAACGGTCCACACCTCAGCGGGGCCCAGGTACCTGTCAAATTCACAGAAAAAGTCCTCGGACTGCAATCAAGCCTTTACCCTTTAGTAAATCGTGGGTTAAAGATTCGCCATCTCAGAGAGTCAGTACTTCAAGTTCCACCCCCTTGTTTGCTACCCTGGGTCCGACCCACACGTAAAAACAATGTATGTGTAGGTCTACCCTTCATTTCAACATAGTTCCTATTTTTGTCGTTTTATTCTTAGCAATACTAAGCTATAGACGGAGGGGGCGTTTGTCCAACCCCATACGGTGAAAGGGGGCGGTGAGCTGAAAAAAGTTGAGAACCACTAGGTTAATCTTATTCCTCTCTAATCATGCAGGAAATTTTAAAACGACTGCTCTGGCTTGCAATTATCCGTGATAATTATCCGGATGGAGTGGGCAATTCTACCTAATTACATCACCCTCCACTGCGGTATTACATGAGGAGGAGCAGTTTGATCACTTCATTCTTTTATTAAAAGATTCCGTAAAGCAGTTTATATAAACTCAGACCGCCATCTACTCGATACAAGGAAATTTTGGAACCTCACTAGTCCTGAATCTTTGAAAATGAAATGATCGAACGGTTTCTCTTCATGTAATCCCTCCGTTCGTGTGATATACAGAAAGAATCCCCATCACACTTCAACCCCTCAGATCTCGTCAACAGATGCTTTCAGCATATTAGGAGCTCGAACAGGCTGATCTTACGCAAAATAAGTAAATATACATTGCATAGTAAAACAGTGCATACTTCATCCCCTCAAGTTTCAATAGCCTACATATCGCCTTGCCGTATATAACTCTTGTAGCACTATTTTCAACACTGTAGGAAACTTAATAGTTTGTGTGTTTAAATCATGAAACTTTCACACCGGAGTGAATGGAAAATAAGCTTGGAACTCTCTCCCTACATGGGTCTGAACGTGAGACTTGAACTTCTATAAATCGGCCGTTCCTGCCTTATTGGTTCTAATTGTGTAAACCACTTTACATAACTTGGTTTCCTGGCCGGTTTGCACGTGTCCACTTTTATTGTGTTTTGTATTTCGCACGTTTGGCCGTACCCACGATCAGTTGTATTTTTTGCCACCTGATGAAGGGTTTAAACCCGAAACGTTTTGGAGTTTTCAGCAAACTTTTAGCACTATTTACTACTTTTAATTGACCTACACATTTCAAAAGGGCTACGCAGTACGAAGACCTTATATATATATATGTATATATATATATATATATATATATATATATATATATATATATAATATATATATATATATATATATATATATATATATATATAAGGACACCTTATATATAAATACGGTGTCCAAATGACAGGACTTAACAAAGTGCTCGAGAGGTTTTTGCTTTTATACCATTATTTAACTTATATATATATATATATATATTCATTTATATATATATATATATATATATATATATATATATATATATATATATATATATATATATATATGAGCCTAATCAACGCCATGTTAAATAGTCGCATAGAGACCTTAGGCCATGGCCTAAGGTCTCTATGTGACTATTTAATATAGTTTGATTCGACTCATACATATAAAGTCACTACTTTTCTCTATCTACTCAACACCAAAGATATTATAAGCATAGATTCCAAACTCCTATACCTACACTGCTACGCTCACTGACTCCTCATGGAGACGTATATATCGGGGCGGAAGTGTTAATTTGACATGCGCGCCGTTCTATTCCGCGATCTGCGTACAAAAATAAGAATGTGTTACAGAAAATTCCAATGTTAAAAGAGGTTAGCGTGCGTGCACTTTTACAACGCGTTCTATACGCGCAGAATACATTTCTCTGTGTATTACCCGGAATTCTTGACGCACAGTTCTGCGCGCTCTGGAAACAAACGCGCTAGTTACTTTCCCGTTGTGAGCGCGTAAGTAATTGAACGCGCATATAAAAGTGCGTCACTTGAAGATACCATAGAAACTGACCAATGACCGTCGGCGAATAAGTCTATGAACTTTAAACCAGTCATTGTGCGTTCATGTTCAAATGTACTTTTGTGTTTTGTATTACCGGGCAGTCAAGCGAGAGTCACACCTGGTACTACATAAGGTCTTGTAGCCACTTTGCATTAGCAACTGAAGAAGAGCAGTAGTTACGCTCGAAATATTTTGTACTTGTAAAGTCATTAAATTCAAGTTGGAAATGAAAGTATCGTCTTTTGCTTCGCTTTTTGTTTTCATATATTGGCTTTTCCAATACACGCATCCTAATATGTCTACATATATATATATATATATATATATATATATATATATATATATATATATATATATATATATATATATATATATACCAGTATATATATATATTTATATCACAGACTTGTAGTATTAGAGCACGTATTCATTTATATATATATATATATATATATATATATATATCAGACTTGTAGTGTTAGAGTACGTACTCATGACTTTGTACTAGTACTCGTACTCACAGAATTTGGAAATCAAGTTGTCCTCTTGGGTTTGTACTCTCACTACAAGTGATATATATACATATATAATTTAATGATATATATATATATATATTTATATTATATACATATGTATATATAAGTCACCAGAAAAGATGGACAGACAGACAGAATTATAGACAACCTATTGTAGGAAGCTATCCACCCTTTTATGTTCAATACTTCAGTCAAGGAATTTCGTGTGTATTATATGTAGCCTTCACACGAAATTTGTACGAGGTAAATAAATAGTGTTATAACTTGAATTACGGAGGTAGGTCGACACGTACGACCAACAATAACATGTAACATGAGAGAGGTGTCTTCACACCTCCCTGTCAAATATAATTACCAGGCGAGCAAACAACTCCGGCGTCTTCACTGTGTCCACAATTTTCGCTGTTGGAACGGGGACAATCTAAAAGTGATCTTTCGTGTCCATTGCAAGCTACGTCATCAAGATGGATTAGTCCTTGGCCTTGACCGAAGTGTGCGTATCTGGGAGCAGCCATCGCACCAAAATATCCCAGCTGACGACAAACTACTGTTGCATCCTGAATATCCCAGTAGTCGTCACAGACTGTCCCCCATTGACCGTCGAAGAAGACCTCAACTCGACCAGCTGTCTGATTTCCTCCAGCGAGACGAACTAAGAATATGTACACGAGGTTAGTAAGATATGTCCAAGAAATGTTGTATATTTTGCAATATACCTGACTATCGTTAGCATGAGCATGTGTGTTTCGTGTACATGTCTTTCTATTACCTGCTAAAAGCAGGCTTGGGTGGCTTTTCAGGAAACCGTTAAGGGACAGAAAAAGGTGCTAACTTATCGCTTTTGTGGAAATGTACATAAACTAAGACCGTAGCAGGGGTAAATGAAATATCGAGTGTATTTTTTCGAGTAATATAGCCTTGAATGCTACATTGATTTGATCTTCCAAATAGATAGCTTTCTTTATATATAAAGTTGCAGCCTGTACCCATTCTCACTTTCTCTATACTGAATTACCACAGTCGTCTAGACAGCCATTTTGATAGAACAATTCCTGTGTAAGGAGCGCAGGCACAAATCTCTGAGTTGATAATCAATCTTTTGGTAAACAGACACAAAAATCCACGTAAAACAGCCAGTCAGTAGTGTATGTTTTAATTTTCGAGGAGTTCAATAACGTTTGGGGGATTTTGGGAAGTTCAGGGGGTAATGAATCAAATTTCATAGCTGGCAGTGACTAAACTCTATTAATTTTTATGGATGTAATCAAATTATTCCCTCTTAATCCTCCTGAATGAGCAGCAAAGTAGGAAAAGGTCACCTTTCCACTTTGCGCAGGACCCTGCAATACCTGCAAGTTAACCGTGATTGGCGAAATTTCAATATGTAGAGATCTACCGCTCCCACTATAATGCTTAACTCTCTAAATTTGTTACATAACTTGGTACAAAATTTACAACTTGAATACTTGAAAATGTCTACCATAAATACGCCTCCCTATGCAACAGTCCTTTCCAGTAACATTCCATGTGATCACTTTGAAACATCAAAAGATATATATATATATATATATATATATATATATATATATATATATATATATATATATATATATATATATATATATATATATATATACATATATATATATATTATATATATATATTATATATATATATATATATATATATATATATATTTATGTTAGTAAGTATTTAAAAGCAACATTAAAGCATATTGTTCACCATTTAGAGAACAGACAATTCCAGCATCTTCACCATGACCACAGTTTTCGCTATCGGATCGGGGACAGTCTAAGATTGATCTTTCGTTTCCGTTACAAGCTACGTCATCAAGATGAATCAATCCTTGCCCTTCACCGAAATGTGCATATCTCGGAGCAGCCTTTGCATTAGGAAAGCCAAGCTGACGGCAAGCTACCGTGGCGTCTTGAACATCCCAATAATCGTCACATACTGTTCCCCATTCATTGTTTAAGAAGACCTCAACTCGTCCAGATGTGTCGTTACCACCAACAATACGAACTACCATGAAAATGAAGCAATGAATTTTATCTAAGTTATAATGCACGTGGAAGTTTCTAACAGTAACACTGTTTCAAACCTTTGCTAAATGTGAAAAAAAAACATTAGTGGCTTGTTTTTTTTTTCAAGGAGAGACAAGTGAATACCTGTTTTCTTGCTATAGTATCCTTGATGGCAGTAACTAATGTCAAGTCCTTATTTTGAAAAAAAAAAATAAATCCCTTCATTGTTTTGTTTTGAAACATGCGATTGTTTTTTCAAGGAATTAATTAGTGTACTCAGTGTAAAAATTAGAAGGTCAAACTGATCAATTGTCAGCACAGAATAAGTAAGACCCACTCGTTTAAAGCGTGATTGTTAAATTCCCCGAAACCTTAAACAACTCGATGGTTGTAAACTTGTAATAGAAAATCAAAACTTATGGATGAAACTTTGTCAAATTTTAAAGTAGAGGTTTGATAAAGTGATGCCATACTTGCAAATGCTAATCCTTAAGGAGACGAGCTGAGAAATGCAATTTGATGGTGATGGTGCTGGTGCTGGTGCTGGTGACGGTGACGGTGACGGTGACGGTGACGGTGACGGTGACGGTGACGGTGACGGTGACGGTGACGGTGACGGTGACGGTGACGATGATGACGACGACGACGATGATGATGATTATGATAAAATGATGATGATTACGGTTGAAAATTTTAAGCAATTCATAGCTTTGCGCAGCTACTCGGTGTGGCATTTTACAAGATAATTGCCAATTGTAACCTTATGTTACGACTAACATCATTCAAAAGTGTGTGGAAAGGGTGAAATAAGGTGTAGGACACCACGAAATTTACCTGGTGGTGAACAAACGGCTCCTGCATCATCAGAATGGTCACAGTTGTGGTTGAAACGAGACCTTCTACAATGGAGAATGGAACGTTCCGTTCCGTTGCAAGTTAAATCGTCGAGAAAGATTGGACCATTTCCTTCGCCGAACGCTGCGTTATGGGTGGCACGTGCTGCTGACGGAAACCCTAAACTGCGACACAGCACTGTCGCTTCCTGAATGTCCCACAAATCGTCACAAACTGACCCCCATAGGCCATTGTAAAAGATCTCCACCCGACCAGCTGTGGCGTTACCATTAGTAATACGAACTGTCAAAAAAGGGAAATAAGCAAACAATGCAGCGACGAATATTACAGGTTTCTGCCACCATTCTTACGAATTTCTGTAGGTAACTTCGGTGGCTAAAAATTAAGCGGCATTAGTGAGTAGTATATTAACAGTATTGATCGGTCATTCAGAGATTAGACCCAAAACATGGGTGGCAACCCCCATTCGAGTAGTTTGAAGGGTCGCCAGATAATTTTGGGAAAATGTTACTGACCCAGGCCCATTATCAGTCTTGTAGACTGAGTTATCTTTAAATAAACTTTCAAGCAGGTTGAGTGGAAACGAATTTTAGGAACCTTGTTTAAAAAATAACTTAGGCGTTACATGCAGTTGACTACCTTTACATACTATTTATAACGTACGACTGTTTTCATTTTATGCTTCAGTATATCGAGACCAACCTTTTTCTCAGCTATAGTACTGATTGATGAGGCATTTTACCTTTCTCAAGTTCCGGTGGGAAGATTTTTGGTTTGTCAGAATTGAATCTCAAACACTAGATGCCAAACAATCAAACGCGTTTCCTGGATTTGATTCGAGTCTTTTGATAGAAGTAGGCGTAAGCCATCAAATCAAGTATTAAAATCTATGTCTTATTTTAGGTAGTCTGGGTAATGTATGTAATAATACTTTAATCTGAGTCAGGAATTTCTTTCTAACCATCACTACAACTTTACAGTGTAGCCTACAGCTAATCCGGTACACATATTACCCAATAAGATAAAATTCCATCTGCAAAGATTTGTTGTGCTCACCGCCAACTGAACACCGAACCCCAGCATCTTCAGAATGCTGACAATCATGTTCCTCGTTTGATCTAGAACAGAGGTGCAACGAAGCTTCATCTCCACTGCATGCCAACTCGTTGAAATGAATTTGTCCTTCCCCTTCCCCGTACTCTGAAGAAAGAGCCCATGCGCCATACATTCCAAGCTGACGACAAACTACTAAAGCATCCACTTTGTCCCAACCGTTGTTACAAACAGTACCCCACTGATTGTCGTAGAAGACCTCTACTCGACCAGCTGTTTGGTGTCCAGATGTGAGCCGAGCTGCACCAAAATGTAACAAGTCGTAGAAATTTACACGTAAAAGCCGAAGAACGAACTTGTTTTCAGATTTATTTAAACCAATTTGTTTCGATGTCAACATATGTAGTCCTATTCTCAGACTTATCTCCGTTACGTAGAGTAGCCCTTCAATAAGTGCCTCAATTAAACCAGTTAACAATAATTAAAGTATGTAGTGTAAATGTTAATACCAAAAAGGTGTTCGGACCATTGTTATAAATTCGCAATGGCCCGTTAGTTAGAGACCTGAAGTCCTTACCAGAAGAACAAACGACACCGTCATCTTGGTGGTATCCACAGTTAAGGCCAACAACAGATCGAGGGCAAACATACAAATTACTTTCACCTCCATTGCAATCCAATTCTTCAAGATGAATTGATCCTGGAGTTCGACCAGATCCAGCAAAATGATCTATGTGTCGGCAAGTCAATGCAGAGCTCGGTGAGGCCCAAATGTCATCACAAACTGCACCCAAACGACCGTTGT